>SJYW01023478.1:159702-206289 GCA_006410735.1 Raphicerus campestris | reverse complement strand
TAAGGGTGTGACACTGTCGAGTAATTGTACATCTCTTTGCTTTACTAAGTATAGCTTTACAAAGCAAATATGTTTTAATAAACTTTGAAGATACTTCAAACACATTATAGTTTTTCTCCAATGCTTCATTAAAATTTTTATGTGCTAAAATAAAGACAAAAGATGGTACATATAAAGTTCTCAAATACATATTGAGAATACACACACACACACACACACATACACACTCCTCTTATGTAGTTAGGTAAACCAGATCCCACTCCAGTACTCTTGCCTGGCAAATCCCATGGAGAGAGGAGCCTGGTGGGCTGCAGTCCATGGGGTCACGAAGAGTCAGACACGACTGAGAGACTTCCCTTTCACTTTTCACTTTCATGCATTGAAGAAGGAAATGGCAACCCACTCCAGTGTTCTTGCCTGGAGAATCCCAGGGACAGGGGATCCTGGTGGGCTGCCGTCTATGGGGTCACACAGTCGGACACGACTGAAGTGACTTAGCAGCAGCAGCAAACCAGATTTACACATAAAATGTTATTATGTTCACTTTACTAAAATAGCTTTAAGAGGGAGGGGGCCAAATAGATCTACCTACTATCAGGATTTCTATAAGGCCCATAGACGGACAAATGGATGAACAGTTAAAGATGAGATCATCCCGACCAGAATATTTTAAGCATATATGAGAACTCAACATGTAATATGTAATATCAGAGGTGATGTTACAGAAAGTTAGGAAAGGACTTACTATTCAAAGATAGTGTTGGGCAAGTGGCTCTCCACATGGGAAAATAAATAAAATTAGAGAACGAACTAGTACTATACACAAAATAAAATTCAGCAGTATTAAAATCCAAAAAGTGAAAACAAACATAAAATACTGCAATAAAACACTGCAGTTTTATTTTTGATCTACTAATCTAAACAAACATCTTGAGCTACATGCAAAATTTAAAATTCTGTACAACCAGTATGTGACTGCTAACGTGCTCAGTTCTGCTCAGTCCAAGTCTTAGCAACCCCATGGACTGTAGCCCACCAGGCTCCTGAGTCCACGGGATTCTCCAGGCAAGAATACTGGAGTGAGTTGCCATTTCCTCCTCCAGAGGATCTTCCCGACCCAGGGATGGAACTAGACACCATATATAAATTAACTTGAAAGGCTAGGAGTATTGAGACATTTTCAACACACATTCAAAAGCAGAGACATTACTTTGCAAACTAAGNCACTACAACTCTACAGATATACTTAGAGAATGTCTGTGTAGGTTTTATGGAATTGTAAAAGAATACACTAAGTTGTCAACACATTCAAATTGTGCCATATCCAAAAAGCACAATGCTGAAAGTCACTTTGAGGGTGAGATGAGAAAAAGAGCAGTGAAAGGCCAAAATCAAGGTTTGGGTTTTTTTGTTTGTTTGTTTTTTTCTTTCTGGAAGAAAACAAAAGCTTCTGCTGTGCTATTAAAATGGGAACGTTTTTTACGCTTTGGGTCAGAAACCCTTTCTAAGCTTCCTAGGCTCAGCTGGCCAAAGGGCAACTAGACAAACTTGCCCACTTCCTCAAATTTCATGTCCAAGTACATGGTCTCTGATTCCACGGCTGTCAACATGACCAGTCATGTAAATTTTTACCAGTCATTTCTTTCTGAAGTTCAATGTAAGCTGGGCTGATTCCAGCTCCTTCTATAGTACCAATAAATTAAGAGAGATTCTCCAGAGCAGGATTTTCCAATCTCCAGGATCTAATGTCTGATGATCTGAGGTGGAACTGATGTAATAATAATAGAAACAAACTGCATAATAAATGCAACATCCCAAAGTCATCTCCCTCCACCCTGGTCTGTAGAAAAATTGTCTTCCACAAAATAGGTGCCTGATGCGCAAAAAGGTTGGGAACCACTACTCTAGAGGTTAATGTCTTAGCTCTGAGTGCTATCTGCCAAACGTTTCCAACTCTGCCTTCTGGGCATGGTAGGACTGTATGAAGCATGATCTCTGCACTAGTTTGGCATGGCCGTGTGACAGTGGGCCAATGAAATGCAAACAGAAAGAGCATAAGTTATTTCCAAGGGAGAGTTTGAAGAGCCAGTGAGCACCCAGCCACAGTTCTCCTTCCCTCTAACAGCTGGCACTGTTCCTGGTGCTGTCTGCTTTGTCAGCTGAGATGCTGGAGAAGGAAAGGGCAATCCATGCCAGTATTCTTGCCTGGAGAAGCCCATGGACAGAGAAGCCTAGTAGGTTACAGTCCATGGGGTCGCAAAGAGTCAGACATGACTGAGCGACTTCACCTCATGCTGGAGTGATGTTGGCACAAGGCAGAACCTGCAGTTTACACACAATGGACACGTGTGGTGTGAGGAAGAAATTAAAACCACTGCCTTAGGACACTGAGATTTAAGGGCCATTTGTTTCCATAGCATCACCAAATCTCTCTGGTAGACTCGGCACTTCACCAAGATAAAGACCCCAGAACTCATGGGAGGTTGACAGAGGGAGGCGTGTAGTCCTCTTACCATTTCTCCCCCACCCCTCAGTCTCACTCCGCCTGGGCCTGGGCTGTGATAACCTGTTTCCTTTTATCCCTTGGGAGACTCTGAGCACTATGTCCCCAATTTTCACAGGAGGGTCACCCCTTCAAATCACAACAGGGGCAGGCAGGTGACCAAAATGGGTAAACACACCAGTGCGTTATACCGAACATTTATGTCCTCACCTTTCATTCAGGAAAACTCTTTTCCTGAAACACAAGGTGCTCATGCCTAGCTTTCTATTCAAAGGAGCAGTACATGTGGGTTGATGAATTGTAGCCACAGTGCCGGGAAATAACAGCGACAGGCAGCAGCAACAAATACCTAATTCATACCAGTAGCATACGCAACTGGAATACAGCATATTCAGTTTTTTTAGAAGCTAGAATTCTGGATTTTTCCCTAAATCTCCCAATTTTCTTAAGACATAACCAAGGCCAAAGAAATATAAATGGGTTGCACACATGACTCAGGCCCACTGTCTGCATGCCCCAGGCATCTACAGGGGAACCTTGTTCTGTGCTGATGGCTGTTCTCTACTTTCAAAAAACCCCAGATTGTTGACTGCAAACCCAGGACAGGAACAAGCTCAGTTTGGGGGGGAAGATGTTCAATTTTGCCTTCTTTCTCATGGGAAGAAATTTCCTTATCTTGTTAGCAAAAATTATACTCATCAAACCTGAGCCCACACTGAGAATGCACTGGTCATAGCAAACACCCTCTTCCAACAGCACAAGAGACAACTCTACACATAGACATCACCAGATCATCAATACCAAAATCACACTGATTATTTTCTTTGCAGCTGAAGAAGAAGCAGCTCTATACAGTCAACAAAAATAGGACTGGGAGTTGACTGTGGCTCAGATCATGAGCTCCTGAGTGCAAAATTCAGGTTTAATTTGAAGAAAGTAGGAAAAACCACTAGATCATTCAGGTATGACCTAAACACTTAGGATTATACAGTCAGTCAGTCAGTCAGTCAGTTCAGTCACTCAGTCATGCTGACTCTTTCTGACCCCATGGACTATAGTATGCCAGGCCTTCCCGTCCATCACCAACTCCCAGAGCTTGCTCCAACATATGTCCATTGAGTCGGTGATGCCATCCAACCATCTCATCCTCTGTCATCCCCTTCTAAGTGATGAATAGATTCAAGAGATTATATGATTATATATGGTAGACAGAGTGCCTGAAGAACTATGGACAGATGTTCGTAACACTGTACAGAAGGCAGCGAAAAAACCATCCCCAAGAAAAAGAAATGCAAGAAGGCAAAGTGATTGTCTGAGGAAGCCTTACAAATAATTGAGAAAAGAAGAGAAGCTACAGGCAAAGGAGAAGGACAGACATACCCAACCAAATGCAGAGTTCCAAAGAACAGCAAGGAGAGATAAGAAAGCCTCCTAAGTGAACAATGCAAAGAAATAGAGGAAAACAATAGAAAGGAAAGACTAAAGATGTCTTCAAGAAAATTGGAGATACCAAGGGAACACTTCATGCAAAATGGGCACAATAAAGGACAGAAATGGCAAGGACATAACAGAAGCAGAAGAGATTAAGAAGAGGTGGCAAGAATACACAGAAGAACAGTACAAAA
Organism: Raphicerus campestris; assembly: GCA_006410735.1. Taxonomy (NCBI): domain Eukaryota; kingdom Metazoa; phylum Chordata; class Mammalia; order Artiodactyla; family Bovidae; genus Raphicerus; species Raphicerus campestris. The sequence continues at coordinate 202,161 of SJYW01023478.1, read as the reverse complement.
AAGATCTTCATGACCCAGATAATCATGATGGTGTGATCACTCACCTAGAGCCAGAAATCCTGGAGTGTGAAGTTTGGTGGGCCTTATGAAGCATTACTAGGAACAAAGCTAGTGGAAGTGATAGAATTCCAGCTGAGCTATTTAAATTCCTAAAATATGATGCCTTTAAAGTGGCACACTCAGTATGACAGCAAATTTGGAAGCCTCAGCAGTGGTCACAGGACTAGAAAAGGTCAGTTTCCATCCCAACCCCAAAGAAAGGCAATGCCAAGGAAAGTCCAAACTGCTATACAATTGCACTTGTTTCACACGCTAGCAAGTTTAGGTTCAAAATTCATCAAGCTTCCAGATGTACAAGCTAGATTTAGAAAAGGGAGAGGAACCAGAGATCAAATTTCCAGCATCTGGTGGATTATAGAAAAAGCAAGGGAATTCCAGAAAAACATCTACTTCTGCTTCATTGACTATATGAAAGCCTTTTGATTTTGTGGATCACAACAAACTGTGGAACATTCTTAAAGAGATGGGAATATCAGACCACCTTACCTGTCACCAGAGAAATCTGTATGCAGATCAAGAGGCAACAGTTAGAACTGGAACAATGGACTGGTTCAAAATTGGGAAAGGAGTACATCAAGGCTGTATATCGTCACCCTCCTTGTTTAACTCATATGCAAAGTATATCATATGAAAGGCAGGGCTGGATTAAGCTCAAGCTGGAATCAAGATTGCCAGAGAAAAATATCAATAACCTCACTTATGCAAATGATACTACTCTAGTGGCAAAATTCTAAGAGGAATTGAAGATCCCTTTGATGAAGGTGAGAGGAGAGTGAAAATTTGGCTTAAAACTCAACATTCAAAAAACTAAGATCATAGCACCTATGCTATGGAGGATGCTATGATCCTCCATCACTTCATGGCTTCCCTGGTGGCTCAGATGATAAAGAATCTGCCTGCACTGTGGGAGAGCTGGGTTCAACTCCTGGGTCAGGAAGAGCCCCTGGAGAAGGAAATGGCAACCCCCTCCAGTATTCTTGCTTGGAGAATTACACAGAGGAGCCTGGAGTGCTACAGTCCACATGATCACAAAGAGTTGAATACAGCTTAGGGACTGAATAACAATTTAACCTACCTGGTCTCTGATAATTTGTTATAGCAGATCTAGCAAAATAACACAGGATTACTTTCACGTGCCATAGCAGAATGCCATAAGAAGTATTAGTATTTTGAAATGGCATACGCAGTGGTGATTAACAAGAGTCACAGAAGTGGTGTGAGGCTGGTATATGGGGCTGTATTCCCTTCTGCTGCTATCTTTCCTTAGGAGAGAAGTTAAACCAACCAGCTGTTAAGAAAGTGGCCAAACTAATTCTTACTTACATAGTACAATCCGCCTCGTTGTCTTTCATTTACACTGTAGTTAACCTTCTTGGCTGCATTACTTAATTTATAATCTTACATTTTCACTTTCCACCTCAGTCATTGATATAAATGTTGCTTGAACTTCAGCCCTGATAAGATTAGCTATGAATGTTTGTAACAGGAACATTTTCTTGACATGTGAAGAAACAGCATGTCTGATGATGGATCACACATGAATTACACAAGAATTTAAATCTCACAGAACAATTCTAAAGGGCAATTTGAATAAGGACCCAACTTAAATTAAACAATAGAGGAAACAATACCAGGGTATATCCTGAATGAATGAACGAAGTCGCTCAGTCGTGTCCTGACTCTTTGCAACCCCATGGACTGCAGCCTATCAGGCTCCTCTGTCCATGGGATTTTCTAGGCAAGAGTGCTGGAGTGGATTGCCATTTCCTTCTCCAGGGAAGCTTCCTGACCCAGTATTCGAACCCGGGTCTCCCACATTGTAGGCAGACGCTTTACCGTCCTGAGCACTCATTAAATGTTGTTTGTTGAATCAATCAATAAATGAGTAAATAAATGGATGGCCGAATGAATGAATGAATGATATTTATATGAGGGGTCTTTTCTATTAAAGGCCAGATAGTAAATAGCTAAGGCTTTGTGGCTTATAGCATCTCTGTACATGTATGTGACATACAGCATCTTTGTCATAACTACTTAACTCTCCCATGTAAGCCAAAGGCAGCTATCAGTTCAGTTCAGTCGCTCAGTCGTGTCTGACTCTTTGCGACCCCATGAACTGCAGCATGCCAGGCCTCCCTGTCCATCACCAACTCCCAGAATTCACTCAGACTCATGTCCATTGAATCAGTGTTGCCTTCCAGCCATCTCATCCTCTGTCGTCCCCTTCTCCTCCTGCCCTCAGTTCCTCCCAACACCAGAGTCTTTTCCAATGAGTCAACTCATCGCATGAGGTGCCCAAAATACTGGAGTTTCAGCTTTAGCATCATTCCTTCCAAAGAAATCCCAGGGATGATCTCCTTCAGAATGGACTGGTTGGATCTCCTTGCAGTCCAAGGGACTCTCAAGAGTCTTCTCCAACACCACAGTTTAAAAGCATTGATTCTTCAGTGCTCAGCTTTCTTCACAGTCCAACTCTCACATCCATACATGAACACTGGAAAAATCAGCCTTGACTAGACGGCAGCTATAAATTATACATAAACAGGCATGTCTGTGTTCTGAGAAAATATAACAGTAGGTCAGATTTGGACCACTGCCAGAAGTTTGCTGGTCTCTGATTTAAAATATTCACTCTCCTATCAGAATTTTTTCTCATGCCCTAACCTACCAATTCCAGGACAACCCATCATCTTGGAATTCAATCTCCTCCACAGCATGAACCTCCCACCTCCCCTGCTTTACCTCACAGTACTCTGATGTACATAATCTCCATTCTGAAAAAGCTGGAGTATTATTTCTTCAGGCGTTCTCACTTGCTCATTTTGCTCATACAGTTCCCCTATCTACTAAAATTACATGTATCCTTCAATGCCATTCTCAAATTCTGCATTCTGAAAGCTTTCTGAAACAAGACACTAATTCCCAAAGATAACATGAATCAAAATGTTTATAGCAGTTTTATTTACAACAACCAAGAGATGGAAGCAACCTAAGTGTCCATAAACAGATGAATGGAGAAAGAAGATGTGACGTATGCAAACAATGGAATATTATTTAGCCATTAAAGAGGATGAAATTCTGCCATTTGCAGCAACATGGATGGACCTGGATAATATTACGCTTAGTGAAATCAGTCAGACAGAAAGACAAATGCTGTATGATATCGCTCATATGTGGAGTCCAAAAAAATACAGCAACCTAGTGAATATAACAAAAAGAAGCAGACTCACAGATGCAGAGAACAAATTAGCATTACCAGTCGGGAGGAGAAGGAGGCATAATATAGGGCGAGGGGATGAGAGGCACAGACTGCCAGGCTTAAGAGTCTGTTCGTGTGTGCATGCTCCGTCGCTTCAGTTGTGTCCAACTCTTTGCCACCATATGGGCTGCAGCCTACCGGGCTCCTCTGTCCCTGGGGTTCTCTAGGCAAGAATACTGGAGTGGGTTGCTTGTGCTCCTCCAAGGCATTTTCCCAACCCAGGGTTTGAACTCACATCTCCCACGTCTCCTGCACTGCAAGTGGATTCTTAACCCACTGAACCACCTGGGAAGCCCTATAACGATGTATTGCACAACACAGGGAATGAAGCCAGTATTTTGTAATAACTGTAANTAAGGGTGTGACACTGTCGAGTAATTGTACATCTCTTTGCTTTACTAAGTATAGCTTTACAAAGCAAATATGTTTTAATAAACTTTGAAGATACTTCAAACACATTATAGTTTTTCTCCAATGCTTCATTAAAATTTTTATGTGCTAAAATAAAGACAAAAGATGGTACATATAAAGTTCTCAAATACATATTGAGAATACACACACACACACACACACATACACACTCCTCTTATGTAGTTAGGTAAACCAGATCCCACTCCAGTACTCTTGCCTGGCAAATCCCATGGAGAGAGGAGCCTGGTGGGCTGCAGTCCATGGGGTCACGAAGAGTCAGACACGACTGAGAGACTTCCCTTTCACTTTTCACTTTCATGCATTGAAGAAGGAAATGGCAACCCACTCCAGTGTTCTTGCCTGGAGAATCCCAGGGACAGGGGATCCTGGTGGGCTGCCGTCTATGGGGTCACACAGTCGGACACGACTGAAGTGACTTAGCAGCAGCAGCAAACCAGATTTACACATAAAATGTTATTATGTTCACTTTACTAAAATAGCTTTAAGAGGGAGGGGGCCAAATAGATCTACCTACTATCAGGATTTCTATAAGGCCCATAGACGGACAAATGGATGAACAGTTAAAGATGAGATCATCCCGACCAGAATATTTTAAGCATATATGAGAACTCAACATGTAATATGTAATATCAGAGGTGATGTTACAGAAAGTTAGGAAAGGACTTACTATTCAAAGATAGTGTTGGGCAAGTGGCTCTCCACATGGGAAAATAAATAAAATTAGAGAACGAACTAGTACTATACACAAAATAAAATTCAGCAGTATTAAAATCCAAAAAGTGAAAACAAACATAAAATACTGCAATAAAACACTGCAGTTTTATTTTTGATCTACTAAACAAACATCTTGAGCTACATGCAAAATTTAAAATTCTGTACAACCAGTATGTGACTGCTAACGTGCTCAGTTCTGCTCAGTCCAAGTCTTAGCAACCCCATGGACTGTAGCCCACCAGGCTCCTGAGTCCACGGGATTCTCCAGGCAAGAATACTGGAGTGAGTTGCCATTTCCTCCTCCAGAGGATCTTCCCGACCCAGGGATGGAACTAGACACCATATATAAATTAACTTGAAAGGCTAGGAGTATTGAGACATTTTCAACACACATTCAAAAGCAGAGACATTACTTTGCAAACTAAGATCCGTCTAGTCAAGGCTATGGTTTTTCCACTGGTCATGTATGGACATGAGAGTTGGACTGTGAAGAAGGCTGAGCGCCGAAGAATTGATGCTTTTGAACTGTGGTGTTGGAGAAGACTCTTGAGAGTCCCTTGGAATACAAGGAGATCCAACCAGTCCATTCTGAAGATGATCAGCCCTGGGATTTCTTTGGAAGGAATGATGCTAAAGCTGAAACTCTAGTACTTTGGCCACCTCATGCGAAGAGGTGACTCATTGGAGAAGACTCTGATGCTGGGAGGGATTGGGGGCAGGAGGAGAAGGGGATGACTGAGGATGAGATGGCTGGATGGCATCACTGACTCAATGGACGTGAGTCTGCGTGAACTCCGGGAGATGGTGATGGACAGGGAGGCCTGGCGTGCTGTGATTCATGGGGTCGCAAAGAGTCAGACACGACTGAGCGACTAAACTGAACTGAAGAAACAAAGGATTGCTGTTAAGAACACCATCAAATTTCTACATTCAATAATAAAAGAAAAGTCACCAGAATACTGGAGCAGGTTTAAAGATGCAATTCACAGACAACAAAATGGCCAACAACCAAGAGAAAGCATTCTAGGCCCACTGCAATTCAGTCATGTGAAAAGTAAGATAGTTGCAAGATACCATTTCACACCTATATGAATGGCAAAAACTTCTAAGTCAGTCAACACCATGCATTGTCGATAACGTGGCAACAGGTACATCTATATTCTGCTGTTGGGAGGTAAATCAGGACTGCCCCTTCAGAAGGCAATTAGGCAATGTCTACAAAACTCAAAATAGGCATTCATGCTAATTAGAAATTGTAGGCACAAGTCTCAAAGAAACTCATGTAGCTGCATACAAGGAGAGACATAAAAAGATATTCCCTGAAAAGTTTTGTTTCTAAAGCCAAGGGGGAAAAAATGTTGAAACACAAACCAGAACGAGAAATTTGTCTAAATAAAATGTATAATGTTTATGGTAATGAAAATGAATAAACTGAATCTACATGCATAAAAATGGATAAAAGTTGACTCAATAAAGCAAGCAGTAGAATAATAGCTAACATGCTACAATGGTAAACTGAAAACAAGTCCATGAAACATAATTAAAAGGAGAAAAAATATTCTGTACTATCTAAGGATGTATGTGTAGGATGCATATCAAGTCTGTGGCAGTGTGTGCCCCTGGGAAGAGAGAGAGAGACTTTACTGAGAAGGGGAACAATGAAACATCACCATCATCTGAAACAAGGTATGTCTGCTATTCAAAAATGTCAAGGCACTTCTTTTTTCAAAGACATAACGTAGTTCTTCACTGTTTATTTTTTTCCTTCAAGAGTGGTAGGTAAACTAGAGTGGCATGAATTTATAGCTTCAAAACTATACACATCAACAAGGCCAAGAGAAGATAGCTAGAGATTATAGTTCTTATTCTTGCGGTAACTTCTGGCATGATATGAAGTTAAAACAGTAATTGATACCGTTCTTTGAGAACAGGAGGAGAAATACGGAATGTACATTATATCATCCTTTCAGGAATTATCCTCATTCTATAAACAAAAAGTCGAGGTTCAAAGAGACCCACTGAAAAAACTGCCAAAGTTTCAGAGAAGCTTTATGTAGCGGAGGTAAGTTTAAACTCACACCTGCATGGCAACAAAAGTTGTGTTCTGAGTCTCCGGCATTCTGCTTTCCATTACTCTTAGCCTAGCAAATGTTTTCTCAGTGGACCTTTGTTTGTTTAAGGGCTTTAATCAAGAAGATTTGTACAAAACTACCTAATGAAAGTCAAAACCTTGATAATAGTGAACCTACTGTGTTTTATTGCTTCTCTGGGAATAATGCAATTTTATAGATAATACACACTTTGTACTAACAAGAATCTACATCCAAAACCATTTCCGTAACTACCTTGTAGAATGTACAGTGGACAGTAATGTCAAAGCTCAGGTTTAGCATTTCTGCTCTTAAAGAATGATTTCGATGGCCTATGTGTTTCCTGTAGGCTCAGTGTAATATAAATTATCTCAAATTTAAAAACTGGGCTTCTTGATTGGGTTGTTTTTTTTGATATTGAGCTGCATGAGCTGCTTGTATATTTTGGAGATTAATCCTTGTCACTTGTTTTGTTTGAAAATATTTTCTCCCATTCTGAGGGGAAGATCTAATGGATATTTCTCCAAAGATGACACAAAGATGGCCAACGAACTCATGAAAAGATGCTTAACATCACCAATTATTAGAGAAATGCAAATCAAAAGTACAATGAGGTATCATGTCACTCTGGTCAGAATGGCCATCATGAAAAAAATCTAGAAGCAATAAATGCTGGAGAAAGTCTAGAGAAACGTGAACCCTCCTACACTGTTTTTGGGAATGTAAACTGGTATAGCCACTATGCAGAACAGTATGGAGGTTCCTCAAAAAACTAAAAATGGAATTACCATATGACCCAGCAATCCCACTCCTGGGCAGATACTCAGAGAAAACCATAGTTCAAAAAGATACATGCACCCCACTGTTCCCTGTAGCACTATTTACAATAGTCAGGACACGGAACCAACCTAAATATCCACCAACAGAGAAATGGATACAGATGTGGTATGTACATACAATGAAATGTTATTCAGCAATAAAAAGGAACAAAACAGTGCCATCTGCAGAGATGTGGATAGATCCAGAGATTATCATACGGAGTGAAGTAAGAAAGAAAAACAATAGCATCAAATATCATATAATACTGCTTATATGTGGAATTTAGAAGAATGGTACAGATGAACGTATTTGCAAAGCAGAAACAGAGACACAGATGTAGAGAACTTATGGACACCAATGGGAAAAGTGGGGATGGGATGAACTGGGAGATTAATATTGACACATGTACACTATTGATACTGTGTATGAAACAGTTAACTAAATGGAACCTACTGGAACCTACTGTACAGCACAGAGAATTCTACTCAGTGTTTGGGGTGATCTAAACGGGAAGGAAATCTAAAAAAGAGGGGATAGATGTATGCTTAAAATTGATTCACTTTGTTGTACAATAGAAACTAATACAATATTGTAAAGTAACTATACTCCAATAAAAATTAATAAAAAATAAAAATAAAAGTTTGGTTTTTTTTTTGTTTTTTTTTTGAGACATTCGAAAACCTGAACAGTCGTCTGTCCCAAGAGATTGTTTCATGTGTCGCAATTCATGCCAGGTCTCCTACCTTGGAGAGAATGGAGAAATGAGCTGGGTTTCTTTGGCCCAGGTAATGATGGGTGGGGGTAAGCTCTTCACTTCACATGGAAGGGTCACCTCTTCTCCTGCAAGGACTGAGATCTCAACAGGCTTATCCTGGGATGGTCCCCTTTGGTCTCCGAACACTCTAGGCCTTACTAAAACAAACACAAGTTTGGGAAGGGAAAGAGTACATTGAAACAAAGCACACTTCAAGTTAACAACAGGACCACTAACATTCTTAAATAATTCTCAAACAGATTCTGTTGATTTCAAAGTGGGGACACATCTAAAGCTTTCCATAAACATTTACTGTGAGAGCTTAATGGAAAATGACTAGAACATTTTCCTTTTCAGCTCTTCCTTTCAGAACACAATGAAAAGGTCCTCTGAATGCCCTTTCAGAATCTGCCATATGTAACGTAACCCCTCAAGGCAGTGTGCTAACCAAGACATAGCTGAGGTTTGGCTTTGCTAGGAGCCTTAACTATGTGGTGTTTCTAAAGAGGGTTGGGTGCCATAGGCATACTCCTTGGAAAAACACCATTAAATTTTTTCCAAAAGGCTATACCGTTTTTCTCCCTTTAAATCAGAATCTAAAGAGGAGATGTAGGTTGGTAGGAAAAGTACATTTTCTTTAAAAAAAAACAACAACTATAAACTTAGGGGAGCAGTTCACTTTAGGGGTTCAGGCCTCTGGTAACATTATTTGGGAGAGAAATGTGAGTTTTGGCACAGACACAGCATTAGAGGAGAACAGTCGTCCACAGGCTCTCACCATAGACAGTCAGCTGCACTTTCCTTTTGGCGTAGCCAGCTGCATTGGTGGCGGTACACACATACTCCCCACTCTCCTCACCCCCAGGGGACACCACGTACAGACTGCCATCAGCCCCTGCGGAAAACTTAGCACTGCTGGTGGAAATCAGCTCGCCCTTCTGCAAAATGACACAGGGAAGTGTTTTTTAAGATAATAAAGGAGAGACTTGATGTCTGGAAGAGGAAGAAAGGGAGAAAAAATAATCTCTAAAGGAGAAAATACTAGATTGAAAGGAGGCTAATTTAAAGAAAGCTCCTTGTAAGAAAAACAAGTAATGCCAAGGTGATATTTTTTCCTACTAAATCGGGTCCCCTTCACTCTAGAACTACCAAAACTGGAGAGGATGAGGAAGTAGCAAATGGGATGGGTGTATGTGCTAAGACAGGCACCGTTTTGAACACTACACGAATTAACTATGGCAATGCTTACAACAATCTTATGAGTAGTAATTACGACAATCCCTATTTTACAAATGAAAGTATTCAGTCTGGGAGCTTGGTGGGATAACTTGCCCAAGGTCAAAGACTCAGTCATTGGTAGAACTAGAAATTGAACCTGGGCAGGCAGGCTCAGGAGGCCAAACTCTTCACCTCCATTGTATTATCACANGAAAGTATTAAGTCTGGGAGCTTGGTGGGATAACTTGCCCAAGGTCAAAGACTCAGTCATTGGTAGAACTAGAAATTGAACCTGGGCAGGCAGGCTCAGGAGGCCAAACTCTTCACCTCCATTGTATTATCACAGAACAAAGGCCATTCAGGAAAGCTTTTATTTTTATATTTCCCTGCTGGCTCAGATGGTAAAGCGTCTGCTATGACGTGGGAGACCTGGGTTCGATCCCTGGGTTGGGAAGATCTCTTGGAGAAGGAAATGGCACCCCACTCCAGTATTCTTGCCTGGAAAATCCCATAGATGGAGGAACCTGGTAGGCTACAGTCCATGGGGTCGCAAAGAGTCGGACACGACTGAGCGACTTACCTTACCTTAAAATGAATTAAACGTCTACTCAGTACCAGACACTGTTTGGTTTGTGGAGTCAGCTTCACCACCATACTTTTGTGCAGGAATCCGAGCCTTTCAATTTAATTTACAGATTTCAAAACCAACTTCTTTATATTTCAGAGACTTTTAGAAGTATAAAATTAGATGTTACGGTTATCTGGAGAAAACACGGTCCAAAGGATACACGCACCCCAACATTCACTGCAGCACTGTTTACAATAGCCAAGACATGAAAGCAACCTAAATGTCTTGGATCGATAAAGATGATGTGATAAATACATACAATGGAACATGGCTGCTGCTGCTGCTGCTAAGTCACTTCAGTCATGTCCAACTCTGTGCAACCCCATAGACAGCAGCCCACCAGGCTCCCATCCCTAGGATTCTCCAGGCAAGAACACTGGAGTGGGTTGCCATTTCCTTCTCCAATGCATGAAAGTGAAAAGTCAAAGTGAAGTCGTTCGGTCGTGTCCGACTCTTCGCGACTTCATGGACTGCAGCCTTCCAAGCTCCTCCATCCATGGGATTTTCCAGGCAAGAGTACTGGAGTGGGGTGCCATTGCCTTCTCCCAATGGAATATTACTCACTCATTAAAAAGAATGAACTGATGCCATTTACAACAACATGGGTCAACCTAGAAACTGTCACAGTGAGGGAAGAAAGTCAAAGAAAAGTATTGTGTGATATCCCTTATATGAAGAATATGAAAAAGAAATGATACAAATGAACTTATTTACAAAACAGAAACAGATCTGTACTACTTAAGGATCAAACAGGTGAATGCACTAAGGACATTTTAAAGTCCCTTCCAAGAGGTAAGACTGCATGGTTTTTCCTTTCTGTAAGGTCCTATAGGAGAGTGGCAAGTTCCACACATGACTAAAAATATTCAAATGCTGTTGTTACAGCACATGTTACAACAAACACCACTAAATGCATCTTTTACCTTGGACCAGGCGATAGATGGTTTGGGAATTCCACTTGCTTTGCATGGTAAAGTTATTGGAATGCCTTCAATGGTACTGAGGATCTGCTGTCCGTGCTGAATGGTTGGCAGAACTGGAAAAGGAAGCAATATGCAGAATCTGAGGACCTACCCCTCCATTTTGCCTTACAAGTTTAAAGCTGAACTTTTTCATTATAAACAGAATATTTAGAAGAACTAGCAAAGAATCTTTTCTGTTAAATGTAGGGTCATTTAGAAGGGAGTGTAATAAAGTAAATACAATAGTTACAATCTGAACGATTTAAATAAAACCTTAAAATGAAGTAGCAAATTATGTGTAATATGGTTGATTTTCCTAACAAAAATATGACAGGACTGAAGGAAATCTGTATTTTCCAGAAACTCAAGATAGCACTATACCCTAAGAGTTACACATTTAACATATATCTTTCACCATTGTGCATTACATATTAAGCTACAGTGAGCTGACTTAAACTCACCTCTAGAGAAATGGACTAATTAACCACTACACATTAAATATCTGTCTACACACAAGAATCACTTAGCAAGCTACTAAATTTAACCTTGAAAATCGAATCTGTTTTCTCAAAAGGAATTCAAAAGATACTTGAAAGGCCTTAGGGGTTTAGATTTAAAAGTCTAAAATGCAAAATTCTAAGTGGAAAAATGGCATAACTTTTGATTTTAGAAAGCAACTAAAGAANACTAAATTTAACCTTGAAAATAGAATCTGTTTTCTCAAAAGGAATTCAAAAGATACTTGAAAGGCCTTAGGGGTTTACATTTAAAAGTCTAAAATACAAAATTCTAAGTGGAAAAATGGCATAACTTTTGATTTTAGAAAGCAACTAAAGAATTGACACTAGGGCTTCCCTGGTGGTCCGGTGGTTAGGACTCTGGGCTTGCAATGCAGGGGGCCCAGGTTCAATCCCCGATCAGGGAAGTAAGATCCCACATGCCGCACAGCGTGGCCAATAAATAAATAAATTTAANCTACACATTAAATATCTGTCTACACACAAGAATCACTTAGCAAGCTACTAAATTTAACCTTGAAAATAGAATCTGTTTTCTCAAAAGGAATTCAAAAGATACTTGAAAGGCCTTAGGGGTTTAGATTTAAAAGTCTAAAATGCAAAATTCTAAGTGGAAAAATGGCATAACTTTTGATTTTAGAAAGCAACTAAAGAATTGACACTAATGCATGAAACAATAGGAAAGAGAAGATTTTATCATTTCATTCTGTGTAAATCTGCTAATCATAACCAGTGTCTCTCAGTCATGTCTGACTGTTTGTGACCCTATGAACTGTAGCCCACCAGGCTTCTCTGTCCATGGGATTATCCAGGCAAGAATACTGGAGTGAGTTGCCTTTCCCTTTTCCAGGGGGCCTTCCTGACCCAGAGATTAAACCTGGGTCTCCTGCACCATCTGAGCCACCAGGGAAGCCCAATCATAACCTCTCCAAATACAAAAAATTACCATTATTTGATGTTCNCTGGGTGTTCATTGGAAGGACTGATGCTAAAGCTGAAACTTCAGTACTTTGGCCACTTCATGCAAAGTGTTGATTCACTGGAAAAGACTCTGAAGCTGGGAGGGATTGGGGGCAGGAGGAAAAGGGGATGAAAGAGGATGAGATGGCTGGATGGCATCACCGACTCAATGGATGTGAGTTTGAGTGAACTCCAGGAATTGGTGATGGACAGGGAGACCTGGCGTGCTGCGATTCATGGGGTCACAAAGAATCAGACGCGACTGAACTGAACTGATACATGAAACACAACTGTAGACATCCTGGCTTTATATATTACCTCTTTTGGACCATAACTATTTTAGTATTACTTTATTATTTCTTCAAGAATATTTCATACATGGTTGGTAGAGATTGCCACAAGATTGGTCTGAGACTGAAAGAGGTGGAAGAGGCTATTTATAGGAAAAGCAGACATTAAAAAGAAGATGGCCTGCATTCACTGGAAACTTCAACAGAACCAGCAAAATTTGGAAATTACTGGATCGTCCAATTCAGGCCCTCCCTAAAAAAGACTGAATCAACTACTAAAAATAAATGTTCTCTTCTACTTTCATCACTGTACATACAGCTAGTTTTTAATACTACACTTTAGAAAAGCAATGTTGCAAAGTCTTTAAAGGAAATATTTTAAAAAATTATTTCTTAAACTATGTAGCTGTCATCTATTGAGATGTAAAAAGTTGACAATGGTTACTCATGAATGGAAAAAAAGATACCTTCTGGATTTTTTTATCTGTGACCTTTATAACATGCAAAAAGATTGTTTGTAGCACATGAGATGGCCTTTAGAAAAGTTTAGGTCGTTTCTAGCTAACACACAAAGGGGTTATTAGAAAGGACATGGCTGTTACACATTCTGAAAAGACAAGGCAGTTTGGATGGTATAATAAGTTCTGCTTGCCTGAAATTAAAATGTATTTTTAAACATAACTCTTTGAGAGCTAAGTTCACTTTTATTAATTATGAACCCACTTACAAAAGCCCTTGGACAGACTCAGCTATTGATTCCCAATAATATCTTTTTGTGTACACAGGAAAGGGAAATCTGGAAACAGCCTTAACAATGTTAAATACTATTCAAGAAATAAGGCTTTTTGTTAAGAATACCAATTAGGAAAGATATCTACTTCTTATAATTAGAGGAACAGAGTGATTTGGTTTAAAGACATGGACCCAGTTCTGAGAAAAAAATGATGATGGGTGTGCCTCTTACCATGCACGTCCACAGAGGTAGTTTTGTTAGTGGTTCCAGCAACGTTACTGGCCACACAAGTATACTCGCCTCCATCCTGCAAGCGGACTCTTTCAATATGGAGACTCCCATCACTGCGGACAGTGATGTAAGGGTTTTGGACCAACTTGAAGGGGAAAAAAGTCATTTTTAATTAAAAAGGCAATAGTGTCTAAGCCAAAAGCAGATTTGCTTTCTTTTCCAACTGGATTTTTAAATGTCTTATAAAATAATGAAATATTTTAACATCCTTAAGTGGAAAATGATGAGCATAAGATGTTAACAAGTGTCATAACATTTGTATGTCATTGTGATATACCACCAAAAATTCTATCCACTAACATCTGTCAGAATTATGCATATGTTAGAAAGGGAAAGAAATAGAAACAATATTTATTCCCTGTTTCTGTAATTTTGGTTATCATGCAGAACCCAAATTTGATTCTTACTACTGGCTTAATTTGTTCTTTTTCAAGAAGACTTGATTACCACTTGCAAGCCATTTGACATTTTCATTTTGGCAATCAAGCATCACTCAAACTGAGAGAATGATCTCAACACCCACCCTATTCAGATACAAATATCAGAAGTCAATGCATGATATAGGAACTGCATGAGAGAAGGGTGACAGTTTGTTAATAATCATTACCTCTCCCTCTGTACCATTTATGTATTTTGTTCAATCACAGGGTACTTTAGTGCTCAAACAGTATCATCCTATGTCATAAGGGCATTTATTACTGAGTGAGGTGCACTAATTTTTCTCGGGTTTTTATGCAAATATGAACATTTTTACATCTTATTTCATGGACTCAATTCAGTTTTAATTGGCACTTCAAGAGGAGAGTAAGTCTAAATACTCTGGAAAATAGAAGGAAAAATGCTCTGAACTAGATGAAAATTTATTGCCATAGATAGATGTTTACAGAATAATTCCTTAGACCTGTGAAAATTTTTCAAATTCCTTCATAATCACAAGTTATGCCTTGAAAAACAATGAGAAAAAATTGATCTACATTGTAAAATAGTTCACTATAAAAGAATGTTTGTAGATAATAAGATTAAAATATAAAATGAAACAATTTTATGAGAATATTCACATTTTATTATGTCCTGCAAAGAAGGATATAAGATATTTAAATGCTATGAAAACAAACTTCATCTTTGCTTCATTTCTTACATATTCTGGAATTTTCTAGTAACACTGAATTTAATGCAAAATCATAAAAATTATGCCATTGACTCTCTATCATATTAATTCCAAAATCATATAAACTGCATAAACATATTAATACTGAAAAAACATTTATTTTTAAAATGCATATCTATTTTATTGAAATTTCGGTGGTTGAAACACATTGCCTCATACTTAAGAAAATTAGGAATATGAAAGCATGGATTTAAAATGCTCTTACCATGGCTGAATTCTTAATCCACCGACGTTCTGGAATGGGATTTCCAGCCAGTAGAGCACAAGGCAAAGTAAGCTGCTGTCCTTCAATTACACTGGTAACTGGGGGGCTGATTCCAATGAGTGGAGCGACTAAATCAGAGCGAGCACACAGCTACCATCAGCACCATTTCACTCAAAAGGAAGGCCAATTCTTCAATGACTACTAATGAAGCTATTAGAACACCGAGTTTTCAAGAACAAGATATTTAAATGCACAAATTAGAAGATAGAGATACAGGACCCTTCTAAGCAAGAGAGACTGGCAAGAGGACAGGTAACAGTACTCAAGTAAAGAAAGTTACATAGAGTAGGTCTATGGCTTAAAGGCCTGAAAAGTCAAGCCAAGAAATTTGCAAAATATTCAATAGACAGGTGGAGAGTGAGTGAAAGCACCAATAAATAGAAAAGTAGAATCATCAGCAAATATTCATCTGGGAACTTACTGGACAAGGGATAATTAGAAGGGATGAGATGTCATTAGATTAGAAGGGACGGATGAGCCGTCATAAGAGCTCAGGAAACAGAATGATAGAAGGCACAGAGGCTTTGTAAACATATCCCCTTCTAGAAATCAATGAATAAATTCAACAAGAATCAAAGTAAAAGCCCTAGTAAAGTAAAAACCAAAGTAAAAGCCCTAAGAGATTCTTCTTGGAAAATTTAAGCATATGTACATGCTGTTCCAATGAACAGATGTAGGATATACATTTAAGCGTGTGGCCAAATAGGTATTTTAATCAGTGGGAAAAGAATATTCAATAAAAGACACTGTACCAAAGTCTGACCACTTGGAAAGAAAGGATTTGGTATCCCTACATCATATCACATATAGAAATAATTCCATGTGGACTAAAATGATAAGTGTAAAGAAAAGAACTAGAAAAGAATACCACCAGTATGTGTGTGTCTGTGTGTGTACTCAGACTTAATTTATTCAGTTGAGCTTCATTTCTTCAGGTGGAAGGTAAGCAGCTTAAAGCAGACATCTCTAAGGTTATTCCCAATTCTAACATCAAGGAAATATAAAATAGGGTAGAAGGGAAGGACGGCTCATGTTGCAATCAGGTATTTACCTTTTTTTTTTTTTTTTTTTAATGGTACAAAGAAGAGATGAGGTAGTAAGAGAAGCCTGATGTTTGCAAAAAGTGTGCTAAGTACTTCATTGATCTTACCAAGTCCAGTCACTGTTACTGTTGTCTGGGACTGGATCTTTCCAAACTGGTTTTCCGCTTCACAAATATATGTGCCTTTATCACTTGCCCATAAGTCTAAAAAGAAGAGATGAGTCACTCACTCAGCACCACCCATCAACCACATGTGAATCACAGTGCCGAGATCTGCGAGTGGAAAATATGATACTGCCGCCTGGTAGTTCCCATTCTAGGAAAAGAGACACAGATAGAACACAACAATCCTACTGCAGTGTGAAAATGCTCTCATTTGAGCTTCAGGCCATGAGCTGTGGGAACAGAGAGACAGAAGTGCCTGACTGCAGGGGAGGGCTTAGGGAAGGAGTTACATAGGAGTTAATATCTGTATGTGCATGTAAGCTTAGTTGCGTCCGATTCTTTGCAACCCCATGGACTGCAGCCCGCTAGCCTCCTCTGTCCTTGGGATTTCCCTAGCAAGATTACTGGAATGGGTGCCATTTCCTCTTCCAAGGGATTTTTCCAACCCAGGAATTGAACCCATATCTCCAGCCTCTCCTGCATTGCAGGTGGGCTCTTTACTTCTGAGCCACTAGGGAAGCGTGAGCTATACCTTAAAACATCTTAAACAACAGGTAGAACAGAGAAAGGGCAGTCCAAACCCAATCAGCTCAAAGGCAAGAACATGATTTGAAAAATNATTGCTGTCTGGGACTGGATCTTTCCAAACTGGTTTTCCGCTTCACAAATATATGTTCCTTTATCACTTGCCCATAAGTCTAAAAAGAAGAGATGAGTCACTCACTCAGCACCACCCATCAACCACATGTGAGTCACAGTGCCGAGATCTGCGAGTGGAAAATATGATACTGCCGCCTGGTAGTTCCCATTCTAGGAAAAGAGACACAGATAGAAAACAACAATCCTACTGCAGTGTGAAAATGCTCTCATTTGAGCTTCAGGCCATGAGCTGTGGGAACAGAGAGACAGAAGTGCCTGACTGCAGGGGAGGGCTTAGGGAAGGAGTTACATAGGAGTTAATATCTGTATGTGCATGTAAGCTTAGTTGCGTCCGATTCTTTGCAACCCCATGGACTGCAGCCCGCTAGCCTCCTCTGTCCTTGGGATTTCCCTAGCAAGATTACTGGAATGGGTGCCATTTCCTCTTCCAAGGGATTTTTCCAACCCAGGAATTGAACCCATATCTCCAGCCTCTCCTGCATTGCAGGTGGGCTCTTTACTTCTGAGCCACTAGGGAAGCGTGAGCTATACCTTAAAACATCTTAAACAACAGGTAGAACAGAGAAAGGGCAGTCCAAACCCAATCAGCTCAAAGGCAAGAACATGATTTGAAAAATCATGCTCTGATCAAAGAATGGAAATATGTATCACCTCCCTGGGGACATTTTGGAGGTTGGCAGGAGAGACTGTTTTCTTTGGTACAATGATTAGGAGAAGCTTCACCGGTGACTCAGCAGTAGAGAATCCATCTGCAATGCAGGAAACCTGGAGATGCGGATTTGACCCCTGGGTTGGGAGGAGACCCTGGAGGAGAAAATGGCAATGCACTCCAGTAATCTTGCCCAGAAAATCCCATGGACAGAGGAGCCTGACAGGCTACAGTCTATGGGGTCACAAAGAGTCAGACATGATTTAAAATAACAACAGCAAATGATAAAGAGTGTCTACTGGCGACAACTAGGCAGACAATGCATGGGGATGGAATCACAACAGGAATAATATCCCAAGTTCAGCAAGACTTTCAAAGCCCCCACTGGAAATTTCTGGATTTGATGACTTTGTTTATAATTATTTGAGGCCTACAACCTAACCTTGTTTAAGTGGAAGAAAGAAAGAACTTTTCAAAAATTGTATACCATTTTACAATCAGCCTAGAGTTTTCTGGGTCATAAATCCATATTCTCTTATCACTCTACATTTTAGCTGTCAAGTTCATGGTGATGTAAATAAACATGTATGCATACTCTGTGAGCATTGCCTGGATATTTATCTATTACTGCTGCTGAATCACTTCAGTTGTGTCCAACTCTGTGTGACCCTATGGATTGCAGCCCACCAGGCTCCTCTATCCATGGGATACTCTAGGCAAGGGTACTGGAGTGGGTTGCCATGCCTTTCCTCCAGGGGATCTTCCCAACACAGGGATCAAACCCGGGTCTCCTGCATTTCAGGCAGATTCTTTACCACTGAGCCACCCCAGGGAAGCCCATTTATCTACTGAAATACGTAGTATTTTAAGAAAAATTACTTTGTTTTCTTTTGTACTAAATTTGCATGTTAAAATTTTTTATTATGTAGGTCATATATATAAAATTTTCAGAGTAATAAAAAGCATATTTATGAAATATTTTAAATTAAAGATTGTGTTGAGGATAGGGGGAGGATTACTGGGTTACAGGTTGTTCGGACATAATCAGGAGCCTGAAGACGAAGAGGTAGACTGCTGCCTTTTAAAAAGCATAGTTTTATCTTACGAGCAACTGGGAAGTCAAAAGGTTTTAAATAGTGGACTGACTGTCATCTTTGCAAATATCTTAACTGAAATAAGCACATTTTAATCTATTGATAAGACACCGACAGAGAAAAAATAATAGATTTCCATTATGAATACTTCCCTCCTATCTCAAAGAGTGCTGACCAAGTTTCTACTCTGTTAACCACATGCATGTGACTACAGAATTTGCATCTGGTAAATGCTGATGGCACGTACTCTCAAAATTAGCAAACATTCATTTGCCAAGACAACTTTGGCAAATCACCTGGTTAATAAGTTGGAGACTATTTCTAACCAAGATATTTTTCACATTATCAACTCAGACTATTTTGTAGAGAAATACAAAATACCACTGCAAACTAAATTTCTAATTGTTAGCTTCCTTTTAGATAATTTACTTTGAGCAACTGGGCAACCACTGATGAATACACTGCCCTTGTTTATGTTTTCTTTACTTTCATTTCCACCAACTGATTTGTTTTCAATTCTTTTTGTTTCCCTCTGAGCTGTTTCTCATCACCACTGTGCCAACCTATCTGTGTGAGCTTCTCTATTCTTCCTTCTAGCTCCTGTCTCTATCCTGCAGAGGAGCTGTTCTGAAACAGTACTTTCACATGCCTTTTCCTGCCTAGGAAGCTTGGGGGGCTATTTGCTACCTTACCAACTACATTTCTTCACCTGCACATTTCAGGTTCTGCACAATCTGACCCATCTATTAAGTGATTCTCGTATGTACTAATATGGCCACCTGCTCAGATAGTAGATTATAAAATATCTGAGGGAGGAACCCCATTTTGACTTCAATCTTCACCATAGAGCCTAGCACAAAGCTGAACATATAAGTGCTTGTAATTAGTTTAATTTGTACTGAAACTTTAAGAGAGGTTAATGTACATTTGACATTGTTAATAAACATGAAAATTACTTATGGGGGGCTTTCTACAAAATACCCTAAAACATAATTTTTTTAAAAAGTCAATTAATCATTGAATTGTTTTTACTCCTCTTATTTCACTATCCAAATATTCTTAACAATATTTGAAAAAGTACTAAGAGTTTACAAATATCTGAATGCTTAAGAGATTATTGGTAAACGTGTGAGATGATGAAATATTTGACTGTTTAAAAAATGTTTTGCTCCAGATAGATAGTTTTTAGTGAACATTGATAGTGAATAGGGTCCCTATGCATGTGATTATGAATTCTGGGCCCCAAACAATTAACATTAACTAACTACTAATAATATTTTACCTCTCTAGACAACAGTTGGTACAAGAGTAAATAAGACAAGATTACTTATCCACCTACAGGCCCAGGTTGACTCTATTTGTAATAAGAAACTGAGCTATAAAGAAAACATGCTGCTTCATTAGTCTTTATGATATAGNATAATATTTTACCTCTCTAGACAACAGTTGGTACAAGAGTAAATAAGACATGATTACTTATCCACCTACAGGCCCAGGTTGACTCTATTTGTAATAAGAAACTGAGCTATAAAGAAAACATGCTGCTTCATTAGTCTTTATGATATAGTAACAACATAAAATTGAATAAAATGCTATTCATTTATGATAAATCCCAGGCATGAGTTCAGTATTATTTTAAAATGAAATTCAACAAACACAAAATGTGTTGGCAAGATTAATTTACTATTTTGAACATATCAACACCTATGTATACTTTCAATGTACACATTTGTATAAAATATATTTCCTTTAACCTACTTGAAATAAAGAGAGCTCCTGTTCTGAGTTGGCTGATGGAACTCACTGAAAAAGGTCTTGAGAAGATGGGCATGTTGTCTTCTCTCCGCCATTTAATCTTTGGTTCTGGATAACCCTGGACATAGCAAGGTAATGTCACATTTGAGCCAATCTCCACAGATACATCAGTAGGTTCCTGTATAAAAACTGGAGGTGCTGGAAGATATTTAAAGTGGAAAAAAAAAAAAGGTTATTGGTATCGTATACAGGCACATGAAATAGAAATTAATTTATATAGCTAATTTAATAAACAGTATGAATAAACTGCAGCCACAAAATGAAAAGATGCTTGCTCCTTGGAAGAAAAGTGATGACCAATCTAGACAGCATATTGAAAAGCAGAGACATTACTTTGCCAACAAAGGTCCATCTAGTCAAGGCTATGGTTTTTCCAGTAGTCATGTATGGATATGAGAGTTGGACTATAAAGAAAGCTGAGTGCCGAAGAATCGATGCTTTTGAACTGTGATGTTGGAGAAGACTCTCGAGAGTCCCTTGGACTGCAAGGAGATCCACCCAATCCATCCTAAAGGAAATCAGTCATGAATTTTCACTGAAAGGACTGATGCTGAAGCTGAAACACCAATATTTTGGCTATCTGATGCGAAGAACTAACTCACTGGAAAAGATCCCAATGCTGGGAAAGATTGAAGGAGGGAGGAGACAGGGACAACAGAGGATGAGATGGCTGGATGGCATCACTGACTCAATGGACATGAGTTTGAGCAAACTCCAGGATTTAGTGATGGACAGGGAAGCCTGGCGTGCTGCAATCCATGGGGTCACAAAGAGTTGGACACAACTAAACAACTAAACTGAACCAAATTTAATAAACAACAGACTGAATTTGAATCAACTTATTGTTCATATACTATTATAAACATCTGTTTTAAATACTCTTGTCTGCTATTAAAAACACATTTTCTTAGTAAATGAATACAGGTACAAGGAAGTTCAACTATTCCCTTAACGTGATAAGATAGAAGCAATGACAATTTAAATCAGTATTTCCTTAACTAAAGAGAATCTTTCATTTTTGGAATTTGTCTTTTAGTTTATGCCACACTCCTCAAAATGTTAACTTTTTTAAATAAATAAGTCTGCTTTGTAATGAAATACTTTAGACAATTTCCAAAACTTACTTTTTTGGTGGAATTTTTAAATAAATTAATTCATATCAGGGCTTATTCTTCAATAGATCACTATATAACAAATAGACAGTATTTAATCTTAAATTATATTATTGGTGTATATCACATTCTTGCTTCTCAATACCTTTTCTATTTTTGAGTTAAAGAAATTGAAGCTTAAAAATCAATAATTTAAATTTACAGGGTAGCTTTTGATGAATGGAGCCTCAGTTCAGTTCAGCTCAGTTCAGTCACTCAGTTGTGTCTGACTCTTTGCGACCCCATGAATCACAGCATGCCAGAACTCCCTGTCCATCACCAACTCCCGGAGTTCACTCAGACTCACGTCCATCGAGTCCGTGATGCCATCCAGCCATCTCATTCTCAGTCATCCCCTTCTCCTCCTGCCCCTAATCCTCCCAGCATCAGAGTCTTTCCAATGAGTCAAATCTTCGCATGAGGTGGCCAAAGTACTGGAGCTTCAGCTTTAGCATCATTCAGGGAGTGATTAATCTTAGAGTTAGGAAATGATTCAGAAATTATAAAATTATAGATAAGAAGTCTACAGTTATCTACATAATTTAGGTAACCACAGAAGCCAGAAGGAAAAATGAGAGGTTAACAGACCTACCTTGGAAACCACAGGAATGCAAGATAGGGAGGACGCTGTCAGCAAGCCTAAATAGATGAGGCTATCAGTATATCCCACAGAACTTATGAGTAACAATGTATGAGGCATCAGGCAAGGAGAAACATAAGATACTATTAGAGGTAATAGATGAAGCCTGTTCAGTATAGAGGAAGCACCCTAAGAAGGTCTCCTTGATAATGTCAAGATTAAACATTGGTTATGAATTGCAAAAACTATAGCATATAGAGCCAGAGACTTGGTTAAGTCCCCTTCATTAATTATCTCATTTGATCTTCATAATATCCCTATGAGGTAGATACTATTATTATCCCAATTTTATAGAAGCTGAAACAGAGATGGCTAATTTGCTAAGTGTCACATGGAGCTGAACAATGGAACTAGTATTGAAAATCAGACTGATCTGACTCCAGAGTCACAGTTCTTTATCATTTTATCAGCCTCTTTTTTCTATGGGTTCTTATAACTGCCCAAATTCAAGCTGGTCATCCACCTCATAAAAATAGGTGTGGAGATCACTTCTCTCCTTCTAAATGGTAATTCTGGGACTCAGGTGTACACCTGTCTCCCAAGTAGCATTAGTGTGTTATTAACCTGGGCTAAAGGTCTTCCTATAACTTTGTAGTCCTATTTTCCATTAGTTCTCTATACAAATCTTATTCTCTGGACCATAAGAACTTACTCCAGGCAAGGACTGACCTTTCTCAAATCAGCACCTGTGCCAACATCACTCCTTTCAAGAATGCGATGTCTGAAGTTGATCTCTGGCTATTGAAATACTAACAGTTCTTGAATGCAGTTCAAAAGGCCCTTCCTCAATCACATCTCTTACCATCCTAAACGGCTATGATTTTTTTCCCTCTCTGAGGTTTCAGAGAACTCACTCTACACCACTGACATAGCAATGGCTCCATTCAGTCTCTTACTAGATTACACATTTGACTTTCTGCAGAGAATTTATATTTGCAACCATGTTTTTATCCTCTATAGCAACTAACATGGCACTCTGTGACTTATACATGACTGCTAGATAGCTGTGAATGACTGAATCAATATTAAAACAACAATAACCTAGCGTGTGTGTGTGTGTGTGTGTGTGTGTGTGTGTGTGTGTGCGCGCGCGCATTAAGTGTACAAGCTGAAAACATTGGTTGAGTACATTTGAATTTTGAAAAAACACGGCAGTGTCATAAGTCCCACCATTTGTTTATTGAAACTACATAAAATAAAATTTAACACTATTGTAGAGTAATGTGTTTCTAAAAAGAAGTTGTGTATCTATTCAGATTTCTCTTACCTCTATATGGGAATTTGACTAATAAAAAACAGTAGGCAAAATAAATGCTCTTAAAAAATAGTTTAGAAAGCAGCTCACTGCTTATCCTAGTTATGTAAGGCCTTACTTCTATCTGGAGTGAGATTAGTCATTTATTCTAGAACTAGTTGCTTTTCTGAAGCAAGAATACTGGAGTGTATTGCCATTTCCTTCTCCAGGGGATCTTCCCAACCCAGGAATCGAACCTGGGTCTCCTGCATTGGAGGCAGACGCTTTAACCTCTGAGCCACCAGGGAAGCCCTTTTCTGAAAAAGAGATGTATAAATGTTATAAAATATGCTAGGTTCAGAGTGAACAGGTGAATCTAGAAACGGGACCAAAAATAAGCTCCAGAAAAGCAAAAGATATGCAGAAGCCTGGGACTAATAATTCTTTGGGAGGAAACCAAGATTAGTGACATAATAGANATAAATGTTACAAAATATGCTAGGTTCAGAGTGAACAGGTGAATCTAGAAATGGGACCAAAAATAAGCTCCAGAAAAGCAAAAGATATGCAGAAGCCTGGGACTAATAATTCTTTGGGAGGAAACCAAGATTAGTGACATAATAGAACACAGTCATCAGTGAAAATGGAGATGAATGAGACTTTTCAGACATAAGAAAGAACAAACCAGATTTAAAAAGGATAAGTGACGCTCAAGTTATGCCCCATAAAACTCAACTGAGATGAGAGAAGTCACCCGTGGGGAAGAAGCTTTGGGAACAGTGTGAGGCTCAAGACAAGCACAGGTCAGGGAATAAACGTCCTACTGTCAGAAAACAAGGAAAATGAGAGTACCAGGCACCAGATGAGCAGCCAAGACAGCATTGATGGCAAGCAAGCCTCAGTATGAAGCGGCTCAGGAGGACTTTTAAGAACTTCCTGCTCCCGAGTGTGGCCAACTCAGACTCCAAGGGAATCACGTTGGGTGGGTGGTAAATAGGTTAGCAAAACCAGGGGGAAAGGAAGCTGAATTTAATTTAGTTAAAAACAAACAAACAAAAAATAGAAAGAGATGGCAGCCCACTCCAGTATTCTTGCCTTGAGAATCCCATGGACGGAGGAGCCTGGTGGGCCCCAGCCCATGGGGCCACAGAGAGGGGGACGCGACGGAGCGGCTTCACCTGTCCTTTCACTTTCAGGTGGTGTCAGATCACAGCTTCACTATTTCTTAGTATATAAACTTGAAAAATTATTTTACCTCCCCTAGTCTAAATTTCCCAAAAGAGGGATAATAACATATCCTATCTCATGTTCGTAAGAGAGAGAATCATTATCAGTCACTTAGCATGTAGTAATTACCCAAGTTCAGCCTTCGCTGGAATCTGTTAGGCTCTTTCGGAGAAGGGTATGGCAATCCACTCCAGTATTCTTGCCTGGAGAATCCCATGAACAGAGGGGCCTAGTGAGCCACAGTCCGTGGGGTTGCAGTCGGACAAGACTGAGCGACTAATGAATGAATGAATTTACCCAGGTATGGACTATCAGTGATCATAAATGCTGTATAGTTAATTTGTTAAATTATAGTTCTGGAGTTTAATGTATCTAATATTAGTTTTAAATTTGGTTTCTGTTTTATGTTTTGGATATTTGGCCCCGAGGCATGTGGGATCTTAACTCCCAGTCAGGGGTCGAAGTCTTAGCCACTGAACTGCCAGGGAAGTCCCTGGCTTCTGCATATACTTTAATAGATTTATTATGCTGGGTCCCCTATGATCCCCTAAGTATTTATGAGCAAGCCCCTGATTGCACAGGGTTAATGCTCAGTACAGCTCTGGTGTCGCTTACAGGTGGACGTGGTTGTGTGAACGCATTATTTTGAAAATATAAAACTTACAAACAGATTTACCATCATGATCTAAAACCTACTCTATAGAGTTATTCTAGTTCCTTCAGTGATAGTTAAATCTCTCCCGACTATGGCAACTTTTGCATTACATGAGTCCAACTGAGAATTTTTTTTTCTAAAATGGCTGAACACCCTGTTTTGGTTCTACCAAACCACAAAACATGAAACCACTGTCTAAGTCTAAAACATCACCCTCTGTGGTGTGGAATCCTGCAAACAGAGTCACTGCCAGGCCAGCTTTTTGTCTGATGGAGCCAATCCTTTTCTCTTCCAAATGACATCCTTTTGAAAAACGATGAAAAGCACTGGTAACAGCCTTGAGCGCTGACCTGGAATGTCCACAACTTAAAGTCATGGTAATGAGAAATAGGAAAATGGAGACTCACAACAAGAAGCTAGAACTCAAAAATAACATGAAACAGACTTTTTATGATTATTTTTTGATCTAGTATTGTTTACGTGAAGTAACAGACCCACAAAAACAATCTGAAAGTCCAACTAGTTATATGATATGGATAAAAGCAAGTTTTTCTTCTTAAGTCATAATCTACTTAAATTTATGCCCAATAGTTCTGGAACTCAAATGAATAATTTTATGCACTACCAAAAGTAGCACTTAAATTATCTCAAGCCCTCTTTCTAAAAATCAGGTTGAAACACTATCATATTAAACGCACAATGCTTAATCTTAAATGCTATACCACTATTTTTAATGCTCTTTTTGTATTATTTTTCAAAACTTGGAGAATCAAAATGACCACTCAGGTTGTAAAGCAAATATTCACCTATTTGATACATGTCCTGTTAAGCAGCTTTGAAGGAAAAGCAGTAACTGCTCACATACTGAATGTATCGGTTTGGCCAAGAAGTTTAAATCCAAACGAACTTCTTGGCCAACCCAATGCATGGGCTACAATACCTCATTTCATCTTTGCAGCCAATCTATCAAGTTGTTGGTTGGTAGGTTGGTTAGTTGCTCAGTCATGTCTGATTCCTTTTGCAACCCCATGGACTATAGCCCAGCAGGCTCCTCTGTTCATGAGATTTCCCAGGCACAAAAACTAGAGCGGGTTGCCATTTCCATCTCCAGGGGATCTTCCTGACCCAGAGACTGAACACACATCTCCTGCTTCTCAAGTAAATTTTTTACCATGGAGCCATGTGGGAAGCCCAACCTATCAAGCAGATACTAGTAAAAGCTAGGCAGAAAACCCAGTCATTTTTTACAGCCCATTCTCTTATCCCCTATATAAATTCTGGGTAAAACTTGGCTTTTTTTTTTTAGGGGGGTGGTTTGCCTTTAAACCTACTTGTAGTAATCAGAACCATCACCACAACTGTGACATGCATAGCGTGTGGCAGTTACATCATCTATTTGCTAGGATATACTTTTAGGTGGCCAGAAAAGGTCTAATCAAACTCTGTGAGCTATTAATACAATGATCAGAATACTAATGGTGAATAGGGAAATAGTTAGGGTATGCCAAAATCATGAATGGTGATGTAATATTATTTGGCAACTGCTAACAATGATCATGGTTACAGTGAGCAAACAATAGAGTTTATGTAAGTAGCTCCATCAGGAATATTACTGGAATAAAATTAAGGAAGCCATTGTTTTAGAAAAGGTCATTGAGAGTGAAGATTTTGAATATGAGTGAAGAGAAAAAAAATCCAGATCAAGGAACAAGGGATCAATATATAACCATATATAACTTTTTTTCTTATATTCTTTTATTTTAAAGCCATTTCAAATTTCTACCTCTTTGCTCCAAATTAGTAATCATGTTCCTCTGAGGCCCATGTCAACTAGCTACCAACTTCAAGACCTTCAGCCCTCCAGCAATTCCTCCTTTTCATCAAATTTTATGCCCAGATCACAGTTTTCTAAACTCAAAACAGTTTTTTAATTTCACTATAACTATTTGCTAAACCAGTCAATCTTAAGGGAGATCAACCCTGAATATTCACTGGAATGACTGAAGCTGAAGTGACTCTCCTGTAGTTTGGTCACTGATGAGAACACATGATTCATTGGAAGAGTCCCTGATGCTGGGAAAGATTGAGGACAGAAGGAGAAGAGGGCTTCAGAGCATGAGATGGCTGGATGGCATCACCGATGCAATGGACATGAACTTGGGCAAACTTTGGAAGAGAGTGAGGGACAGCCATCTGTTTTTCCTTCAGAAAACTAATATGATGGCATCTGGTCCCATCATTTCATGGCAAATAGATGGGGAAACAGTGGAAACAGTGGCAGACTTAGTTTGAGGGGCTCCAAAATCACAGCAGATGGTAACTGCAGCCATGAAACTAGAAGACACTTACTCCTTGGAAGGAAAGTTACGACCAACCTAGACAGCATATTAAAAAGCAGAAACATTACTTTGCCAACAAAGGTCCATCTAGTCAAGGCTATGGTTTTTCCAGTAGTCATGTATGGATGTGAGAATTGGACTATAAAGAAAGCTGAGCACCGAAGAATTGATGCTTTTGAACTGNCAAGGCTATGGTTTTTCCAGTAGTCATGTATGGATGTGAGAATTGGACTATAAAGAAAGCTGAGCACCGATGAATTGATGCTTTTGAACTGTGGTGTTGGAAAAGACTCTCGAGAGTCCCTTGGACTGCAAGGAGATCCAACCAGTCCATCCTAAAGGAAATCAGTCCTGAATATTCACTGGAAGGATTGATGCTGAAGCTGAAACTCCAATTCTTTGGCCACCTGATGCGAAGAACTGACTCATTTGAAAAGACCTTGATGCTGGGAAAGATTGAAGGCAGGAGGAGAAGGGGATGACAGAGGATGAGATGGTTAGATAGCATCAGTGACTCAATGGACATAAGTTTGAGTAAACTCCAGGAGTTGGTGATGCACAGGGAGGCCTGGCATGCTGCAATCCATGGGGTCACAGAGAGTCGGACATGATTGGGTAACTGAACAACAATTTGCCTGTGGTCTCGTAATATAACAGATGAGAGGGTTGAGTCCTCTTAGGTCTATCATTTATTAGCAGTATGATGTTGGATAATTTACCTAACCTCTTTGAGCTCAGAGATACTCATAGTACAGACTTCAGAGTTATTATGAAATGAAATAATGTATGTGAAATGCTCCACACAATGGTTGGTACTTATTAAGTACCAATTAAAAACTTATTGAGGTAAGTGTTTCAGAATCTTACGTTTGCTGCTAACGACCTTTAGTCCTTTGATCCATATATTGCCATCTTATCAACTTTTCCCCGTCTTCATTTCTTCCACAACCTTGGAGAGGAGCGGGAAGGAGGTGAGGATTAGTCTACAGACACAGAGGTAGGAGGTGAAGGGACCGACTGCCATAATGTCTCACTTCCATCTCTGAGGTGGAAGGGAAAGCCGCAGCTGAGAGAAAAGGCGGTGGAGATTAGGAAGAGACTTGAAATTCAAGTTCTCAGCTCTGAAGGGTCCACAGGGAATGGGAGAGCAAGTTACACACAGACACACAGGAGGACTGAGCTCTGAGTCAAGAGCTGAGGAAGGATTTTGTTAATTTATCTCTGTCCGAGGTCTAGGTGATCCTTCCCATTGGTGGGTCAGCATCACAATTATAGGAAAGGATGTGAAGATGCCTCCAGGTTATAGCCTGTCTGAGGGGGTGTAAATACAAGAGGCCAAGACACCTGAGGGCACTAATTAGAGATGTACTGAAGACAAAGGGGCAGATTGATGTCTAGGTTATAAAATATACAACTTTTATTAGGATGTTTCCTAATCTACTCCAAGTCATTCCAGCACAGACAGCTCTAACTTTTATATGGCTTTTCGCTCATCAGAAGAGACACTTGCGAAGTCCAGAAGCTAAAAAAATTATCAAGAAGGCAGCAAGTAAGCATGTTAAGGTGTTTAGATTTTCTACAATCTTGGAAGATTGAGGGTGTCATTCCCTTTTCTCTGGAGATTTTCTACAGTCTTGGAGGGGTTGAGATCATTCCCTTGTCGCCAAGCTATTTCACTCCTCTAGAGCTAGACGACTCTAAAAGAATGTTGGGTTAACAAAAAATATCCACGCAGGGAATAGGGAGAAGCTAAAGTAGAAAATGTTGAGAAGTGAAACTCTGTACTTCGTATATTTCTTAAAAACAAGA
The DNA here is from genome assembly GCA_006410735.1 of Raphicerus campestris. Classification (NCBI taxonomy): domain Eukaryota; kingdom Metazoa; phylum Chordata; class Mammalia; order Artiodactyla; family Bovidae; genus Raphicerus; species Raphicerus campestris. The sequence goes on along the minus strand of SJYW01023478.1, from coordinate 172,520 downwards.
GTTCTGTATCTGATCACCCCCTTCCTTTGGGCCTTATATTGGGCTGGCCACAAAGTTCGTTTGAGTTTTTCTGAACACTGGTAGATGGGTTGGCCAACCCAGTGTTTCAAAAAGCATTTCTTGTATCTTATACTTTGCTGATAGATTTAGAGACCTTCCACCCAGAGATTCCAATCTTATTTCCAAAGCACTTCTCGCAGTAACCACAGGGTTTAGTCATGGTTCAAACACATCTTGTTGTGGCCCAGACAGATTCCACAGTGATCTTTGTGACCATATCCAGCATTGTTGATTCTACCCAAAGGGCATAATCACCAAGAATGCAGAGCGTTCACCAGAAAGCCCAGGGGCATGGGGATCATAAAAGATCCCATACAAAACAAAACACTAAGCTTAGAGGGACATGATTTTCATTTAAAGAACTAAGACTGTAGAACTAAAATGTTCTGTGTTACTTTATTCAAAATAAAAAATGCACTTTCTTTATAGTTCTTAACCTTTAAAAAAAACAATTTTGGATTGAAAATCATCATGCATAAATGAAAATACAATTTAATGAAATGTCATATTTTATAAATTTAAGTGATGCAACCATATGACTTATCTGTTAAAATTAAGCTGCTGGGTTCTTTCTCGTATGAAACAAGCTCTGCTTTATTTCATGTGTTAACCATAACTGTGTAATTTTATTTTTCAAGCAGCATGAGATGGAGAGACGAAGAAGGGAGGGCCAAACTCCTTGAGTAATTCGACTGAAGTTGTCATGCACAGGCTGTATCGTTCCCATTGTGACTGATGTTTATTTGCAGTTCATGCTTTGTTCTTATACACAAAGGAGTCACTGCTAGTGAATTAAAAAAAAAAAAAAGGAAGCAGACAATCTGCTACCTTTTCTGTCATCAACATTTCCAAATTATGATCGAGGGCCAAAGTCTAATTTTCGGCCTTCAGATGTTAATACTTAGGAATTTGCTGTCCAAATGGATGACTCCTGATAGGAAAATGTTTGGCAAACAGATGAGAGACACTGAAGCCTATAGTCTCTAAAATCAAACAATCAGGCCATCCCTCCATAGCTCTTGAGCTGGTCGATTTGCTTAGACTTTTTAAAGTTCCATTTCCTTACCTATGTAGTGGGGAAAATTATAGTATATTCCTCTTAAGATTGTTAGAAGGGTTTAATGATATAATACATATACACACACACACATATATATATTCACTGTTCTTAGCATGCTACTGCTGCTGCTGCTAAGTCACTTCAGTCGTGTTCGACTCTGTGCAACCCCATAGACGGCAGCCCATCAGGTTCCCCCGTCCCTGTGTGTGTATGTATATATATATATATGTATGCATTATATCATTAAACCCTACTAAGTTTTTTTTCTATTTACCATGTTCTTAGCATAGTTCATGGAAAATAGAAAAAAGCTTAGTAGGGTTTAACGATATAATGCATACATATATATATATACATATACACACACACACACACATATATATACACACACACTGTTCTTAGTACAGTGCTTTGTAGAAAAAAAACTTGGTAAATGTTAACTACATTATATTAATAATATGAAATGCTAACTCTAATTTTGCCATTCTGACAAACTGTTTCAAAGCTGTGAGCATGACAAAATTCCAGGTCAATTTCAAAACAAACTTGTCTATCAGAGCCAGGATGCTTACTTACAGCCAACATCCAGAGTTATCCTGCCAGTTGCTCTTCCAGCATCATTGACAGCAACACACGTATAATCGCCAGCATCCAAATCTTGAGTTTCTTGAATCTTCAAAAGTCCCAAGAGAGGGTCAATAATGAGGAATGTTGAGGGCTTCAGCTCAAGATCCCCTAAGTAAGAATGAAGGGGAGAACGATACACAGTTAAGGGTTTCAGTAGTTTGCTATTGATTTGACTGCAAAACCTCTGAAGAAAACTGATGGTCAAGTTTTTAAATCCAAGTGTCTGGCACAATGCAGACACTTAAACAAGGCTTATGCAATGAAAGAAGGAAATGTTTCTTGGTAATGAGCTGATTTAGGCCTATATAATTCCACAGGCTAACCTATAACCAAAAATCAGGCTCTAAATGAATTATGTGCAAATATTTCCTACTGTATGTGTGCCTAAATGAAAACAAACTCTTTGAAGCTATGTTGGGAGATTAAGAAAGAGTGGAAGCTATCACTGCGGCTGTGAAAATGGAAAAGGAAGATGAAGATCGAAACAAAATTTCTGCCATCTTTGTAACCGGATGAATTTCAATTACCCAGGAAATACTTAGGAGACTATGGGTGTTCTTAGTTTGGCTAAATGCCCAGGTTTCTGGTTTGCTTAATGTTCTCAGTCAGATTTTGTCCTGTGAGAGGTTTAAGCTGCCTGAGGGGATTCTAAGAATGGCTAAGGAACCACAGCTGGCTAGAGAGCATAGGAAGGAGCTTGTTGAAAGAAAAAGAAGGATATAGAACTCTTGGAAATAGCCAGAGAGGACTGTTGTTATATTAATCTCCCAGGATGCCTCTACTAAATCTGTATTATACATCAAAGTTTTTTAAGTCGGAGTTATAGAGTTTGGGGAAGAAGCAGGTAGGGAATAAATGAGTGGAGGATGCAATCAGATAATGAGTTTGACCTCAGTGTGAGGGTAGAATAACCCAAGAAAGATGACTTAGGTCTGGGTTGCCTATCCCTGTAATACCTCAGATCCTCTGAGAACCCTTTCTATTTGAGAGCAGGCAATGCCTCAACAAATCTGTAAGCAGAGTTAACCTATCCTTAGGCTTCCTTTCCTCCAAGGTGTTTCCTTACCTAAGAATGAAATTAACCAGGATGACAAGTATCACTAAAAATAATACCTAGTACTGAAGATCCGGGTTCGATCCCTGGGTTGGGAAGATCTTCTGGAGAAGGGAACCGCAATCCATCCCAGTATTCTTGCCTGGAGAATTCTGAGGACAGAGGAGCCTGACAGGCTATAATCCTGGGATCTCAAAGAGCTGGGCCCAACTAAGTGACAAACACTTCCTTACTGATGTTTAAGTGACAGCTTAGCGTGCCTACCTCTTTTGCTTCTTTTTTGTAAAGGGCAATGTCAAACTTTTTGTGAGGATCCTAAAAAAATTCCAGGAGGTTTCAGCCATTGCTCTTAGGGTTTCACAGCATGCCAGATGTCAAGTCTGAAGAAATACTCTCCAAAATGCCATTTACTGGCTTAGCCATGTGTCTTAGGACTGAGGACTGCAGAAGTAACTCCCTTAGCTTCAGACTAATTTTTATTGGAATACAACTGATTTACAGTGCTGTGTTAGTTTCTGCTGTACAGCAAAGTGCATCAGTTACACACAGACACATGGCCACTCTTTTTCAAATTCTTTTCCCATATAGGTCATTACAGAGTATTGAGAAAGGCTCCCTGTGCTATACAGTAGGTTATTAGCTATCCATTTTATTAATATATACATATATTAATAATAGAACATATTATAGTCAATCCTAATAGTCAATCCTAATCTCCCAATTTATGTCATCCCTCTGTTTCCCCCTTGGTAACCATAAGCTTCTATTCTACATCTGTTAAAAGCACCTTAGCTTTTAACAGGCTAAAACCCTAGAGCTAGTAATTCTCTAGAACACTATACAAAGCAAAAACCAACAGACTTAGGGTGACAAACAAATTCTCATTTTGTTTTTATAATTTGAGGAGGAGATGAGGTCAAAGAAGCCATAAATTTCAAAACAAAAAAATTACATTAGCAACCATGAGTGCCAAAAACAAAGTATTTTTCAGCATTCCAACATTTAAAACCCCAATCATCCTTTTAAGCTGGCTACTGCATACCATGCGAGAATGAGAGAAGCAGCTAAAGCCTTGTCTATGTGCCTCTGGGAAATTTTCATAAGTAAAAGCAGATGATGTTGACATAAACCTTCCTCCCACTAGGGGAGGATGCAATGTGACCAAGCTGTTCATCAAGCATTAAACTGTTTGGACTAAAACGCATTTAGAGTTTTGCATTTTATTTCTCCCTTAGTTTTTTCTGCATATGTCAGAGGACACAACAGGATGAAATAAAGACCTTTCTGCTAACATTTTTTTAAAATAAAAGTATTTAAAAATAGCAGTAATGAAACAAAATACAAATTGGAAAACACCAGTTATATCAAGTTTACATACTGATCATATTTTGATAATCTCTCTTGATTTCTACTGAACAATTAGCAATCAAAGTATTGCTGCTACTGCTGCTAAGCTGCTTCAGTCGTGTCCGACTCTGTGCGACCCCAGAGATGGCAGCCCACCAGGCTCCCCCGCCCCTGGGATTCTCCAGGCAAGAACACGGGAGTGGGTTGCCATTTCCTTCTCCAATGCATGAAGGTGAAAAGAAAAAGTGAAGTTGCTCAGTTGTGTCTGACTCTTAGTGACCCCATGGACTGTACCCTACCAGGCTTCTCCGTCCATGGGATTTTCCAGGCAACAGTACTGGAGTGGGGTGCCATTGCCTTCTCCGAAAGTACTGCTATAAAGCCATAAAGAAATACAGAACTGTGAGATGAAGATGATTGGGGGAGTAAATCTTTAATTTTAATATTAGATAAGATTAGAAGAATATTTACATACATTATAGTATATAAATTTTACTGACATTCCAGGATTTAAAACAATCATTATCCACTAAGGAGGATATTTTCTTCTTTAGTTTAAATTAGATTTTGGCATCTATGGACATAAAGACTAATAGATAATTTATCCATGACATAAGATCCTTTAAACTGTTGAAAGTTCTTTATTGGTTCTCAGAAATGTTTGTCTCAAGACTCTTTTTACACTCTTAAAAATTATCAGGGACTTTAATGAGTTTTTGTTTATGTTCAGTTCAGTCGTGCAGTAGTGTCTGACTCTTTGCGACCCCATGAATCGCAGCATGCCAGGCCTCCCTGTCCATCACCAACTCCCGGAGTTCACTCAGACTCACTTCCATCGAGTCAGTGATGCCATCCAGCCATCTCATCCTCGGTCGTCCCCTTCTCCTCCTGCCCCCAATCCTTCCCAGCATCAGAGTCTCTTCCAATGAGTCAACTCTTCGCATGAGGTGGCCAAAGTACTGGAGTTTGTTTATGTAGATTATATTTATTTGTACTAAGGAACTGGCAACCCACTCCAATATTCTTGCCTGGAGAAGCCTGTGGACAGAGGAGCCTGGTGGGCTGCTGTCCATGGGGTCGCACAGAGTTGGACACAACTGAAGCGACTTAGCATGCATGCATTGGAGAAGGAAATGGCAACCCACTCCAGTATTCGTGCCTAGAGAATCCCAGGGACAAAGGAGTATGGTGGGCTGCGGTCTACGGTGTCGCACAGAGTTGGACATGACTGAAGCGACTTAGTAGTAGCAGAAGCAGCATTTTAGAAAAGAAACTGAAAAGTTTAAAAGCATATGCACTTACTTTCTAGTAACTCAGGACATTTTAACATAAATCTATCTTATAAAAAATATTTCCCCGAACTAGAGAAATTTTGTGAGAAAAGTTGCATTGTTTCACATTTTTGCAAATCTCTAGACTGTCTAGCTTAAAAAAAGACTGTTGAGTGTTCTTTTTTGCTTCTGCATTCACTCTACTGGATATCACATGTTACACAGCTCCTAAAACTTCACGAATCACTCATAAGACAATGTGTGTGAAAAAGTCAAACAACAATTTAGTATAATCAGGAAAACAATTTTGATCTCATGGACCTGAAAAGAGTTGGTGGGAACCTCCAGGGATTCCCAACTATACTTCAATAACCACCAACCCAAAGAAACCCAATTTCTTTACTATTTTGCCACAAATACTCTTCATACAATATTTTAATAGTGTCCTTGATTCTTTCTTTGAACCCACCTTATGTTGCTCATTTCTAATATCTAAAATTTTGGTGGGCATTTGTATGTGTGAGATTCCTTTTCTCGAATGGCCTGAATGAAATACCACTTATTAAAGAATGGTGGCTGCCAAAGGCTGCAGGGCAGGGGAAATGGAAAGTCATTGTTCAACAGGCTTAAAGTTTCAGTCCCACAAGATGAATAAGTTCTAGAGATCTGCTGTACAACAGTGCATAGAGTTAACAATGCTGTGCGGTCTGTTTAAAAAACAAACTGTTACTTTATTCAATCAGAACTGCCTGGGGAGAAAAAAAAAAAGACATGACCAAAAAGGTTCTTCTTATGGTTAGGGAAAGAACTAATCACCTGTAGTTTTCCCAATGAGGGATTTTCCTAATTTTGCTGGTGTCTCATCCCAGCAGAGGTGGACAAGGAAGGTCCAGCTGCCCCCCACCCCTTTCTTTTTTCAAGCCAGTTTGCAAGTAAAATAGTTTGTCTTCTGGCTTTTCTCTTATGATCCAGACTCTGCCTAAGGAATAAATTGCCTGCCTGTTGCTGGGAGAGCCAGTGATCCTGGGGCTCAGAGCAGCTGTGTGTGTTGCTGCTGAACAAAATGCAGGTCCTCCATAATCATCTGTCAGTGTTTAATGCCCACATGCTAGCTCCGCTGGTGCATAATTTGAACAGAGAAATGAGATAGGATTTACTTGGCCCATTGAACTCCAATGTTTCTAGTCGAGAAGAGAAACAAATGCACAGTTAATTCTAGAATCTTCCATGTGGTGGCTGCCTGGTTTCCTAACTCCTCATTTAGATCCCAAGGTATCTGTGGGACCAAAACTGACATACAAAGTTATTCAGGAGAGAAGTCCCAATTTGAGAGCATAAAAGACTTTTTCTGTGACTCAGCTCTACACAGGCAGAAAAATCAGTAGATTCTATTAGTTTTTAAAAATTTTTATTTTTAATATAAACTACTGATGAAAATTTAAAAAGAGAACTACCTCTATAACACATTTTTTCTGGATTTAAGATGCGCGTTTGAAACTATTATCTATTCCATTTGAAAGTAAAAGATTTAAGCATTTCAAATAAGGGAAATTCATTTTTGTTGACTGAAATAGAACTGAAACCTAATTAAGAAGCAAATCCACAAATGCTTTCTTATCAGAGAAAACACAAAGACTTAAAAATCNATCTATTCCATTTGAAAGTAAAAGATTTAAGCATTTCAAATAAGGGAAATTCATTTTTGTTGACTGAAATAGAACTGAAACCTAATTAAGAAGCAAATCCACAAATGCTTTCTTATCAGAGAAAACACAAAGACTTAAAAATCATTTAACAAGGAAAATTATGAAAAATGACATTATCTCCTGTTTCCCTCCCTGTTTCTGATTTATGTTATTGAAAGTATTTGCTTTCTGCATAAAGCTTCATGTTCTTCTTCACCTCATGTTCCCCAAGAGTTTGAACCCGAGGTGAATTCACAATTTTGTGATTATGACATCAACCTGTTGCTATGGCGATGTCTGTGATTTAACAAACAGAATCATAACAATAGTGCTTTGTACTATTTAGCATTTTTCATCTGAAGATTAAAGAGTATTTTGCAAACAGCATCTNCACAATTTTGTGATTATGACATCAACCTGTTGCTATGGGGATGTCTGTGATTTAACAAACAGAATCATAACAATAGTGCTTTGTACTATTTAGCATTTTTCATCTGAAGATTAAAGAGTATTTTGCAAACAGCATCTCAATAATCCTAGCAACCTCCCTTCTCAGGGTGTTTGTGGGGATTTTTCTTTCTCATAGACTGGAAAAACTGAGAGAAACAGGAGTGGGACATTCTGCAGAGATAGCCACTGTCAGCATCTGAGCCTGGACCAGGGCCCAAGGGCATTTTCACCAAGGACGAGCAGCACATTATTATTTTATTACAGAATCACAGAGGCAGAACCTTTATGTCACAAATAGGGGCAGATAATTTCTATACTTGACATAAACATCTACCACGCATGATAAAGCTGACCACAAAATACATTTGTCTTTAAATCACAAATGTTATTCAATTGTAAGCTTTAACACAATTTTTAACACAATCTTTATTTGACNCCAACTCGCTCCCCAAACAACCCTTGCATAATAAGCATCCCTACTTCTTGCCAGTTCCAGTACTAATCTTGACAAACAACTGATGCAGCACTGTGGTTTTTGCCTATATAAGCCTCCCTCATTTTGTAGTCAGGCAGAACACAATTCAAGTGTTTCTTGAATCTGTGTCTCCAAGGCCACTGTCCTCAGTTTGACTTGAATAAAACTCTCTTCTTTTCCTATTAAAGACTGTTTACTGATTATCTGCATCAGCAATGAAGATGCCCCAAGGTACATGGTCAGGCCCATGTGCCCTGTGAAGAGCAGCTCCTGCTTGGCAATACTTGGGAAGGTCCTCCTTGAGACCCACAGTGCCCAGGATGCTCTAGTGGTTAGAAACAATGACACAGAAGTGGTCCACCTCCAGCTTCTGGTGGCCCTTTATCTCAAAGTGAATGGGAATACAGACTTGAATATATATACCTGAGGGACTGGATGAACCACCTGATGATACTCACATTCTCTACTACCTGACCATGTTGACCTAGCAGGCAGGCAGGTCACCATAGCCACAGTGATGACTATGAAGCAGAGCAGGCAGTATAAAGGTGACCCTGGCCTAGAACTTGGCCCATGCAGCTCAGCTGCACAAGCAGCAACAGCAGCAGCAGCGTGCAGTCAGCCACAGCAAGAGCTCCATGGCCAAGGCAGAGCTGGGACCACACATGTATGGTGGTGCTCTTGAGGCCTCGATGACACTGGCCTTAGGCTCCCCCCACCCCACACCCGGGCTCTGGCTGGGAAGGAGCTCTTAGGGTACTCCCCATCAGGGATCTGGCCCCATCAGTGTAGGAGAGACACCAAAAGCAATGAAAGCATGATAGGTAAATTGCTTTGGGGAGTAAAATGAATCTGATCCATTTCAGTGTCTCCACTGGTTACCACGGGGACCCTTGCTACTCTGCTCCAACTAGCTGACCACTGGCTTCCACCTGTTTGTCTGGAACTTCAATACAAACCTGCTTGCAGGTAAGGTCTCCAGACAGAGCCTTTTGCCTCTTTCTATATAGTGAACACAGGTTGAGAACCAAACTTGTCCTGACAGCAGCCTGCTTTGTTTGAATTGTTCTTTCCCTTTTAAATAATTTTTTAATAAATTTTGCTGAGGTTGAGGCCATGTCTTTCATTTTATTCCATATTCTAGTATACTCCACAATATTTAACACCCCTTTCACATTGTCGAGTGACTTGTAAATAACAGAGACTTAAAGCCATTGAAGGAACACAGGTCGTTCCTAAACTCTAACTTGGATCTGAGAATTGTTATGCCTACAAACCTCTTAAGATCCAGCTATATTGATCATCTGCCTCATGCCCATGGATTCACAACAGCTCAACAGAAAATCTCCATTATTCAAAGTGCATATTACATTTTACTTCTGTGGCAGAAAAAAAACCCTTCAAAAATGAAATGTTAAATCAGAAATTATTATCTAAAATGATACAAGAATTCTCTGGGGTAACTGGGATGCTGATAAGGCTGGTCTAATCAATTACATGTTTTACACCTATTCTACTTCAGAGTAAGAATTAATCATCAACAAAGGCATCATCAAAGAAATATTTAATGATTGCCTTTCTCTTTAAAGCCCGCTTATTTTTTTTTACATTTTATTGAAGTATAGTTGACTTAAAATATATTAATTTCAGATGTATAACATGATTATTTTTATAGTTAAGCACTACACAAAATTGTTATATTACTAAATTCCCTTTGCTGTACATTATATCCCTGTGAGATGTGTATAAGAGACAGCCCNTTTTACATTTTATTGAAGTATAGTTGACTTAAAATATATTAATTTCAGATGTATAACATGATTATTTTTATAGTTAAGCACTACACAAAATTGTTATATTACTAAATTCCCTTTGCTGTACATTATATCCCTGTGACTTACTTATTTTATAACTGGTAGTTTAAATAATTTACTTTGTATAAACATGTCCCACTCAATAAGATAAAAATAAATTCATTTGCACAATGTCTGAAATAGATGTCATGGGTATTAACAAAAATAAATTAATTCAATAATATGCTTTTTGCACAATTATTATGTTCCAGGCTCTGTGCTTACTTACAGGGATACATTGATGAGCCAAATAGGGTGTCAGTTTTCCATTTAACCAGGTTTTTACTACAAATGAATTTGAGAATTCAGCTAATCAGTTAGATCTGGATATATTTGTGGTGTATCTTCATAATAAGTTACTCTGCAAATTGTGGTTTGGCTTCACCAAGAAACGCCAGCCTGAGGAATCCCTATACATTTGAAATAGATACAAATGGTGCCACTGGGCAGCGATACCATGGAACAAACCTAATTAGTGCCTAATTGCTAGCAGCTTCTAATCACTCACTCCCCTTTTTTTCCTGTTTATATTGTGTTTTTCAAATAATTTTGTCTTTGAAGTTAATGCTTAAGGGTTTTTCCGGCCAGCAGACTTGGTTGATAGATAATACTATTCTATGGTTTCCTCTCAGTGAACAGAGGGCTGGAGAAACCTGTGAGGTCAAGGGCAGACTAGCCATAGCCAGTAAGTCCAAACTGTGATCCCATCTGGAGTCCATCAATTCTGAAATGCTGGAGTACTACACATGTTTTGGGAGAGCTGTGGACAATCTTCAGGGGAAGAAGTGGAAAAAAACGAACACTTGTTTCTCTTTGGAATTTTTTGAATACCCACATTTACTCCCACCTTCCCAAAATAAAAGGTTTTTCACGTCTACCTCATTTTGACATAGGATTGCTACAAAGATTCAGCAGCTCCCAGGATTTCTGGCTAAACACGATGCCTTCCAGTGGCCTCTGCCAGAACTGGCTTGGCGTCGGTCCCAGCAAGAATCCCACTGGTAGGCTCTTTAGTTCAGATATCAAAGTGAAAATAAATGTCAGTTACCCAAACCAGGATGTAGTGAGCTAAGAGGTCATTTCTCCAATAAAGCCTGGATATAGGGTGCTGTTCAGGGTCATGAAGTAAGTCTGTGTGCAACATACAGATGGGATGACATCATCCCACAGAAGGTAAGAATTTACCACTGCCCTGGAAAGAATATTTCTGCTGACAATAAGAAAATCAGAAAGAATATGAACAAACATAGGCACATAGGCACTCATAATTGCATTTTGACCAAATAACTGTTGAATAAAAATGATCAGAATGATTCAGCTTTTACTTGATCAGGTTAAATAAGGATGTACTCTATATCCACGTTTTATTGGAGAAATGACCTCTTAGCTCTCTACATCTTGGTCTCGGTAACTGACATTTATTTTCACTTTGATATCTGAACTACAGAGCCTACCAGGGGGATTCTTGCTAGGAGAGATTGGCATCTCTCAATATAATTATTTTAACTGTTAGATTTTTTTTTTTAATTCCTAGGGGAATAAAGCTCATCTTGTTTTAATAAGATAGTTTTCATGAAGTAAGAAGAAGTTCAATTCCATCAAAGTCCAGAGTCCACTTTTAGGCTTTGAGGAGAAGTAATCCATTCTGAGTTGGTTTTCAACCTCATTTCAATACCACAGTCATTGCCATTATCATCACCACCACTACCACCAGCCATCAGCACCATCATCCTAAATAACAACTTACTGCTCATTAGCCAAAGTGATGGGAATGTGGCACTGTTAGGTAACAAGGCATTAATTCATTCTTTATATTTTAACCACAACAAAAGAGAAATAGGAAAGTTTTCATAATTCCCCAACACATTGTTTCAAAACAATGATTTTAAAACGTTAAAGGTAGATTAGGATACTAGGAATGAAAAATACTACTCTAAGACTTAGGTGTCTTAACATACTATTACTGCTCAAGTTGGCAAAATGCATCTTATATAAGAAAAGCATGAAAACAGCCACATCTCCAACTGCAAAAACCAAGGAAGATAAAATCTCAACAAAGTCTTAAAAATCTCCAACATCATCTTCATACACAGGACGCAAATTTACTGTTATTGGTAATTGGGTCTGATTTGTTGATGTTATGCCTCTAGTAGGAAATTATCAAAGACAACACTTAAGGCCTTTCTCTTCAAGGTGGTTTAATCAGACATTGGTAATGATTTGAATTACTTAATAATTTAACATATTTTTCACCAGTGAGAGTATATTGAGTATATTGAGAGTACTCGGGAAAATCTGCTTTCACAAAACAAATATTTACTGAGTTTCTACTATGTTTCTGACACTCCGCGACCTCAAAGATCTCACAGAATATTGTACACAAAAGTGTATTATATACAATTAGGGACTAAATCTCTTTCTAGTAGTCAGTTCATTGAAATAGGAAGGAGGGCAGAAGTTACTGAGTAACTATGTGCCAAGTATCTAAATCCAGACCCAGCATTTGTTTTCCTCAATAACCCTGTGAAGCGCTATTATCAGGTTAAAAAAAAAAAAAAAAAGACTCAAAATGGTTAAATAATCCATGGTGTCAAAGTCAAAACATGGTGTCTAGTCAAAGCTATGGTCTTTGCAGTAGTCATGTATGGATGTGAGAGTTGAACTATAAAGAAAGCTGAGCACTGAAGAACTGATGCTTTTGAACTGTGGTGTTAGAGAAGACTCTTGAGAGTCACTTGGACTGCAAGGAGATCAAACCAATCCATCCTAAAGGAAAGCAGTCCTGAATATTCATTGGAAGTACTGATGCTGAAGCTGAAACTCCAATACTTAGGCCACCTGATGCAAAGAACTGACTCATTGGAAAAGACCCTGATGCTGGGAAAGATTGAAGGCAGGAGGAGAAGGGGACGACAGAGGATGAGATGGCTGGATGG
>SJYW01023478.1:106788-158244 GCA_006410735.1 Raphicerus campestris | reverse complement strand
ATCTGGTCCCATCACTTCATGGGAAATAGATGGGGAAACAGGGGAAATAGTGTCACACTTTATTTTTGGGGCTCCAAAATCACTGCAGATGGTGACTGCAGCCATGAAATTAGAATATGCTTACTCCTTGGAAGAAAAGTTATGACCAACCTAGATAGCATATTCAAAAGCAGAGACATTACTTTACCGACTACGGTCTGTTTATTCAAGGCTATGGTTTTTCCAGTGGTCATGTATGGATGTGAGAGTTGGACTGTGAAGAAGGCTGAGTGCCGAAGAATTGATGCTTTTGAACTGTGGTGTTGGAGACGACTCTTGAGAGTCCCTTGGATTGCAAGGAGATCCAACCAGTCCATTCTGAAGGAGATCAGCCCTGGGATTTGTTTGGAAGGAATGATGCTAAAGCTGAAACTCCAGTACTTTGGCCACGTCATGCGAAGAGTTGACTCATTGGAAAAGACTCTGATGCTGGGAGGGATTGGGGGCAGGAGGAGAAGGGGACGACAGAGGATGAGATGGCTGGATGGCATCCCTGACTTGATGGACATGAGTCTGAGTGAACTCCAAGAGATGGTGATGGACAGGGAGGCCTGGCGTGCTGTGATTCACGGGGTCACAAAGAGTCGGACATGACTGAGCGACTGAACTGACTAACTGAACTGACTGATGTGGCAAAGTATGACAAAGAATAAGTACCACAGTATTTAAAGTATGTATGTACAAATGTATTATCCAGACATTTACACATGAAACTTGATCACAAATCTTAGGTTTGCATATAGTATTCAGTCACATATCCCAGTAATAGATAATTCTTATCATATGTTACTTGATTCCTCTGAAATTTGAGATGCTTTCAGATATTTAAAATATATTAGAAATTTTAATAAAAATAGACAAATTAATTTTACTGATGAAAAAAGACTAATACCTATGCCACTTGGCAAATGTAAAAAAGAGTTATGATGATGTAATGAGCATATGGTTCTGATAATATCAATTTCAATCTTAGTGAAGTAATTCTGGTCATTAGGGACTTACTTCATCAATCAGCTTGAGAAATATTTCTTTCCTTTTTTATTGCAAAATTCTCTCCAGTGACATGGTCTAATTAGTGACAGATATGTGCCCTTTCTTGACACCACAGAAGACGAATACTTCTCGTGTTCATACAGACATAGGAGGAGGAAAGGAGGCTTTGTCTGCCCTTTGAGTTCCATGTGGCAGCACGTGATTGTGGAGGAAACGTCAGCCCTACAGTAACTGTGCTCAGATTTCACCAGGATGCCTGTGTTCAGCTTCAAAAATCTTCCTCATAAAGGAGCAGTCAATGGAGTCAATAGAAGATTTTTTCTTTTCCCAGAAAAACAGGAAGAGAGTCTGTTTTTGCCTTTTGTTTGTTTTGTTTTACTTAATCTTTAGGCCACTCTGTGCAGCACGAAGGATCTTATTTTCCCACCCAGGGATCGAACTGACACCCTCTTGCCTCTTGCACTGGAAGTGTGGAGTCTTAACCAGTGGACCACCAGGGATGTCCCTAGTCTGTTTTAAACAAAATTTTAAACCCATTACATATAAATAAGTACCACTCCACTTTTTCTAATTTTTATTCCTAACCTTGACAAGTAAAAAGCATTTGGAAATACAGTGGCCACTGTGACACCTTATAAGTGATCAACTGTTTCAGCCTATCATAAAATTTTGCAAAACTCACATGATAGAATTCTTAAGTTAGGGTGACCTAGAGTAAGCAATACCTTAATGATAACATCGCTATACATTTTTTCACCAGATAATTATCAGATTTTGGTTTTGTGAGCAATCGTATGCTGGCATGTGGTGTAACAGGAAAAGAAAGCACCTATAAAATGAAATCTAAAGTTGTTGATGTGATTCAAATAATCCATTGACGTTAATATGGAAACATCAAAGTTAAGGTTGGTGACCCCAATGTTCCTAAGAGTCTGTTACTGTTATTCTGAAGTCCATTCAGCAATTGAGGAGTATACATCTATTGGGTACAATTGTGTTTTTCTCTCTGTACAAGGCATTATGATTTTTTTAAAAGGGTATGAAGTATTTCATAGTGCATATAATATGATTAGGGGAAAACAAAACTTCATGATACATGAAATTTATCATGATTTTAAGTGCAGAATTGTGTAGCAAAAAAATAAAAATTCTACAGAATGCCAGTTAACAATATTCAGAAAGGAGGGCTTAGCATTTCATTATAGGAAGGATATAAGTGGACTCCAGGAGATGGTAAGGAACAGGGAAGCCTGGCATGCTGCAGAGCATGGGGTTGTGAAGAGTCAGACACGACCTGGCAACCGAACAACCACAGGATATAGGTAGGGAGCATGAACGTCAAACCACTCTGTGAGCTAAGCCATGGAGCTAGATTGAAGATGATGTAACTTGGAGGCAGTCAGGACATGTGTGTGACTCAAGTATGCGAAGTGGAATTGAGGGAAATCACACAGTGGTGGAAAAGTAACAGGGCAAGGGCTAGAGTTGAAATGTGTATGTGTATGTATGTGTCTGTGTGCACTCAGCTGTGTGTGTGTGTGTGTGTGTGCGTGCGCGCGCGCGCACACATGTGCTCAGCTATGCCCAACTCTCTGTGACACCCCCATGGACTGTAGCCCACCAGGTGCACTAGGAAACAGGAATTCACTGAAGGTACAGTGCATGGAGCTTGACAGAAAACATTCATTGACCAGAAAAGCTCAGCTCTAGGACCTTCCCTAGTGGTTCAGTGGCCACGACTTCACTTCCCAATGCAGGAGGTGAGGGTTCAATGCCTGGCCGGAAAGCTAAGATCCCATGTCTTGCGGCCAAAATTCCAGAACATAAAAACAACAGAAGCCAATATTATAACAAATTCAATTTAACAGACTTAAAAAACAGACTTAAAAAACTGAAAAAAAACAAAACCTCGGTTCTGGAAACTTGAAGACAGGATAAGAGTAGTACCTATCTTTTTGAGAAATTCTATACAACGAAAAATTCAAATCTCATATATAACCCCCCAAAATTATCTGCCTGATACTAATCTGACATGAAATATAGCAGCATCAGTAATATTTTATGGATAAAAGAATTAATATAATAGATTATCTACTTGCCATCAATAATTAGAGGTGAATCCTCAAAAAGCAAGCTCAAGTATTTAGCTACCCAGATTAAGGAAATGTGAATAAAAGAAAAGGCATATGAATACCTAATTCTTTTAGGGTAAATAGTTTTCATATATTGAAACATTTTTATTTTTTTCTTCGCCATACATGGTTTTATGTGAATAAAGGGTAAAGATAAAATACTGAAAGTATTATTAAAAGAAAGTTAGCTTATGGAAGACTCTGGAGTGTAAATTTTATTCCAAGGTAATTAGGAAACCACAAAAAGTCTTTGAACAGATGGACATTTAAGTTAATATTTAGGGGAAATTCACCTAATGGTACTATGGAGTAGAGTGGGGCAACAAAATTAGAAGAAAGGAAGTCCATAAAAAGAGAATTTTTATGGATTTAGTTTAGGCATGTGCATCACAAGGAGGATAAGGATAATGCCAGTGGAAATAACAAAAAAGGTAGTGATCTGAGGGGCAGTGAAGAACTAACCATGCACAGGGTAAGTGAGAGGCACCCTGGCAGAAAAACATCATTACATCTGGGATAATTCCACTGAACTTGAAATTTCCCATTAGATCATTCACACAGATCCCTATTAGCATTGCCAATCACCCACTGATTCCATCATCAGACTGTAGAAAATATGTCCTCTATAGATGTCCATAAATAAAAAAGGCATGGGAAATTCAATGTTAAAAACTGATGCATTGTGTTTGTGTGGCCTGGGGAAAAGGCGGGTGAGGAGGGGGTGAAGAGAGTGAGAAGGGGAGAGAGAGAGAGAGAGGGAGGGAGGGAGAGAGGGAGAGGGAGAGGGAGAGGGAGGCATGACTCCTGAAAATAGATCTCAAGCACCCTACTTCCTGGTCTAGAGCTTTCCTTTTCCCCAAAGCAAATTAGATTAACAGAATCAACCATGAAAGGATTTTTACCTCAATAACTTTTCATGTTCAAAAGAAACAGGATTGTAAAGTTTTAGAAGCTTTATTTCCCTCCTCCAAAAGGATTTCTGCCCCCAGTGAACCTAACAGAACAAAGGATTATCAATTGTTTACATAGGCATAAAAATTACATTCTAAAAAAAAAAAAGTCTTTCAAGGCTGTAAATCGATCTCTGGGATGTAAGATTACCAAACTTCTAAATGTTCCCAACAATAACTTTCCGTCAAGAGGAATTAAGACTCTGATGAGAAGAAAGATACTCCATTAACTAGTCTTTAGTATTGTTTCTTTTCTTCCTCGAGGTCTCACAAGAAAAGCTAAGTAAAGATCCTCATTTTAGAGATAATTAAAACCNCGTCATGAGGAATTAAGACTCTGATGAGAAGAAAGATACTCCATTAACTAGTCTTTAGTATTGTTTCTTTTCTTACTCGAGGTCTCACAAGAAAAGCTAAGTAAAGATGCTCATTTTAGAGATAATTAAAACCTACATTCAGTCCAACCACTTAACTGACTAGCATTTCTGAACATAAAATAAAACTCTTTTGCAACTGTTCCCCAATACATTTTTCTTTGTGAATAATATATTCCCTTAAAATATTGGCATTACTTAACATCAAGCCATGCTACATGAGAAGTTGGAAAATAATTAGTATTTAATTACTGAACTTCATTTCCATGGAGGCGTTCAGCCTGAAATGTATTTTACAGAATCTATGACCTTTCTAAAAATCTGTATTTACTACAGAAAAAAACTAGCTTCTAAAAGTTACATAATGACTCTCATTCAGAGTGCTGAGACCTGTAGTTAATAACTGTGTCCTATTCTAAAATACGCATATCTACCTATACAGCTCATTCATTTAAAACATATTGTTTGAAAATGTATTATTATTTCAGTTTCTGAGTAGGAAGATAACTCTAGCTAGATTTAGTGGTAACTCATTTTAAAATGTGAAGTTTGCATAATGAAACTAACACAATGTCTCTAAGAATGATTTAAAGTAGATAGATATGCTTGTTCACTCAACTTTTCCTCACTCTCCAATGAGTAGAAACGGCAATGGGATATATTAAGATTTTTTAGTTTTTTTCAGGACTACTAGTCAGCTTGCATAAGTGGCCAAGGATTCTTTTCAAAAAGAAAAAGGATGAAAATGTAAAACTAACCAGTCAGCCAAACAAACAAAACAGACCTAGGCAATGAGTCAAGAGTACTGAAATTCCAAAGATATGGAGTAAAATGCAACAGTTTCAGATGAAATCTCATTAATGGAAATATGAAGGCCTGGCTACAACTTTTCCAAAATGGTAGAATTACTGCTGAATGGCAGTAACCCAAACGAATTATGATAGTGGTTATTCTACATGGCAGTGGCAACAAGTTTCCTAAATTTCCACTCTTCCTCTGCCTTTTTTTCTGCAGAAAAACTAGAGTTGTATCCACTACCTACTGCTGCTGCTGCTAAATCGCTTCAGTCGTGTCCGACTCTGTGCAACCCCATAGACGGCAGCCCACCAGGCTCCCCCGTCCCTAGGATTCTCCAGGCAAGAACACTGGAGTGGCTTGCCATTTCCTTCTCCACTANACTGCTGCTGCTGCTAAATCGCTTTAGTCATGTCCGACTCTGTGCAACCCCATAGACGGCAGCCCACCAGGCTCCCCCGTCCCTAGGATTCTCCAGACAAGAACACTGGAGTGGCTTGCCATTTCCTTCTCCACTACCTATGTGCCTATTTAAATTCAAATTTAAAAATTCTAAAGCTCAATCAAATTTCACGGAGAAGGCGATGGCATCCCACTCCAGTACTCTTGCCTGGAAAATCCCATGGACGGAGGAGCCTGGTAGGCTGCAGTCCATGGGATCGTGAAGAGTCGGACACGATCGAGTGACTTCACTTTGACTTTTCACTTTCATGCATTGGAGAAGGAAATGGCAACCCACTGCAGTGTTCTTGCCTGGAGAATCCCAGGGACAGCAGAGCCTGGTGGGCTGCTGTCTATGGGGTCGCACAGAGTCGGACATGACTGAAGTGACTTAGCAGCAGCAGCAGCAGACATTTGCCAAACTGTCCACAGAGTGTACAACACAAAAAGTGATCACTAATGTAAACTATGGACTTTGGATGACTATGGTGTGTTAATGCAGGGTCACCACTTATAGCAAATGTTCCACTCTGATGGGGGATGTTCATAATGGGGGAGGTTATGCATGTGTTGGGGCAAGGAGCATCTGGGAAATTTCTGTACCTTCCTTCTAATTTTGCTGTGAAGCTAAAACTGCTCTGAAAAAAAGAAAGTCTTAAAAAACGTGGTTAAACATTTTACAAAAAAGAGATTATATTACAAACTATCATGCAACAGTCACAGAATCTGAAGTATATGAAAGTGGAGCTACATAGCATTTTTCTTGAAGGGAAAAAATTTAAAATCTGGCAATTCATTTATTTTGCTAGACAAATTGATTTGCTACCTTACTTATCTTATCAGGGAAGCAACTCACAATGGGATTGGAAGAACATTTGGTATCCAGAGTCCAATTTGAGTCACAACCACCCATCCTTCCAGCTGTCACTTTCTGACTCCCACATTTCCCTTCACCAAGTTCATCATGGCCTCAACTCCTTTGAATCTTTTTTTCATTTCAATCTATCAGACCATGCCTTTAACCCTCTCTTCTTTCTTGATCTGGTCTAAACTACACAGAGCATCACTACACACTACAAACACTTCTCAATTACTTTGTCTTTTGCTGAACCAAATCACAAAACCCCAAACCTAATTGATTCTTCTATGTGTATATTGAAAAGATGATTGAAGATGGCAGGAAAAAGAAAAATCACACCATCATGGGAAAACAACTACCTATTCAGCCTTGCCTTTACTCTCAGCAAGCCCATATTTCTGTGTCCTCATTCTTCCATGGAATGTAATGTTCTCCATCTAGAAAGGCTTTCATGACTACTACCCGACAAATACTGACTCACATCCCAGTAGATACTTCAGACACCATCTCCCGAATGAAGCCCTTCTCAAACTCCACTCATTACTGAGATAGTATGCAAAGATCCTGAAGTCCTATCCACTTGGGCAATAAATATTTTTAAAATTTACTTACATCCTTTCTTCTACTTTGAACTCACTAAAGGGAAGGATGTCATTTTCTTCTCATTTATATTCTTGGCAGGGAGTGGAATGCCTAGCACAAATTTTCAGTGAATATAAGAATGAGTGAATGGACAAATGAGATACCTTTTTTTAGTCAAGGTATTTTGTATGTTTCAGTATTGATTTCATTATTATGGGAAAAAATATACCTGACATAGCATGATTTAGATAGTGCTATGAGAAAATTAATAGCATACACGAGGATCCCACTAATATAACAGTGATCAGCTTTTGTAGTCACAATAACCAACTGCCCCTAACATATCACACACACCCTTCTGCAGATGCACCAGTAAGTGCTCCCACTTTGTGCATTATTTCTAATTCCATTTTTATTTATAATAGGCAAATAACAAAGCTGCTTCCTCATGTATAAAAATAGCAAGTCATTATATTTTTCCCATATTATAAATATCTAAACTTTACAAACAGAATTTTCCTAGTTGAATTCTTAATTTATAAAATAACTCAAGCATTAATCAATGTTTCAAGGGAATTAGAAACAGAATTTTCTTTTTAGTTGAATTCTTAATTTATAAAATAATTCAAAGAAACATTAGTCAATGTGTCAAGGGAATCTGAATCAAATAAAATGTGAGTACATGTTCTGACAAAAGGATTTTTCAGACTTGGCAATAGCTGCTTTGCCTAACTAAGCACTCTGCTTCTCATTCAGTCTTCTCACAGATGTGTGCAATACTACGAGCTCCAGATAACTAATGAGAAGAGACTGCATGGCACGGAGAAGTCCACCGAATGCACTGTGGTGACCTAAATGGGAAGGAAATCCAAGGAAGAGGAGACACATGTATACATGTGGATGAACACAGAACATTTTGCTGAAGAGCACAAACGAACACTGTAAAGCAGCTATATGTCTATGAAATAATTAACATTATATCAGGCATCAAAGACACAAAACTGAAGAAAACTGGGTCATGCCCTAATGCAGCTTACAGGTTCTCTGCATGCATACTCATAGTTCTCTCTCCGCTAGGCTGTTCCCTACCAGCCACTCTATCAGAACTTAAGTCAAAAGGGTCACTAAATTGTTTCATTTTTAAAGTTAGATTTAGATTTCCAGCTATTTGTGACTCATGTGCCAGGAATTTACAGACACTTTGTATCTTCACTACTTAAAGCAATTTACTTCAGTTCTCAATTTCCTATAGATACTGAAGAATCTTTCCTCTTTTTAAACTTTCTTCTACCCACCTGTGCCTTAGGCCTGTTAACTGCACGCACAGGCATATATATTATGCAGAACAATGGAAAGACCTGGTTCAGATCTAGGCTCTGCCACCTGCTGGCTTTATAACCTAGGGCAAGCCACTAACTCTGCAGAGGCTCTTCGTCTTTACGGGTAAAATACAGATAATACAAATACACACAACATGTGAGAGTTAGATGATATAATGTATGTCACAAATTCTCAAACATTTTAGAATGTGGGTAGTTTCGTCTGGATAATTTAGTGGATAATTGAAGTGCTTGCTGATTCACCTGACATCTGGACATCTTTCTAGCTTACTTATATCCATCATGTCTGGCTTAATATACATTTTTTCATGGTCTAGTTTTACTCAAAATTATAATGTCCTTGGTGTAAAACTTTTTTATAATAATTTCTCATATACGTGAAGTATTTGTTAGGTCATCACATCTCTTTTTCTTTTATAATGTAAATAATTCTTTAAACTTCCTTATAACTTCCATTTTAAAACATTTTAATAAAGTTTCTGTCTTCTAAGTTTTAGAGAAACAGGGTTCTTTCTATCTGCAATTAAAGTGATCTGAGATCCAGAGAAGGAGAAATATCAGATGACATCCCTTATATGTGGAACATAAAAACAAATGATGAAAAGGAACTTACTTAAAAAACAGTCATAGAGTTAGAGAATGAACTTATAGTTGCCAGCAGGTAAGGATGGGGAAAGGGATATTTAGGGAATTGGGGATGGACATGTACACACTGCTATATATAAAATGGATAACCAGCAAGGACCATATATAGCACGTGGAACTCTGTTCAGTGTTTCACGGCAGCCTGGAAGGGATGGGAGTTTGGGGAAGAATGGACACATGTATCTGTATGGTTGAGTCCCTCTTCTACTCACCTGAAACTATCACAACATTGTTAACTGGCCATACCTCAGTACAAATTAAAAAGTTTAAAGAACAATAAATTTTTAAAAGTGGTGTGAGATCTATGCAAGATATAGATACCTTGCATGAAAGACAAAAATAATGAAATGCATAATTATTTTTTTTTACTGTATGGATTGAATCATATTATAACAGAAGCTTGCCCCTAACCATGGAGTCAGTAGAATACATTCATCAGATGAAGTTAATATTATTTTCTCTTCATAAAATTTACAGTCAGCATAGAAAGAATTAGAAAAGCAAATATTTCTATTAGGAAAACTACATATTCCTTGGATATCATTGCAGGAAATATATGATGTAAAATACTCCTAGAATATTTTCCTTCAAATCTTAAAGCCTGAAACATCTTCCTTATCAGACCCCTAGTACAGAAATCAGCAAAACCTAGTATTTTAAGAGAGCATCTTACTCATGCATGCTGATTCACACTGAGACATCAAAGAACGAAGGAAGTGAATAAAATTAACTTTTGACAACCAGTAATGATTTGGAAGTTTTAAGAGAATGATTTATGGCACTAGTATTTAAAGTATACATATATGTGTCTTAGGTCAACCTCCAAAAATAAAAGCTTAACCAGGAAGACTTCAATGTATTAAAATGTCTAGGAAAACAGATGAACTAATTCAATTCAATTCTTATTATTCAAACATGGATTGAGACTTCTATAAATCAAAATGTACTCCTGTGAAAATCATGCAAAGGGGAAATATAAGGGGATTTTCAAGACTCCCTACGGAGCTATTCATTATAAGAAAACCTAATTTAATTATCAATTGATACTCTGCATTTCTCCTTTTGCTTTTCCTCATTTTGGTTCAGAAATTATTTAAAATAGATGACTCTGTGATATAATCCTATAAAATTCCAGACCCATAAGCTTTTAAATATGATTTTTTATACTGTCAAAACTTCCAATGACACTTTTTTGAGATTATTTCCTAATTTAATTTCTTAATTATTCCATATTTTTACATTATCTCCTATTGACTTTCTAAATTTTATCTTAATTATTTTCAATATAAAAGTTATAAAGCAAAGTTACAGAATATTTAGCAAAGAAACAAAGAAAGTACATTACTCACACATAATTTGATCTCCCTAATACAATTAATGTCAGAATTTTCAAAACTTTTAAAATCCTAGCTATACAAAGTTTTAAAACAATTCATCTCTATTCAATACTTTTTTTTCAAGTATAGAAAAGCAAAGTAAAAAAGTCGCCTATAGTTCCATTGACACCAACAATCACATGTATGTATCTATCAATCCAGATTCTTAGCCTCCTAGCATAATTATGAATGTCTTCTATTTTGTTTGTTATTTTGCTTGCACAGCTATACTTCTGAATCTTGTGATAAACCCTGCTTGAGGTAAACAGAGTTTTTGGGAAAATTTCCTGTGTCTAGTTACATTATTATCTCCAGAGTGAGGAATTCACACATGAAATAAGCATATCAACCCATTCACATTCTCTCATGCTCATTAGTGAAACTGATTCGACAGCCAGTTTCTGAGATCAGCATTTCCTTTCAAAGCTCTTTTGATAAATTGATAATGAACCTAACAGTCAGTGAGGGAAATTAAAGTGATGGAAAAAGGCCACTGGATCATTTACTTCTGCTGCTATTGGACTCAAAATCCTATGATGCTGCCAAAACTGAAGTCTTATAAATATCCGTGGTCTCAGTAAAAATTAAAATTCCCACAAGGAGCATCTGAGTGGCTGACTCTAGGTAATGTGACCTGCAAGGGTTTAGGGAAAGGTAATTATCTGATTTCTTTTGTTTTCTACTTTCTTTTTTTAAAAAAAATTTTATTGGGATATAGTTGATTTACAATGTTGCATTAGTTTTAGGTGTACAGCAAAGTAAATCAGTTATACCTGTATATATATTTATATTTATCTTTTTTAGATTTTTAGACCATTTCTCATGTAGCTTGCTGCTGCTGCTGCTAAGATACTTCAGTCGTGTCTGACTCTGTGCGATCCCATAGATGGCAGCCCACCAGGCTCCCCCATCCCTGGGATTCTCCAGGCAAGAACACTGGAGTGGGTTGCCATTTCCTTCTCCAGCGCATGAAAGTGAAAAGTGAAAGTGAAGCACTCAATCATATCCGACTCTTAGTGACCCCATGGACTGCAGCCTACCAGGCTCCTCTGTCCATGGAATTTTCCAGGCAAGAGTACTGGAGTGGGGTGCCATTGCCTTCTCCACATGTAGGTTATTACAGAGTATTGAATAAAATTCCCTGTGCTATACAGTAGGTCTTTACAAGTCATCTAGTTTATGTATAGTAGCATATATATGTTAATTCCAATCTTTCAATTTATCTTTCCCTCTCCCTTATTCCCTGATAGCTATAAATTTGTTTTCCAGCAATTCCACTACTGGATACATACCCTGAGAAAACCATAATTCAAAAAGATACATATATACCCCAAGTTCATTGCTGCACTATTTACAGTAGCCAGGACATGGAAACAAACTAAATGTCCATCAATAGATGAATGGATAAAGAAGATGTGGTACATATACACAATGGAATAATACTGAGCCATAAAAGAGGCTGAAACTGGGTCATTTGTTGAGACATGGATGAACCTAGCGTCTGTCACACAGAG
Organism: Raphicerus campestris; assembly: GCA_006410735.1. Lineage (NCBI taxonomy): Eukaryota > Metazoa > Chordata > Mammalia > Artiodactyla > Bovidae > Raphicerus > Raphicerus campestris. The sequence goes on along the minus strand of SJYW01023478.1, from coordinate 146,204 downwards.
TGAAGTCAGTCAGAAAGAGAAAAACAAATACTGTAAATTAACACATGAATGAAGAATCTAGAAAATATACAGGTGGACCTAGTTTCAGCGCAGGAAGAGAGACACAGATGCAGAGAATGAACGTGCAGACCTGGGGCTGGGGGGAAGGGAAGGATGAGATGAATCGGAAGACTAGGTTTTACATATAGACACTACTATGTGCAACATTGACAGCTCGTGGGAACCGCAGTATAGCACAGGGGGCAGAGTCCAGGGCTCTGTGATGAGTGTGGGGTCGCACAGAGCCGGGCACGACTGAGCGACTTTAGCAGCAGCAGCAGCCAGGCTTCCTGTCCACTTTCTGTCCTACTATCTTCTTAACTAGCTGGTTATTGCTAGTGATAGGTTTAAGTAGATAGCATGCTGGCTTCCTAAAGGGTAACATTTTCTTTTTGAAGCAAACTAAGTAAGACATGAAGAAACAAAGATACATCCTCTCTGCTTTCATGTGGACATAAAAAAGATGGACTGCTGATTGAAATTTCCATTCTACTGAATTCATTTACACAAACACCAATCTTGATATGTAATATATAAAATTCCCCCCCCAATTTTTGCCACTGTAGACTGAAACCGGTTTTTGGTATTCTTCAGTTTTGTGTTTTTTTAGGTCTTTTTATTTTATTGTTAATGAGAAAAGGCTGCAGTAGCTAGACATATGCTATTTTTAACCAGAAAATTCTTGCTAATTATATTTCATAAAACTACTACCAAAACTTGTAAAGCCTGGATGTTTAACTTTTAAAAGTATTACAGATAGAAGAAGTTTCCAAACAGATCTGTGGAGACACAGCAAGATAAATGAGGTTATAAATTAAGCTATTGATTCTCCTGTAAGCAAGAAAAATATTCCTAAAGTGTGTATTCAATCCAAGTAGCTGTTATATCTTTTAAGCTTTCTTGAACTATTTTTGATTATTCTTTTTAAAACATGTAACTGCATAAAAGTGAACTTAATTTATAATTTATGTTTCAGTGTCAATAGTTAGCAAGCCTCTTATATTCTCATGAATTGAAATCCTAGGTACAGCACTTTATTTCATCAACTATCCACTGCTTTTCAATAATGTATTCAAGCATAAAATAATCAGAGGGCATAATAATAGCTAGAGTTTTATTTTTAATAAACAGTGCTGTCAAATTCGAGAGTATAGTTTTGTTAGATTTTTTAAAACTAATTTTTCATTGAAATTGTTCACTCAAACTCAAGATCAACTAGACAGGCCATAAAATAATGCCTTTAAACAGATTTACACCACTAGAGATTATACATAGGGGCTTCCCTGGTGGTTCAGACAGTAAAGAATCTGCCTGCAATGTGGAAGATCCAAGTTCTATCCCTGGACAGGAAGATCTCCTGGAGAAGGGCCTGGCAATCCATTCCAGTATTCTTGCCTAGAGAATCCCATGGACACAGCAGCCTTCTGGGGCACAATCCATGGCATCGCAAAGAGTCGGACATGACTGAAGCGACTTGGCATGCATGCAGGCAGAGATTAGGCAAGCTAACCAGTAATCATATAATGACATATGGTTTTGTATTTATATTTTGTATATTTTATGACATCTAACCTAAGAACTTAAATTGTTAGGTTATAATAGGTCTATTTACCAGAAAGAAGATAAAAGTTTTAGGGTTTCCTTTAAAAATATGCATTTCTATGTCATAGGTTCATACTTTAGAATAGATTCAAATACTGTTTTGGAAAATGTCCATTAAACCCCTGAGAGGTCAGTTATAAATGCACATCTCCAGGCCCTAACCCAGGCCTGTGAAATCAGAATCTCTGGGCATGAAGTAAGAAATCTGCTTTTTAAAAAGTTCCTCGGAAAAGTCTTCATCCATAAATGTTTGAGAACCACTGTTCAAACTGACTGAGCAATACTAAAGGACTAAACAGTTGACCTGGAGAAACAAGGACAGCTCTGATTCTTTTAAAATCCCATTGTAATAGACTTCAGGGAAAGAACCAAGATCATATTTCAGCAGTCCATTACCATGTATCCTATTTGAAATAATCAGTTTGGTAAAATATACTTCCAAAACTCTAGTAACTAAAGTTACTACTTGGATTGATGCAAATATCTAGGCCGTTTACCATGTAGAAATGCAGTGAACCATTTACAAAAGCAACATTCCCCCAGAGGTTTCAGCAGATCAACCAACTAATGAAAGATGCACAGTCATATAGTCGGATTGCAGTATATATCTCAAATACCAGTGAGAAAACCAGAATCAGATGTCAACCGTTTTATTAAGTCTCTGGCAGTTTCACTTTGTTTTTTTTTTTGCCATTAATAGCGTTCCAAGAGCCAACCTCGAAACTCAGTGGTAACTTTCTTAAACAACGTTATAACCAGGTGAGGCATGTTATCAAGTTGTTTCTAGTACCATAACCAAGTAGCCAGACCTGATTCTGAGGCAATCAGTCTCCTCCATCAAGGATTTGAAATAAAATACTCTCCTAAGGCAGCAACCAAACCTTTCAGCTAAACAGTGTAAAACTGCCAATAGTACATTGCTCATTACATTAAGACTCCAGAGACATTTAGAAGCCAAATAGGAATCTACTGAAAGAGATACTTGGGAATAGCTTCTGATCTTCATCTGTTAGTCTGGAATAACATACATATTTAGTAGCAATTAGAAGGCAATGGCAACCCACTGTAGTACTCTTGCCTGGAAAATCCCATGGGCGGGGGAGCCTGGTAGGCTGCAGTCCATGGGGTCTTGAAGAGTCAGACACAACTGAGCAACTTCACTTTCACTTTTCACTTTCATGCACTGGAGAAGGAAATGGCAACCCACTCCAGTGTTCTTGCCTGGAGAATCCTAGGGACGGGGGAGCCTGGTGGGCTGCCGTCTATGGCGTCGCACAGGGTCGGACACAACTGAAGTGACTTAGCAGCAGCAGCAGCAGCAGACCACATTGACCTCCCTACTGGTCCAGGGGTTAAGACTTCGCCTCCCATGGCTGGAAGTGTGGGTTCAATCCCCGGTGCTTTTAGCTATTTGAACATCTTAGTCTATACAGACAATTAAGATTGGTTTATCATTAGCTTATTTGTGTGTGTGTGTCTGCATATGTGTCTAAGATAAATAAGGTAAAAACAGTTCTGTTAAAGTTTCAATAAAATTTTACCTTGATAGGAAACATCTTAAAAATTAAAACCATAAAAGTAAATTAAATATGCAAATAATGCACTCAAATTGGGAACTTAGCTTTTTATTTTTTACCAATTAAAAGTTTTTTTTTTCAAGTTCACAAAATAGGTAAGAAATTTTAAAACTATCAAGTCATCCAGAGACTATTTCTAGTCCCTTAAAATAAAGGTCTTCAATTACTAGCATTAACTGTGTTTAAGGTCAACTATTTGCTAGAGATGTTTTAGTTTCCGGCTGAGTCCCCTTCAGACCCTCAAGGTCCACAAGCATTCTATTGTTCAACACTGTAACTGTTTGGGTAGATACCCTCAGATGCACAGTTTAAGGGAATAGAGATCAATGAAGGAAAACATAAAGATACCCTGACTCAGAGCTCACTGTCAGGACAGTACCTTGCACTGTGAGGAAAACGGCCTCAGTCGATGATCCTCCTCCATTGGAAACAACACAGCGATACTCTCCTGCATCGCTGAATTTCACACTCCTGAGCTCCAGGGAAAGGTTAGCCAAGATCCTCATTCCTGCTGGAGCGGTCAGCCTGACATCTCGGTCATTCCTCTGCCAGGTTAGATTGTAACCCACCGCACTGACGACAAGGCACGTCAGAACTGCTGTTTCTCCAGGAGTGACCGTAACATTATTAGGCACTTGGATGACTGGCGGGGGTTCTGTGGGAAATGAGAAGATTCCAGTTGAAAGATCCAGAAGTCATTTTACTCACTCATAGAGGTGGCCTAAAATTTCAATGAGAATGTATTGAATATCTGGCAGGAAAGACTGGTAGGAAAGATGCAGTACAACAGAGCTTATTCTTTAATACAAATGGGGTGATCAAGAGGGCTTCCCTTGTGGCTCAGCTGGTAAAGAATCTGCCTGCAATGCGGGAGACCTAGAAGATCCCCTGGAGAAAGGAAAGGCTCCCCACTCCAGTATTCTGGCCTGGAGAATTCCATTATTATCTAGTTGAAAAATGCTTTAAATGCATGTTTACATACCACAGCACACTAAAGCTCAAATCTATAAATTACAGCTGTGAGCATCAAAGAGGCATGGCAAAAAGATATGACTATGCTGATTTAGTATTGCAGAATCTGTCAAATTTTGAAGAAAGTAGCATTCATGGATTTTTTAATTTAAAACCATTTATTTAGTGTTTTAAGAAAATAGCACATGAAGGATGGGAGATATGGCAAAGATACAATGGCATCAGCTTTAAGGAGATTATCACCTCGTTAAGACACAGTGGAACAGTAGAGTAAAATGAATATTCCCTCAGAGAAGCAGCAGAATGTTTAAGAAATTCCAGTTAACAGCAGGGATAGACTTTTAATAAAATTATACACATAGGACCAAGTACACAAAAGGCACTGAGTGATGATGCATGCTCATTTCAGATGTGGTCAAAAGCCATTTACCAATTAAATATTTAAGCAGCATTTCTAGAGAAAATCACATACTGCTCTAGTTAGGTTTGAGGATAAACCTAAATGCCCCTGTAAAGCTCACTCTGCCCAAAAGCTTTAAAATAACCTGCCATACAAAGACATTATTGAGCAATAACAGCAATAAAAAACTAGCTGGAAAGCCAAGTATCTATCTCGGTTGAAAGGTGAAAGAAGATGAGATATTCAAGATCCAACTTTATTCAAAACTGTATATAAGTACAGATGAATATCTTAAGCCTAAAATAAAACCTGGAAGTAATATGCCAAAACCATAGCGGTTATCTCTNTCTATCTCGGTTGAAAGGTGAAAGAAGATGAGATATTCAAGATCCAACTTTATTCAAAACTGTATATAAGTACAGATGAATATCTTAAGCCTAAAATAAAACCTGGAAGTAATATGCCAAAACCATAGCGGTTATCTCTGAGAGAAGGAAATATGTATATTTTTTCATATTTTCCTTTATATTTATCTTTGTTTTCCAAACATTTTTAAAGGAATATATGCTATTTTAAATTATAGAAAAAAATCCATAATTTTTACCATTCTATGTTTTTAAAACCTCTTATGAAAANCAAAGTACTGGAGTTTCAGCTTTAGCATCAGTCCTTCCAGTGAACACCCAGGACTGATCCTTAGAATGGACTGGTTGGATCTCCTTGCAGTCCAAGGGACTCTCAAGAGTCTTCTCCAACACCACAGTTCAAAAGCATCCATTCTTCAGTGCTCAGCTTTCTTCACAATCCAACTCTCATATACATATATGACCACAGGAAAAACTATAGCCTTGAGTAGATGGACCTTTGTTGGCAAAGTAATGTCTCTGCTTTTCAATATCCTATCTAGGGTGGTCATAACTTTTCTTCCAAGGAGTAAGCATCTTAATTTCATGGCCGCAGTCATCATCTGCAGTGATTTTGGAGCCCCCCAAAATAAAGTCTGACACTGTTTCCGCTGTTTCCCCATCTATTTCCCATAAAGTGATGGACCAGATGCCACGATCTTGGTTTTCTGAATGTTGAGCTTTAAGCCAACCTTTTCACTCTCCTCTTTCACTTTCATCAAGAGGCTTTTTAGTTCCTCTTCACTTTCTGCCATAAGGGTGGTATCATCTGCATATCTGAGGTTATTGATATTTATCCTGGCGATCTTGATTCCAGCTTGTGCTTCTTCCAGCCTAGCAATTTTACTTAAGGCCAAAATTTTGGTACTGTATGTGCTGGAGGAGGGACATTATGCTAATAAATAAATTCAGTAGAGCAAACTAATATAACTGTAGTAGTACTAAAGTACCAAATGCCATGTATAAAGAGTTCTTCCTGCTTCTGCAGTTCTGTTCATTAGTTTCTATATGTTTGTATGCAATAAAAAGGAAGTATAATTCTTTTTACATCCATTTTCCATTTAAAATTATCAATATCAATATTTCCAATGAACCAAAAATCCTAAAAATTGTTGGCTAGAAGAAAATGCTGAAAATATTCAAGTAACATATTGGTAGAACTTTAATTTTCCTTGAAACATTTCTCAGGTGCTGTGTGACTTTATAAAATAATGTCCACAGTGACACCAGTAAAACATCACCATCCCATGCTGTGCTTCCCAACACTCCTGTCAAAATATAACATCTAATTATCCTATGAATAAACAGCTGATTCTCTCGTGCTAGTCAGTAGCGACAGTAGGATGGCTGAGCCAGGGCCTGGGTAGAAGTTTCAGGCTGGTAGGTTAAAAGAAAAAAGAAAAGTTCAGAAAGAAACGCCCACTCTTTCAAGTCCAAAGGGGTACTTCCTTGCTACTTCTATTTTTACAGTCATTGCCATATCATTCACACTTCTGCCTCCTCTGTGATGATTAAGCAAATGGGACACAATTCCTGAAAATTGGCTTTGGCATAGTATAACTTCCCAGTGATACCATGGATGGGCTGGCACAGATTAACACCACAAAGGCATGGGTAGTGTGTATATTCAGCAGTTACTGATACTATAGGGCCAAATTCTTAGAAGTCAGTTCACAAGTCCTTTCTGGCACTTCCCAGTTATTTATGCGAGATGCCTGAGTCCACTCACTGAAATCTCTTTTCCCTGTTGTCCTTCTCTTAATTAATATTGCTGGGAAAAAACTCAAGTGCTCAAGTGTTTGTTTTCCCAGAAGCTGAGGAATGCTGACATGATTCCAATGCTTTTCGTAATTACTGGAGATGAAAAAATGAATAGTTTATGATGTATGTCAACTTGCTAAATTGTTTCAGAAGACAAACTTTATTTTTCTAAGAATAAGAGAATACAAATAATTTACTGCAAGAAGGATAGGCTTGCATGCCTCAGTTTAAAAGTTCAGCTTGAACTTACTGATAATAAACATAAACTCTGGGCTGCTAAACAGTCCTACAGTTATAAAGCTTCTTTTGTCTTAAATTTTTCCAAGAAAATGCACCTCTGACATTTCAGATGCGCAAACTGACAGTTCAGACATTGTTATAAGAAAGCTCCACAGGCACGTTTAGGTCGGAATAGGGTTTCTATTAAACATACATTAACCCTAGGCTATGAGGCAGGCAGAAAATGACTGAGTCAAAACAAAATTTCTAATAAATTCTAGATATATGTTGAGTAGGTAGCTTAATCTTGATCACTGCTAATATATGGTAGTTGTTCTGGTTTCTAAAGAATTCCGGGAAATAGGAGGAAAAATGATAATATAATGAGAGCCATGACTATTTATAGGAAACTTAATATTTAAATGTGAATTAATCAGCATGACTCCTGTCCCTCTGAATACCAATACTGTAATCACGGAGGTCCTGTGTTTTTAGTTATTGTCTTCAACTCAGGTGTCAGAATCCACTCACAAAAGCACTTTGCATATTACAAACATGGGAAGAGAAAGGGAAAGTTGAACCTTGCTGTTCTAAAGATGGATCTCTCCCTTGTTTTCTCAAAGGAGAATGCCATATGGGGATTTCAAAATATTAAACCCCTACAATAACAACAACAACAATTCTAGAAACTCATGTCTATTAGTTGTTTCTATGTGCCTGATTCTATCCTAAGTGCTTAACATATACTCTCTCACTTAATCCTCATAATTTCTCCATGAAAAAAGAGACTATTACTGCTATTATCATCATTTTACAGTGGGAAAACCAAGACACTGAGTTCTTAGGTAACTGGTCCAAGGCAGGTCACACAATACACAGCGAAGCCTGGTTAACAAACATCCCATTTCCATACCTGCATCGATACCGAGGCAACCGCCGAGGCATTAGTGATGATTACCTGACACGTCGAAGAACGTCTGTGCTCGTCCAGTCCCTGCACTACTGACAGCCACACACTCATAGGCGCCTTCATCAGACAGAGAGACCTCTTCAATATCCCACGTCACGCGGGCAGATTCTCTGGGGCAAGAACACAGAACCATGCTTCGTTACCNCAGCCACGCACTCATAGGCGCCTTCGTCAGACAGAGAGACCTCTTCAATATCCCACGTCACGCGGGCAGATTCTCTGGGGCAAGAACACAGAACCATGCTTCGTTACCACAAAAACAAGACCAGGCTGAAGCAGTGATCCCACTGTTTCACTCATTCAAATGAACAAATAAAACAGTTTAAAGAAAGTAAATTGATTAAACTGCAGATTTCTTTGTAGCTTAAAACTATACACTTCTTATATTTTAAATAGAAAGTGAAGCTTCTCCAATCTGAGCATAAAAACAAAGACAGTAACTTTCATTTTGTTTTTTTTCTATTGATCTTCCCAGGTTCTAACAAGAGAAATCATTTCCAAATGTGAGAATAACTTTAAAGAGGCTATGGATAGAAGAATGAACCTTTTTTACTGAGAAAGTATCATGGAGACATCTTTTTCTCAAAAGTCATTTCAAAAATAATGCCAATAATTTTACCACTTTTAATTTTCACTTTTTTCACATTCATATGTCTACTTTCTTTTGACTATTATTTCTTGATCAGGCCTCTACCTTTGCTGTTTAGAAATACAGTCTGTGCCTGTCAAGTTATGGAGACTATAAATTTCTTTAGGAAAATATTCTCTGACTAGGTCAAAATAATTAAATAAATAAGATTTTTAAAAATTGGCAGAAAAACACTCCTTAAATTTTATCTCCTTCCCCTCTCCTCTCAAGTTTTTGGTCATTATCAGTGGGATTTAGCCAAAGCAACTGAACCAGGTAATTAACAAATATGAAGGTAGAAAACAGAATTTTTGGTTCTCTAAAAGATTCCCTTTAACTTTTTTATGTATAAGTTCCACATAAGACTATATACCATATCTGGTTCAATACATGTATACAATGAGTAAAAAAAAAATGATCAGTTTTATAGTCAAAGTTGCCATTTAGGTAAAACAAATCTTTTTCCTATATTATATATTCACTCAATTAATAAATATATATACTCTGCCCTCTAGCAGGGCTTCCCTGGTAGCTCAGATGGCAAAGAATCTGCCTGCAACGTGGGAGACCCAGGTTCAGTCCCTGGGTTGGGAAGATCTCCTGGAGAAGGACCTGGCAACCAATGCCAGTATTCTTGCCTGGAGAATCCCATGGACAGAGGAGCCTGGTGAGCCACAGTAAAGTGGGCTTTGTAACATGGGGTTACATGAAGCAACTTAGCACACATGTCCTCTAACACTTCAACTTGTTATTCATCTTCTGGCAATGTCTTAGTAATAGCTATTTAATTCTTATTTAAAAGATTCTGATAACCTATAAAATAAGCATTATATTGTTCTAAAATACGATTGTCATACTTCCATTTTTCTTCTTAGAATCATCCATAGATATCTACAACATTTTTTAAACATTAAAGATATGGATAAAATGACCCACTGCAGAGTCAAGATACCTTTCACTGAAGCTGAAAATGTACAAGACATGTTCCTCACAGAAATAACTCCAGAGCTCTCCAATTCAGATGAATGGTACTCACTATAAAGAATTCATTGCGCTCTTAATGTACATTTACCACTAACCTATATTTAAAAGAAAGTCAAAACACAGGTTCCTGCCACCAGGAAAGTGAGAAAAAGGGGACCATTCCATATATTTTAGTAACTGGGAATATGGACTTCAGTTAATGCCGTTTCCTTTCACACGTGTCTCTGCGTTAGGAGTCAGTGGTCCTTGCTGCCACATAGAGAAGAAAATGGAGTATGACTTGCTCTTTGCTGCACTGATCACCTAAGATGCATCCTCAGTGCTTTAGAGCAGTATGCTAAGCCCAAGTTTACAAACTAGAAGGTACTGGTAAGTTCCAGGAAGGTAGGAGTTTGAATTATACACATTTTTTGTGCCTTCTGCAGTGCTTACTTCAGAATTTTAGAATAGAAAGCGGCAATTCTTCTAGTCTTAGGGCCCTTTCTTTAAAAACAAGAAAGTAAGGTGGGAGGGGGGGTTCAGGATGGGGAACACGTGTACACCTGTGGCAGATTCACGTTGATGTATGGCAAACCAATACAATATTGTAAAGTAATTAGCCTCCAACTAAAATAAATAAATTTATATTAAAAATAATTTAAAAAATAAAAACAAGAAAGTAGGGAGAAGGACAAGTAATTTATTCAAAGGCATGTAACCAGTGTATGGGCTGCTTAGAGAATATTCTTTAGTATTATATTTATTCCTATCTCATTTATGAAATTATTACATGAAAACAATTCTTTTCATGTAGCCTTATCAGTAGGCATTATCCTCTGTCCATGGAATTCTCCAGGCAAGAATACTAGAGTGGGTGGCCATTCCCTTCTCCAGGGGATCTTCCCAACCCAGGGATCAAACCCAGGTCTCCTGTACTGCAGGCAGATTCTTTATCATAAACGCCATGAGGGAAGCTCGCTAAGATTGTATGGCCACAATAAAAAGTTTTGAAGGAATGGCCTTTGGAACAGGGGAAGGAACATGTCAGTTAGAAATGAGCCTTGTTGCTAATGGAAACGAATTCTCTCCCACATCCCCTAGAAATCATCGTGACTCACATAACAAAGATCCAGTCATGCATCTGGAGTTGTTAGGAAATCTAGGGCAGAGATGTGCGAGTGAACTAGGATTAGAGTATCAAATCCATCATCGCCCATGCCCAATTTTGTCTCTAGACTCTTACATCTAAAGAACTTAACAATGTCAGCAAGGCATGTCACATCTCTGGGCCACAGAGTTGGAAAAAATGCAAGAAAGAATCTTTGTGGTTTACCTCAGAGGAATTGGGTGAAATTAATAAATTAATGTTTATAAAGAATCTCAAGTATCTTTCAGAAATGTTACTATTTAAATCCAAAGCAGAATTGTTTGATTTCATCAGTTAGGTATGTAACTTTGTCATTTGATGTCTTGGTCAGCTAATGTTGCTGGTTATTAACTATGCAGCTAAGGAAACCATCAAGACGTATGTTAAGAAAGTAGCAGGAAATAAGAAGTCCAATCTTTACCTAATGGAAAATTCAAGTTATGATAAACATTCTTGCCACAGCTTTTGCTTTAAATGACCCCATGAGGAGATCGTATAAGCTAAGATTTGTCAAAACTTAACTTATTACAGGAGCTATTTATGTGAATACTGAGTTACCAGTGTGAAAGTCTTATAAAATAATAGTTTTTCTCCTTGAACGTAGTTTGTTTTACAGTAAATTAACAACAATAAAAAAGTTTTCCAGAAATCATCCTCTAGTTTTCAAGGCCTACTTAATGTTTTTCATTAGATGACTTAAATTTGTCTAGAAAATTCACCGGTCTTCTCAAGGAAAGTTGGTGTCCTCTAGCCCACTCCCATTGATTTGTGGCTGCAGTGTGTGTGTGAGCTAGTCATTTCAGCAGTGTCTGACTCTTTGTGACCCTCCAGGCTACTCTGTCTATGGGATTCTCCAGGCAAGAATACTGGAATGGGTTGCCATGTGCCCTCCTCAAGGGGATCTTATCCACCCAAAGATGGAACCCCAGTCTCTTATGTCTCCTGACAGCATCCCAGCAGACATTTCACCTTTCCTCCTGGCTCCCTGGGCTCCAGCTCTTCTGGCTTCCTTCCTGTTTTTCTTCCCCACATGCCTGGTGGACTCTGGCTTTGGGGCACTTGCACTGACTGTTCCTGGTGTGTGAACACTCCTCCCTGGATATCTGCAGGACCATCTCGTTCACCACGTTCAGGTCCTTACTCAAAGGTCTCTACTATGAATTTTTAAATTGCAACTTGGCCAAAATCCCATGCCCTCCACCAACCAGTAATTATGTGCCTGAAATAACCTGCTCTACTTCTGATTGTAACACAGCAGATTCACTCATCATAACACTTTAAATCAGATTCAGAGACATATTTACCCTCAAGCCACTGAAGTTTAAACTTCAGTCTTTCATTTGCAAGGGCTCTTGGCAAGGTTCAGTACCTAACTTTGTATTCATAATTTTGTATTCTTTGTCTTATCAAGGGATCCTCAAACTATAAAATTCAGTTCCTATAAAACCTGCAATCAAGTCTTAAATGTATTCCAGCATTTATTATATTACCATAGAATACTTATCATCTATTTCTGTCTTCCCTCTTTACAATATAAGCTCCACAAAGGTACAGAATTGTGTCTGTTTTGCTCAGTGTTATAACCCAAGACTATGAAGCAAATAAGAATGTATAATGAATATGTAGACTAACATAAATATCTATCTGTATTTCTGATATTTCACGCTATAAAATATTACTAACAAAAGCATTTACACACTTTAAATACTGGTCGACTCCAAGTGTAACTCCATTTCTGACAAAACTCAAGGTAAAAGGCAAAAGACTGTCAATAGTGCAGGGAATCTGGCCCGGCTGCAGGTAGTAGCCCGGGGTTTTCTCAGGCATTGTAACTTTTGGAGCATCTGGGGAAAAAAGAACATGGGCAAGAAGGTCACAATGATATTTGGTACTTCCTGTTAATCCATTCAAAACTTTATGCTTAAACTATTGCAGTAAATTCTCTGCATTTCAATTAATCTAAACCACTAAAAATCACTTCAATGATCTTTGTTCCAAGTTTATTAATTTCTGAATTATCTTCAGAAAGTACTCATTGAATCTATAACTCCACTGATTTTAAGGCCTAATCTTTTACCAGCAAGATAGAAAACAAAATTACCAAACAAGTTACAAAACATCATCAATTGCAGAAGAGAGTTTAATTCTGAAAATGTAAAGGTATGTAAGAACCCACATAGCTTAGAACTGAATTCATAGTGTACCTATTTCCAGAAAAAGAATGAAAAAATTGATTTCTTAAGAATCCAATAGTTTTTTTGAGCATTCAGATCAGGGGCTAAAGCAACTAACTCTGTATATGGTCTCTGAGGAAATACTGAGATTGGTTCTACTATGATCTTTTCTCAGCATTAAACAATAGTGTTGTTCCTGAATATAAATATTACCTTCTATATAAATGATAAATTGTTACTGCTCCATCCAGTAGGGCAANAAAGCAACTAACTCTGTATATGGTCTCTGAGGAAATACTGAGATTGGTTCTACTATGATCTTTTCTCAGCATTAAACAATAGTGTTGTTCCTGAATATAAATATAAACCTTCTATATAAATGATAAATTGTTACTGCTCCATCCAGTAGGGCAACATTAGAATCAATCTTTCTATATCTGTTGAATACAGATGGTTGGATGGCATCACCAACTTGATGGACATGAGTTTGAGCAAGCTCTGGAACTTGGTGATGGACAGGGAAGCCTGGCGTGCTGCATTCCATGGGGTCACAAAGAATTGGATACAACTGAGCGACTGAACTGACTGATACCTGTGTCAGTCCATGGTTCAAGCTACACACAGTTTTCAAGTTTTGGTCAAATTCAGTCGTCAGCATTTGGAAATAATAGCAAATATTAAGTAACTAGCCTACTAACTAACCAACTAACCAAATAAAGGCAAACTCATCACATTGTAAATATTTACAATGAACTATTGATTATTATATNTGAGCGACTGAACTGACTGATATCTGTGTCAGTCCATGGTTCAAGCTACACACAGTTTTCAAGTTTTGGTCAAATTCAGTCATCAGCATTTGGAAATAATAGCAAATATTAAGTAACTAGCCTATTAACTAACCAACTAACCAAATAAAGGCAAACTCATCACGTTATTTACAATGAACTATTGATTATTATATAGAAGGTTTCTGATAATCATATATAAACTTTGGCCAAATTAGACAGCTTAATCAAACATTAAACACAAGTACCAGGTTTTTTATGGGGAGTAAGAGCATCACTTCATGGCTAATAGATGGGGAAACAGTGAGAGACTTTATTTGCTTGGGCTCCAAGATCACTGCAGATGGTGACTGCAGCCATGAAATTAAAAGACGCTTGGTCCCTGGAAGAAAAGCTATGACAAACCTAGATAGCAAATTAAAAAGCAGAGACATTACTTTGCCAACAAAGGTCCATCTTGTCAAAGCTATGGCTTTTCCAGTAGTCATGTATGGATGTGGGTAAGGTGAGGTAAGGTGAAGTCGCTCAGTCGTGTCCAACTCTTTGCAACCCTGTGGACTGTAACCTACTAGGCTTCTCCATCCATGGGATTCTCCAGGCAAGAATACTGGAGTGGATTGCCATTTCCTTCTCCAGGGGATCTTCCCAACCCAGGTATCGAACCCGGGTCTCCCGCATTGGAGGCAGACGCTTTAACCTCTGAGCCACCAGGGAAGCCATGGATGTTGGAGTTGGACTATAAAGAAAGCTGAGTGCCGAATAATTGATGCTTTGAACTGTGGTGTTGGAGAAGACTCTTCACAGTCCTTTGGACTGCAAGGAGATCAAACTGGTCAATCCTAAAGGAAATCAGTCCTGAATATTCACTGGAAGGACTGATACTGAAGCTGAAGCTCCAATACTTTGGGCACCTGCTGCAAAGAAGTGACTCATTTGAAAAGACCCTGATGCTAGGAAAGACTGAAGGCAGGAGAGAAGGGGATGACAGAGGATGAGATGGTTGGATGGCATCACCAGCTCGATGGACATGAGTCTGAGTGAACTCCGGGAGCTGGTGATGGACAAGGAAGCCTGGCGTGCTGCAGTTCATGGGCTCTCAAAGAGTCGGACACGACTGATCCAACTGAACTGAACTGAAGACCATCAGAATTTCCCAGTTCAAGTTCTTACACTGATTGAAGTAAGATTCTAAGAGCTACAGATTCTGAATCTACTAAGATTCTCAGATCTACAAATCGGTGAGATTTAACATGAAATTCTGAATTTTTTTTTTTATGGTTAAGAAAAGTTGTTACCTATGTGTAAATGCTTTTCTACACAGTGGCTCAGTAATAATGTGAGGATATTATTTTTTACTTTACAGTCCATTTTTTACCTATAGGACCACATAAACCCCTTAAACTATCAATACTCCAGTGATGAATAAAGTGACATCTTACCTGGGACAATATTAGAGAAGGAAACACTTGACACTCTCTGGAAGATAAAACCATCCTTATCATAGCCTGTTACTTTGAGAAAGAAAGCTTCATTTGGTGGTATAAAATCAGAAATATTCCATATGCCATAAGGTTTTCTATCAGGATAATATTTAACAGGAATAGTCTTAAGAGAACTGCCTGAGATACTCAGAAGTTCAAGACGATCTACTCTAGCTGGGATGGAAATTCCAGAAGTATTCAGCAGCACATAGGTAGGTATTCCTACAAGAGAAAGAATTTATCATTTATAAGTAATATGCACCCGAGGTTATCTATCAAGTAAGTTTTGTATTATAACAGCAGGTAACCAGGATCATATATATGAGTACTACAGGCTATGCCAAAAACTGTGTCTCAGCTGTGGAATCTTTTCTACACAAATAAAAAAAGGTTTATTTATGACCAGAGAAATACAGGAAACCACAGATAATGACTTTTAAGTTAGCTAATCATGTTATATGTAGAAAATTAGAATTATGAATATTGTATATTTGTATTATATGAATATTTTTAAAGATTCGTTATTTTGTATCCTTCTAGTAACTGAAGCAATAAAAATAAAAGAACACTCAGAAAAAAAGAAATTTAAAGTCACAGTAGGACTAAGCCTTCTTTTCAGCNGCCATAAGGTTTTCTATCAGGATAATATTTAACAGGAATAGTCTTAAGAGAACTGCCTGAGATACTCAGAAGTTCAAGACGATCTACTCTAGCTGGGATGGAAATTCCAGAAGTATTCAGCAGCACATAGGTAGGTATTCCTACAAGAGAAAGAATTTATCATTTATAAGTAATATGCACCCGAGGTTATCTATCAAGTAAGTTTTGTATTATAACAGCAGGTAACCAGGATCATATATATGAGTACTACAGGCTATGCCAAAAACTGTGTCTCAGCTGTGGAATCTTTTCTACACAAATAAAAAAAGGTTTATTTATGACCAGAGAAATACAGGAAACCATAGATAATGACTTTTAAGTTAGCTAATCATGTTATATGTAGAAAATTAGAATTATGAATATTGTATATTTGTATTATATGAATATTTTTAAAGATTCGTTATTTTGTATCCTTCTAGTAACTGAAGCAATAAAAATAAAAGAACACTCAGAAAAAAAGAAATTTAAAGTCACAGTAGGACTAAGCCTTCTTTTCAGCCACAGAACAATAAATCTTCTTGCATGAATAAAAATAAGATGAAAAAGCACCTTTCAAATCAATAATAATTTCATCTTGGAACATATAATGCTATGTGATATTTTCAGCGTTTTAACTATACACACACATACTCTACATTTTCACCTTGACAACAGGTAAGATGCTAGTAAGAAAAAGTCCCAAGATCTAAGTCAGCAGTTTTCAAAGTTTAGTAAGTATAGGAAACAATGAGGTGCTTATTAAAGTGTATATTCCTGGGACCTGCAGAAGGAAATGGCAACCCACTCCAGTAGAGGAGACTGACAGGCTACCATTCATGGATTGCAAAAGAGCTGGATGTGCCTTAGTGACTAAACAACAAAACTGGGACCTACGGTCTATAATTTTCATTCAGGAGGTCTGAGGTAGGCCCCAGGAACCTTAATTTTTGATACGTGCCCCAAGTGAGTTCAATATCACTAGTCTTTAGACCATACTTCAAGAAACAATGACTATGACAGGAGTGTATCATATTTCAAATAAAGATGCCATGTTTCCCAATTTTACTGAAGAACTACAAGATGACAAAACCAGAGTCTGAGAAGTACTTTGCACTTCAATATCTACTATGCCAATTGCACTAATGCACACATACAAACCTTGCACCGGTCTGCTGACTGTTTTTTTGAAGTCCAGGGTGGGCTCTCGGGAAAAACCAGCTCGAAAATCAATAGTACTGAGGCCAGTGATGCGAACAGAGTGCCTTCCAGTGCTAGACGTCTGAAAAATGTTTAATGACAAATTCCATCAGCTGAATCCAGGGTGCCAGTCACACTAAACACTAACCAGCAAANGGGAGAAGCAGAATATGAGGTTGGAAGCTTATGTCAGGGGCAGTGAATGTAGGGTCACAGAGTCAAGCTATGACAACCGGATTCCATCCTAAAGACCTAAGTGAAAAGTCTCTGAAGGAATTCCTGCTTTAAGCAGAGAAGTAATATTTTGACAGAAGTATTTTACAAAGAAAAGCTTATAGTGGTATCATCAAATAACTGAGCACAAAAATTACTGCATAAATCAAATGATATATTTCCTCAGATTTTAACTGTATAAAGCACGTGGGATTTTACATATGAGATAAGTATGCATCGATATCATTACCTAAAGAAGCAAATGCCGTATTTTGAAAAATGGGTTCTGACTGATCTATCATGCATGAACAGGAAATCGGTCCATATGGCTATAGAAACCAGCGACTGATTATTGCTAATATCTGACCATAAATAGAACACATATTTTAAAAATAAAAGTGTTGACATTTTTATGTCTTCAACATAGAACATGGCTACCTAACTCAAAGGAATGCAAAGAACTGACTTACTCTCTGAGAAGGCACTTGATAAATTTTACCGGTGATAAATAACTTTGAGAATAATGTCTGATTTAGAGGCTAAAGAAGGCAAAGACAAGAGAAATCAGACAAATGGAAAGAACATTTGTTTTAAGGACAAGACACAAAATGTGGTCATAAATAATTCTCAATGGAAGAAAGGAAAGAATTAGAAAACAAGGATATTAGGGTATCTCAAGTTCAACAATTAAATGCAATAGGGTTGAGCAGAAATAAAAGTGAACAATTTTTAATGCACCTTTCTTTAAATGTGTAGTGTATTCTGCATGACTCCTAAAATACATCTGCCCTCTGAAACGAATGTAAAAAGGTTATGATACATCACTGGAAAATTATACTACTGTCTGTTAGTTATGGATTAAAAAGGACTAAGCATTCCTGTGAAATGGAAAACTTTCTGATTTAGTTGCCTTCTCATACAGGAACTGCGTTTAAATGGAAGCTTATGTAAGTGGGCTTTTGGTTTATTCTTAATACTGTTTCTAATTCATCAACATTTATGAGGCTTTCACAAAGAGATTACCATGTATCATGATATTACTGGTTAGGAAAGATACAGTGCAGACGTCTGTCACAAGTCTCTAATCACTTTTTTTATACAATTATAGGAAAAAATCAAATTGAAGACAGATGCAACCCCACTTTACTAGAAACTACAGATATCACCAACATGTGAATAAAAGCAGATTCCTACAAGCCACACAGTCACCGAAAGTGAGGTTTCTGACCTCTAATGTTGCCACATATAAGGAAAAAGAAAAAAAAAATGAGAAATGTTCTTATGAGATTGGAAAGGAACTTAAATTGTAACAACAAAAAGAGGTGAACTAGAATAAAGTGAGATCCCTTGAATGCGTACTTTTACTAAACCATTGGTTTAGTGTTTCAGACCACTAAGGCACCATTAACTGCGCACTAGGTAAAAATAGTCTCTAATGATTTTTAGCAGTTTAAATCTCAAAAGGCCTTTGAGAATATCTAATCCAGATCCTTTATTTTATAAATGAGGGAGACTGACATGTGAGTTCTTGTACCTTTCAAACACCTAACCATACTGATTCTGGTGCCGTAGTTATTTTTCATAAAGCCCCTGAGTCCTTGAAGACACTCTCCTAGTATAAATATTTTGCATCCTACATAATAATCGATACTTAAAAATAGTCCCTATTTCTATTTTATTCAGGAAGGAAATGCACATATCATTGCAAAACAGAAAACTAGCCTACATTATTATGTATTATGAAACATGATACATAGCATTAAGTAGAAATGAAGTGCAATCAACTTTGCATACATCTTCAAGGACAGAATTGGACAAAAACTTTGGAATAATTTTTTTTAATCAGGATATGATTGACATATAACATTAAATTCATTTCAGGTGTATAGTATAACGATTCAATATGTGTACATACTGCAAAATGAGTCTAACAATAGGTCTAACTAACATATACCACCACACATAGTTGCCATTTTTTTCTCTTGTGATGAGAACTTCTAGGACTTGCTCTCTTAGGAACTTCCAAATATACAATACATTAACCATAGCTAATAGGCTCTACATTACATCCCCAGGACTTACTGATTTTATAACTAGAAGTCTGTACCTTTTGAACACCTTTAACCCATNGCAACTACTTTTCTAGTCTGTGTTTCTATGAGCTGGAAATTTTTTGGTAGATTCCACATAACTATCGTGCTGATAACATTGTATAGTATAACTGAAATTTACTAGGAGAAGATGTGTATAAGAGACAGCCTTTAACCCATTTCACCCACCCCACCAAATCCCCAGCTTCTGTTCTTTATATATTACTGGTTTAGTTTTATTTCGTTTTTATTTTAGATTCTATATCTAAGGGAAATCATACTGTATTTGTCTTTTTCTGTCTGACTTACTTCACTTAGCCTAATGCCCTCAAGTCCATCCCTGTTGTCAAACATGACAAGATTGCCTTTTTATGGCTGAATAATATTCTAATATGTATATGTAAATATACCATATTTTCATCATTCATTTATAGATGGGCACTTAGGCTGCTTCTGTATTTTGGCAACTGTAAACAGTGCTGCAATGAACATGAAGTAAATATGTTTTTTGAGTTAGTACTTTTGTTTTATTCAGATAAATACCCAGAAGTGGAACTGCTTGATCATAAGATCATCTGCGGGTTTTCCCTGTTGGCTCAGACGATAAAGAATCTGCCTGCAATGCAGGATACACAGGAGGCTGGGTTCGATTTCTGGGTCAGGAAGATTCTGTGGAGAAGGGAATGGCAATCCGTTCTAGTATCCTTGCCTGGAAAATTCCATGGATGGAGAAGTCTGGTGGGCTACAGTCTACAGGGTCACAAAAGGGCATATACAACTGAGCGATGAACACTTTCATTTTTCAAGTTTCTTAATTTGGAGGGGAAGCGTCATACTCTTTTCCATAGTGGTTGTGCCAGTTACATTCCCACCGACAGCACACAAGCGTTCCTTTTGCTTTTTGTCCTTGCCAACAACCTGTCACTTCTTGTCTTTTTAGTAATGGCCATTCTAACCGGTGTGCGGTGATAGGATATCTCATTGTAATTTTGATTTGCAGTTCCCTGATGATTAGTGATATTGAGCACCTTTTCATGTACTTGTTGGCCATCTGAATGTCCTACTTGAAAAAAAAATAGTTATTCATATCTTTTGTTCACTTTTAGCTGATTGTTTGGGGGGGGTTGTTATTGAGCTCTTTATGTTTTGAATATTAATCCCTCATCAAACATATGATATGCAACTGTTCTCACTTCTCCCATTCAGTAGGTCACCTTTTCATTTATTGTGTCTGATTCTTTGCAACCCCATGGACTGTAGCCCGTCAGACCCCTTTGTCCAAGGTATTCTCCAGGCAACAACACTGTGGTGCATTGCTATGCTGTCCTCCAGGGGATCTTTTCAATNTGTTATTGAGCTCTTTATGTTTTGAATATTAATCCCTCATCAAACATATGATATGCAACTGTTCTCACTTCTCCCATTCAATAGGTCACCTTTTCATTTGTTGTGTCTGATTCTTTGCAACCCCATGGACTGTAGCCCGCCAGACCCCTTTGTCCAAGGTATTCTCCAGGCAACAACACTGCGGTGCATTGCTATGCTGTCCTCCAGGGGATCTTTTCAATCCAGGGATCAAACCCACATCTTTTGCGCTGCAGGCAGATTCTTTACCTCTGAGCCACCAGGGAAGCCCCAGATTGGCGATATAATGGAATTTATAGTCATGAAGCTCCCCTCACAGGCCCTCCCCCACCATGGACTTACACAAACATGGAAATATATCATTGTGCTGTAATAAACTTAGGTGTTAATACACAACGGCCCAGAAAACTAGATGTCCATCAGTACACAATGGCTCAGCAACCTAGATGTCCATCAACAAATGAACAGTTAAGGAAAGGTGTGGTATATTATGTACAATGGAATATTACTCAGCCATCAAAAGGAACAAATTTGAATCAGTTGAACTGAGGTGGACAAACCAAGAGCCTGTTATACAGACTGAAATAAGTCAGAAAGAAACAGACAAATATCATATACTAACACACATATATGGAATCTAGAAAAATGGTACTGATGAAACTATTTGCAAGATACACACAGAGACACAGACATAAAGAAAAGACTTGTGAACACAGCAGGGGATGAAGAGTATGGGATGAATTGAGAGCACAGTGCTGACATATACATACTGCCATATGTGAAATAGATAGCTAGTATGAAGTTGCTGTATAACACAGGGAGCTCAGCCTGGTGCTCTGTGATGACCTAGAGGGGTGAGCCAGGTTGGGGAGGCTCCACAGGGAGGGGATAGGGAAAAGGCTTAGAAATTGGAATTGCATTAGAAAATTTGGGTTCAATGGGGGAACTACAGAGGATTGATAACAAAAATGACCCTCAACTTCAACTCTATGAACACATAAAACTTGCATAAAACTACCACACCTTCAACATGATGGAAGTTCTCTAATGTGTAACAGCTGAAAAAATAAAAGCACACTTTATACATTTTTAAAGGGTGAAATCATTCCTGCTGTTTTAAAGTGTCAAAGTATATTTCATTAATTTATCTTCATAAAGTTCCTATGTGTCACAAACTCAACATGCTATAAATGACTGAGGAAATTTCTCTTGCCAGAAATATGCATTATTTAAAATAATGAAAACATAAAGCATTGACTATTATACACTAGATCCTCAGACCTTATTCATCTTACAGCTGAAAGCTGGGACCCTTTTACCAATCTCTCTTTTCCTAACCATTGAGCCCCTGGCAACTACTTTTCTAGTCTGTGTTTCTATGAACTGGAAATTTTTTGGTAGATTCCACATAACTATTGTGCTGATAACATTGTATAGTATAACTGAAATTTACTAGGAGAATAGAACTTTAATGTTTTTACCAAAAAAAAAAAAAAAAAAAAAGAGAGAGAGAGAAAGAGAAACATGGGAGGCAGTAGATATGATAATTACTTAGATGGGGAGAATCCTTTCCCAATACACAAGTCTATCAATAGGTACACACATCCCAATATACACTTTATGATTCCGGAATCCAATCATAACTGAATGGTTATTTTAATGGCTGCCACTTAAATAGCACATTCATTTAAGCCCCATGCTAAGAACATTATAAATTTTACCTCATTCAATTTTTCTATATTCTTTAAATGTTATAGTACATAACACATTGCTAGTAAGTATAATTCCAAAAAAAGCATACAAGTCCAAATCACATGCTCTTAACCACTGTAATGAAATACAGGGTGAAGTTCTTTGGGTGCCCATTGCTCCTCATTCCTACCATTGAAAGAAACCTCAGATTCCAACTGGCCCAAGGGGAAAAAGAAAGAGAGAAAGAAATAGAAAGGGAGAGAAGGAAAGGGAGAGTAAAAAGGGAGGAAGCAGGAGAGGGGAAGGAGAAAGAGAGAAAAAGAGAAGGAGAGAAGAAAGGAGGGATAGGAAGAAGAAAGGGAGCTACAGGAGGCAGAAAAATAAAGAACTTAATTTTGGGCTTCTAAACCTAAATCCTACTAATTCAAAATTAATTCAAAAGATTTCAAGCATAATTTTGATTATACGCAAATTTCAAATTATGTCCTTGTCTAAGATGCACACCTACACATACTCAATGTGTACATCCTCTGTACTGTCCTGTGTTTGCTGAGTTTGGGAATAAGATAGAGAAAGTAATTCAGATGCATTAAACAGAAATAGCATTTGGTTGATTAATCTCACAATCAATGTGTTCTTACCAATGAGATGGGAAAATCTCAGAGTCTAGAGACCACAGCTCTTTCATCACTAATCAGAACCGTATAGGACCAAGTGAACCCAAACTCAGATAGCGGAGGCTCCCTCACTTTTAGACAGAACTTGGATGGGCACTGCAAACGTTTCCCATGATGAGTTAGCTGTCTGCCTGTTTCTACATTGATCTGTACCCATCCATTCTGATTGACATATTATCTAGAGATTTTAACACAGTTGTAGGCAAGTTTCTCTGACCCTCTGGGTCTTTCAGCCACTAAAAGGAACCCTTTGTGTATCTCTGTTCTGATTATAGGTAGATTTTAAAGTGAAGTTATCTAGATCTCATCATACTTTCCATATTTCCAATTAGCATCCTAAGAACTAATAATGTACTCAAAAACAAGAAGCTTTAAGAAAAAGCATATTCAAATGTCACATAATATAACTTTAAGCGCCTTTGATGAGGAGATAAACTGGAAGATTTTAAAGGTCCAGCTATTTCAGAGGCCTCACAAGGAATAAATGTTAGTAACAATGTGTGCCTCAGGCAGTCAAGAAGAGGAGCCATCGGTGTGGACTAAAACTATTGGGAAATGCTTTATAGGAGTGGTAAAACTTCAATACCATGCAGCTTTTAACATCTGGCACCATGCACAAAAACCTCAGCAATACTAACTCTTTCCAGATTCCCTGTAATCTATAGCAAGAACACTTAAATTTATATAACAGCCTGGGTTTTACTGGTACTGTTTGAAATAATATAGGTGAATATTCACTACTTGCCAAGTTATTTTCAGTCTCCCTTTTAAATTACAGTAAAACTTTTTATTAGCGCCCGCAACTAAATCATCACTAGAGATGGTAGTTGAAATCAACTGTACAAATCTTAGCAGTTCCCAAGGGGGACAGAGCAAAGTAAATCAAGAATCAAAATCTGGGAAGTAAATGAAAGCAATGGACTAAGTCAGAGAAAGTGTGGCCCATCCACATATCAAAAGGTAATCTTCATGTCTGAGAAAGAAGAGATTGGAAAGTGAAGGGGAAGGGGACGGTGGGAAGGGATACTTAGGGAGTCTGGGATGGACATGTACACACCGCAGTATTTAAAACAGATAACCAATAAGGACCTACTGTATAGTACACGGAACTCTGCTCAATGTCATGTGGCAGCCTGGATGGGAGAGGAGTTTGGGGGAGAATGGATTCATGTATATGTCCCTTCGCTGTTCACCTGAATCTATCACATTTGTTTATTGACTATACTCCAATACANTACTGTATAGTACACGGAACTCTGCTCAATGTCATGTGGCAGCCTGGATGGGACAGGAGTTTGGGGGAGAATGAATTCATGTATATGTCCCTTCACTGTTCACCTGAATCTATCACATTTGTTAATTGACTATACTCCAATACAAAATAAAACTTTTTTTTTTTAAAGTAACAACATGAAAAAAAAAAAAGAAAGAAAATAAAGGTGATACAGAGACAGGAGGATATTTTGAATATTGGGTGGGGTAGTAAAGGAGGAGGAAAAAAAGAAAAAGCATCCAATGAGTAACCTATTAAGGTCTTTAAATAATATTTATATTTACTTTAAATCTAATTATCACAGTTTATTACACTGAAGAAAAAAATGAAAGGGGATTAATGACCTGAAATGAGATTTTATATTAAGTTGATAAACACTNGAGGAGGAAAAAAAGAAAAAGCATCCAATGAGTAACAGATTAAGGTCTTTAAATAATATTTATATTTACTTTAAATCTAATTATCACAGTTTATTACACTGAAGGAAAAAATGAAAGGGGATTAATGACCTGAAATGAGATTTTATATTAAGTTGATAAACACTAAAAAAAAATTGTCATCTTATCAAATACTACGTTCTGTATTAAATCCATAGAGTAAAAAGGTATATGCCCTGCCTATAACAGTTTATAAAACCAGATTCAAATAACCAGAGTACAGGCATTTGACATTTGCTATCATAAACTAGGATAATATAGCCTCTCTGTCCCACTTCTAGTAAATTCATGCTTTTAGAGCAAGGGGACAGTGCTGGATCTTTGACTACAGGGCAGTGAGAGATGCCTCAGCAAAAGATAATTGATTATAAGTGTTTCCCCAGAGACCTCTTATTTAGTAAAAAGACATAGGTTCTGTGAGCTGAACATTATACAACTTGAGGGCCCTCTCTAAGAAAAATACATGTGCAATAAAAAAAAATAGTTCGCATACATTTCAAATTATTAAAAGCTGACAAATACTGTAAATCCCCAAAATAAATATATTAATATAAAATCTGCTATTGTTAACTGTCAAGAGGCTATGATATTTCCCCCCTTGCATCTCTGGCTACATACTCTTTGAATATCTGTTCCCATGACCAAAAAATGTAACATTTTATGCAGAGAGACTAGAAAGACAATCTTTTCTCAGATATCAGTTATTCAAAAAATATTTTATTATCTGAGATACTTTAAAACTTTCAACTTCATATGTGACATACTTGAAGTATTGCTAGAGCTATAGCTCAAACAAACANATGGATAGAATCACATTATCCAGTTGTCTGCATCAACTATGCCTCAAACTATCAAGAGAGATGGTGGTAAATGTTATTTAAAGATTTTTAAAAGCTGTATAATCATGGTCTTTATGTCTGCATGCCTATTTTATAAGTAAAATAAGGTTGTTCTTATTCCTCTCTGTTAGAGTTTGTTACGTGTTATCTATCCTTTTCTGAATATGAATAATGTCACTTAGAAATATAATTACATTCTTAACGAACAATATTTTCTAATACACTGAATTCATAATTCCTTCACTAACTTTTACTTCTCTTGAATTCCTCAAGTTAGAACAGTTCTTACAACAAAGTACTACTACCAAACAAAATACAAAATGAAGGCTTAACCAAGGATGTCATGCTTCTATTGATTATTATAAACCATTCCTAAAGATTTCTTAGTGTAATATTACTTAACCATTATTGTTGAACTTTATATTTCAAGATTTTCGATTTTTTATCATTTATAACAAGGCCATTTTACCACTCAATACGTAATAGTTTGCCCATGTCTCAGCAAAATCAGTATTGTTGAATCTTTAAAACAACAAATACTATCCTTTAAGCCTTTTTTTTTTTTTTCGAAAGTCTATTATATGACCTGATAAAGTAAAACAGCTCTATCTGATCCTGAGTTCTAATGTCTTTGCAGTCTCCTCCATTTGTGCCCATGAGTCCTCTATAAACATTCCCTACAAAGTACTGTGTGCTTTCCAAAACTGATACACTGTTGGACTGATGTGCTCAGTAACCTGTTTCAGATACTTTAAAATCAATTTTGCTTCATGAAGGAATAACAAGTTAGACATTGTGCTCCCCAAAACAATTCAAACCACGAGATGATAGAGAAAATAACTTTTTTTCAAAGAAAATCCAACAATAACCAAGGGTTGTGATTCTTAAAGGATGACAAATGAGAAAAGCCTATGATTTCTAGCTAGAGGCAATTTCCACCTGATAAACGAAACTGAATTGAGCACACAGAGATCTAAGTTTGGAGAGGCTGAAGCAACCAGAATTTTAAGGAAGGAATTCTAGAGAAAAGAGAGTTTTGAAGACCAAAAAAAAAAAAAAAAAAAAAAATCAGACATTTGCATAGGAGGCCTCTTGAGTCTTGTCTGAGTAACAATCTGTACATGCCTGGGCAAACCTCATGAGGACAAGATGAAACAATTTCTTGCAAAAGAAAATTTTCTTGGGATAAGCAAGATAAAAATTCCTAGAGATCACACAGGACCAGTATTATATCAGTTCTTTTCAGCCAGAGCAGAGACCTTGGTGAAATTAGTAGACGCTATAGAAGGGCCATTCCTCATATGCACGACAAAACTATTAGAATAGTGGCATATTTAAGCCCATGCATATTGGTAATTATACCAAATATGTATGGTCTAAACACTCCAGTTTTCAAAAAGGGAGTATTATTCATACAAAAAGCAAGACCCAAAGATTTGCTGTCTATAAGAAATACACTTTAAATATGAACACCCTGGTCAACAAAATGCAAAAGTATGACTAAAAGAAAAGATCTATTATATAAACATTAAACATAAGAAAACCGGAAGTGCTTTATTAGAATAAAAAGAACTAGATTTTGGAACAAGAAACATTTCCAAAAATAAAAGAGTGAGGTCAAAATGATACAAGGTCAATTAATCAAGAACACACAATTCTATATACATATGCGCCCAATAACAGCCTCAAAATACATGAAGACCTAACATAACTAAAGAGACAAATATACAATTAGATTTTAGCATCTCTCTTTTGATAAATGATAGAGATGTGTATAAGAGACAGGGTGAGAAGAAGAAGAAGAAATGGTGAAAGAAAGAAGAAAAAGAAGAAGAAGAAGTTGAGAAGAAAAAGAAGAAGGTNCTAAAGAGACAAATATACAATTAGATTTTAGCATCTCTCTTTTGATAAATGATAGAATGAATGGACACAAAATCAGTAACTATATACATATGAAAAACACTACCAAACAATTGAACCTAACTGACGATTATGACCCAACAACAGAAAAATACACAATACTCTCAAAGACAAAGGCCAATGTGTGGCTATTTGAAAATTAAACAACATACTACTCAGGAACTCAGGGATCGAAGACGGCAGCACAAAAGAAATTTGAAAATTTAAACAGTAAAAATGAAAACATAGTAGATTCTAATTCCTGAGGAGTTGCTAAAACACTGCTTTCAGAAAAATTATAGCATTAAATGCATACATTTAAAAAGTTTTTAAGATGGTCTGCCCTTCAGAAATTTGAAGAGTAAATTAAATCCAAAATTAGAAAGAAAAAAAAAATAAAGAACAGAAAATAACAGAACAGATGAAAGACAAAGGGAGAAAGATATCAATAAAACTAAAAGCTATTTCCTTAAAACAAATTTTAAAATTTGATAGCCCTTTAGCCAGACTGATCAGACAAAAGCAGCTTTAACCAAAATAAACACTGGAACCACCCGACTGTCTGATAACAGGGAAATGGATAAGTTGTGGCATACTCGTGCAATATAAATACAAGGGATGAACTAATGACATACACAAAAGCATGGATGAATTGAAAACCATTAAGTCAAAAAACTTGATATGAATGCTCCCATTTACATGAAATTTTAGAAAAGACTACTTTAGAAAAGTCAGGTGATGGAAAGCAAATCAGTGACCAAAAAAGCTGAATGGAATGGGGCACAAGGGAAATTTTAAGGGTGAAGAAAATGTTCTTCTATAACACAGTTGTGGAAGTGGTTACACAAGTATATAAATTTGTCAAAATTCATCAGAATGGTGCAGACAGTAAAGTGTCTGGCCACAATATGGGAGACCTGGGTTCAATCCTTGGGTTGGGATGATCTCCTGGAGAAGGAAATGGCAACCCACTCTAGTACTCTGGCCTGGAAAATCCCATTGACGGAGCAACCTGATAGGCCACAGCCCATGGGGTTGCAAAGAGTCGGACAAGACGGAGTGACTTCACCTTCACTTTCACTTAGTTTATGCAAACTACCTCAGTATATTTTCTGAAAAGTATTATGTGAATATATACCAACGTAAAGAAATATAGTTAATGCCATAGTAATATAAAGATATATGTTATAAGCATGCTTTGCATTCATACTGGATAAAGTAGTAAATATTTATGTATATAAAGTTTCAAAATGTATATACACCACCATGTGTAAAACAAAGAGCTAGTGGGAAGCTGATGGGTAGCACAGGGAGCTCAGCCTGATGCTCTGTGATGACCTAGAGGGCTGGGATGAGGGGCTAGGGAGGCAGGCTAAAGAGGGAGGGGATATATGTATACTTCACTCTGTTGTACAACAGAAGTTAACATAACATTGTGAAGCAATTATACTACAATAATAAAATAAAATATGTATGTATCTTCTATGATTCATTTGATTATTTGTCCAGAAAGCATGTAACTGAACTTCACAGTAGGAAGAAGTTCATCCTTGGATGATGCTTAGATGCTCTAAGTGTTTAAGACAAAATATCTGCGCTCAAGAACTCACAATCTGACATCATAATAGAAAAGAGAGGAACAGGAGAGTATGGAGAAAGGAAAAAATTAATTCAAGTGGGACCTAGGATTCAAGAGGCAACTATGGAGAAAGAGAACTGAGTTTCACAGGCCATCTTTATAAATGGTCTCATTCACCAGCTATAAAATACACATCTTTTAGCTCTTGATTCTTGCCAAATAAGAGCACAAATTTTTTTCTTGAAAGCCACTGAAGAGTGAACGTGAAGTCGCTTGAGTCCGACTCTTTGTGACCCCATGGACTGTAGCCCACCAGGCTCCTCCATCAAAGGAATTTTCTAGGCAAAAGTACTGGAGTGGGTCGCCATTTCCTTCTCCAGGAGATCTTCCCAACCCAGGGATCAAACCTGGGTCTCCTAGTGACACTATAAATAACTATTTCTTATGGCTGAAGGCTCAAGCTCATGTTAGTATTAACATCAGAGGGAAAAAATGCATAACTCTATTTGGTATTTCAACAAAGGGGAACAAAACTCCATTTGATATTTCAACTTGCAAAGCTAAATATTTTTACCATTCTTTATAGATAATTTCTGCAGTGGGAAGAGTTAAGTTCCCAGACTTTGGTTTTACGTCAAGGAATTCGAAACAATTTCAGTTTTCAACTGCAAGGACAACCAGTATCAATGCTCCTCAAACTTTTTTTTCTTCTTTTAAACAGTACAATGTGTCAATTTACACTTTAAGCAGAAGGAAAGAAACACAGAAAATAGGCAGAGACACAACTGTTTCAGGAGAAACTGGAACGCAGGCCACTGCCGAGCCCCCAAGACCCACTACAAACAAGCTCCGTGACACTTTAAAACCACTTTGTTGCATAATCAAAGAATAAAGTTTTACTTAAAAACAACTGATTCATTTCTGTGATACAGGCACAAAAACAATACATTAATTTACTTATTATTTCTTCAGGTAGGAAATAATAAGCTGTAGATGTTCCCTTAGAGTTTGTTCAATGAAGCCAGGCTCATAGGACCTCGTCAGGGAATAAACTTTGTTTCATTCCATGACTGCATAAATCAACGTATATTTGGAAATTTTTCTATGGTCACTACAGCTAGCCAAGCACGTTTATGTGCCTTTAAAAATAGCACTTAAATACTTCTATTCTAAACCAAAAATAAGTTTAAACTTCTCAAAGTTATTCAATCTGACAACCTTCAAATAGGTAATGAATGGTTTTCCATGAGGGTCCTAGTCTTTTCTACATCTGTGTGGGTTAGACATTTCCGAAAGAACAGTTCTTTTGTGAAATTTTGAACTTCAATTTCCAGGCCCCATCTAAAAGAGGAAGTATAGGCAGTGAGTGAAATGAACAAATACTAAAAGACTTATCCAAATATTTTTTAAGCTGCAAAAGTATTCGGGGTAAGTTTGGAAAAAGTATAAATTGGTTTTCATTTTATAATAACTGGCTAATCCTATTGTGTTTACTTTGGAAATTTCACTTGAAAATGAACTTTATTCTGTTTGATATTGCACCCTGAATTCAGAAACATTTTTCTAAATCCATGTACTGAGTATTGTCTTATTCTACATTTCTAGTAAAAATGAAGAATACTGTAGGAAAAAAAGCAAAAAACAAAAATTCAGGAAGCCAAGATCAGAATTCATATTCTGTGACAATAATAAACTTTAAGACAAATTATTTATTTCCCAAAAAAAGATACAAAAGTGAATTAAAGTTAGTAACAATCAAATTGATCTTTTTGTCTGATTTTTCCCTATTTGTAATTTTCTTAAATATGTGAAATGGAACACTTCCTGCCAGATCTGTAGACAAAGATGTCAAAGCCATCAGAAATTCCAGCCTTCCAAAAGTAAATTTCTGAATTGAGCCAGGAAAAACAATGCCAGCTACCTAGCAGCCATCAGCCACTCTGAAAGGTAAGCACTTAGGAGCTGCGAGGAGGGGAAGATATGAGAAAGTCAAAGAGGCAGCCATCCACCATATCCACCACTCCCTAAGGTGAAGGAGGAATTAAGGATATGAAAAATCGAGAGGCATGATGCTGGCTCTAGACAGCTGAAAGACAAATAAAAGGAGATATTTCATTGAACCCAGAAGCTTGCATCTTCCTATGTACAGAAGAGCACTAAATTGAAGAACAAAGGGAAAACCACTAGGCCATTCAGGTATGACCTAAATCAAATCCCTTATGATTATACACTGAAGTGACAAATAGATTCAGGGACTGGATCTAATAGACAGGGTGCCGGAAAAACTACGGCCTGAGATTCGTAACACTGCACATGAGGCAGCGACCGAAACCATCGTAAAGAAGAAATAAAAAGGCAAAATGATCGTCCCAGGAACCCTTTCAAATAACTGAGAAGAGAGGCAAAAGGCAAAGGAGAAAAGGAATGATATACCCATTGGAATGCAGAGTTCCAAAGACTAGCAAGGAGAGATACGAAAGCCTTTAAAGGGAATAATGTGAAGAAAAAGAGGAAATCAACACAGTGGGAAAGACTAGAGACCTCTTCAAGAAAATTAGAGATACCAAGGAAACAGAAAGCAAAGAAGAACTAAAGAGCCTCTTGATGAAGGTGAAAGAGGAGAGTGAAAAAGCTGGCTTAAAATTCAACATTCAAAATACTAAGATCATGACATCCAGTCCCATCACTTAATGGCAAATAGATGAGAAACAATGGAAACAGTGACAGACTTTATTTTCTCGGGTTCCAAAATCACTGCAGATGGTGACTACAGTCATGAAATGAAAACATGCTTGCTCTAGGAAGAAAGTTTGAC
Source organism: Raphicerus campestris (assembly GCA_006410735.1). Taxonomy (NCBI): domain Eukaryota; kingdom Metazoa; phylum Chordata; class Mammalia; order Artiodactyla; family Bovidae; genus Raphicerus; species Raphicerus campestris. The sequence goes on along the minus strand of SJYW01023478.1, from coordinate 114,364 downwards.
AAACCTAGACAGCAGAATAAAAAACAGACACATTACTTTGCAAACAAAGGTCCATCTAGTCAAAGCTATGGTTTTTCCAGTAGTCATGTATAGATGTGAGAGCTGGACCACAAAGAAAGCTGAGTGTCAAAGAATTGATGCTTTTGAACTGTGGTGTTGGAAAAGGCTCTTGAGAGTCCCTTGGACTGCAAGGAGATCCAACCAGTCCATCCTAAAATAAGTCCTGAATATTCATTGCAAAGACTGATGCTGAAGCTGAAACTCCAATGCTCTGGCCACCTGATGTGAACAGCTGACTCATTGGAAAAGATCCAGATGCTGGGAAAGATTAAAGGCAGGGGGAAAAGGGGATGACAGAGGACCAGATGGTTAGACAGCATCACCAACTCAATGGACATGAGTTTGAGCAAATTCCAGGAGAGAGTGAAGGACAGAGAAGCCTGGAGTGTTGCAGTCTATGGGATCACAAAGAGTCGACATGACTGAGCAACTTAACAACAAAGGGAATATTCTTGCAAAGATAGGCACAATAAAAGAGAGAAACAGTATGGACCTAACAGAAGCAGCAGAGATTGGGAAGATGTGGCAAGGAGACACAGAAGAACTATATTAAAAAGATCTTAATGACCCAGATAACCACGGTGGTGTAATCACTCACCTAGAGCAAGACATCCTGGAATGTGAAGTCCAGTGGACATTAGGAAACATCACTATGAACAAAACTAGTGGAGGTGATGGAATTCCAGCTGAGATATTTCAAATCCAAAAAGATGATGCTGTGAAAGTGCTGCACTCAATAACATACTAGCAAATTTGGAAAACTCAGCAGTGGTCACAAGACTGAAAAAGATAACTTTTATTCCAATCCCAGAAAAGGGCAATGCAAAAGAATGTTCAAACTACCACACAATTGCACTGATTTTACATGCTAGCAAACTAATGCTCAAAAGCTTTCAAACTAGACTTCAACAGCATACGAACGAAGAACTTACGGATGTACAAGTTGGATTTAGAAAAGGCAGAGGAACCATGGAACAATCTGCCAACATCCACCGCATCACAGAGACAGCAAGGGATTCCAGAAAAACATCTACTTCTGCTTCACTGACTATGCTAAAGCATTTGACTGTGTGGATCACAACGAACTGTAGAAAATTCTTAAAGAGATGGGAATACCAGGCCACCTTTCCTGTCACCTGCAACCTGTCAAGAAGCAACAATTAGAACCAGACATGGAACAATGGACTGGTTAAAAAATGGAAAGGACTATTTTAAGGTAATATATTGTCACCTTGCTTATTTAACTTATAGGGAGAGTACATCATACAAGATGCTGGCTGGTTTAACTACAAGTTGGCATCAAGAGAAATATGCTGCCTGGAGAAATATAAATACCTCAGATATTCAGATGACACCACTCTTATGGCAGAAAGCCAAGAGGAATTAAAAAGCCTCTTGATGAAAGTGAAAGTGAAGTGAGTGAAGTCGCTCAGTCATGTCCGACTCTGCGACCTCATAGACTGTAGCCTACAACACTCCTCCATCCATGAGATTTTCCAGGCAAGAGTACCGGAGTGGGTTGCCATTTCCTTCTCCAGAGGATCTTCCTAACCCAGGGATCGAACCTGGGTCTCCCACATTGTAGGCAGATGCTTTACCATCTGAGCTACCAGGGAAAGTGAAAGAGGAAGGTGAAAAAGCTGCCTTACAACTCAACATTCAAAAAATGAAGATCATGGCATCTGGTCCCATCACTTCATGGCAAATAGATAGGGAAACAATGGAAACAGTGACAGACTTTATTTTGGGGGGTGCTCCAAAATCACTGCAGATGGTGACTGCAGCCATGAGATTAAAAGACACTTGCTCCTTGGAAGAATAGCAACAACAAAACTAGACAGCGAATTAAAAAGCAGAGAAATTACTTTGCCAACAAAGGTCCATATAGTCAAAGTTATGGTTGTTCCAGTAGTCATGTATAGATGTAAGAGTTGGGTCATAAAAAAGGCTGAGTGCCAAAGAACTGATATTTTGGAACTGTGGTGCTGGAGAAGACTCTTGAGTGTCCCGTGGAGAGCAAGGAGATCAAACCAGTTCATCCTAAAGGAAATCTACCCTGAACATACATTGGCAGACTGATGCTAAAGCTCCAATACTTTGGCCACCTAATGTGAAGCACTGATTCATTGGAAAAGACACTGATGCTGCAAAAGACTGCAAGAAGGAGAAGAGGACGACAGGATGAGATGGCTGGGTGGCACCACCGACTGAATGACATGAGTTTGAGCAAGCTCCAGGCGTCGGGGATGGACTGGGAAGCCTGGTATGCTACAGTACATGGGGTTACAAAGAGTTGGATACAACTTAGCAACGGAACAACAACAATGAAATTCATTATCTTGAGTCGGTGATGCCATCCAACCATCTCATCCTCTGGCGTCCCCTTCTCCTCCTGCCCTCAATCTTTCCCAGCATCAAGGTCTTTTCCAATGAGTCGGTTCTTCACATCAGGTGGCCTAAGTATTGCAATTTGAGCTTCAGCATCAGTCCTTCCAATGAATATTCAGCACTTCCTTTAGGATGGACTGGGTGGATCTCCTTGCAGTCCAAGGGACTCTCAAGAGTCATCTCCAATACCACGATTCAAAAGCATCAATTCTTTGGCATTCAGCTTTCTTTATAGTCCACCTCTCACATCCATACATGGCTAGTGGGAAAACCATAACTTTGACTAGACAGACCTTTGTTGGCAAAGTAATGTCTCTGCTTTTTAATATGCTGTCTAGGTTGGTCATAACTTTTCTTCCAAGGAGTAAGTGTCTTTTAATTCCATGGCTGCAGTCACCATCTGCAGTGATTCTGGAGCCCCCCAAAATAAAGTCTGTCACTGTTTCCACTGTTTCCCCATCTATTTGCCATGAAGTGATGGGACCAGAAACCATGATCTTAGTTTTCTGAATGCTGAGTTTGTTAACACTATAATATTTAGTGTTGTGAATGAACCTGGGTCTCCTGCACTGCAGGCAGAGTCTTGACTGCCTAGCCACCAGGGAAGCCCCATTAGGAAAATAAGGGATCCCAAAGAAGCAGGAAAAGTGTGACAAGAACAATCTGAACAACTGAATCTGGGGATGTACAAACAAAACAGTATTAGCTGATGGACAGGCTGAATCAAAGGAATTAAGGAAGGCTCCTGAGGGCTTCAGAAGAGTGACAGAATGCTATCCCCACAAATACTTCTTTGGCACAAGAATTATTTTGAGAATGGATAGGGGAGCCGGGTGTGCTGCACCTCATGGCGTCACAAAGAGTCGCACAAGACTGAGCGACTGAACTATTTTGAGAAACAGCAGACACAAGAGAGGTTCTGAAAACAAAATAGAAGTTATCTTTGAAAAAGGAAATCTCCATTTGTAATGGTGTCTCCCTCCCCATACCCGGGAAGACAAGAATAACTGGAAATCACAAAAGAATCTTTGCAATAGAGAGGGCTTGACTTAAATCTGCATAGCAAACCTTATCTTCGATAACCTTGCTTTTCCGGGTCACTTCCCCAAAACTTGGTCCCCTAACCTTTCCTTCTTTTGAGTTCTGGAAGTGATATTTGAGCCTGTTTCTAAGTCATCTTGGAAAGCGACTAATTTTTCCCCTGGGTATTTCCCATGTGTACATAAGGTACACAAATTAATAAACTTCCTTTTTTTTTCTTTTCTTAAACTGTCTTTTGTTACAAGATTCCCAGCTGAGGCACAGAAGGGTAGAGAAAAATTTATCTTTTTCCCTTCCTCATCTCCAAGACTCCATTAAAGTAAGTTCCAGTCTCTTGGCAGAAAGAAAGAAGAGAGAGCCCGGGACACTGAGTCAGAGTACTTGGGTTCAACATTGTAGACTTCAAAAAAAAAAAAGCACAGCATGAGAGATGGGAGTTAAGTTTTATTTGGGACAAAATGAGGACTATAGCTCAGGAGATAGCACTTCATTTAGCTCTAAGAAACTGCTCCAAAGAGGCAAGGGGGAAGGTCACTGTATACATGATTTTGGTAAAGAGGGACATGGAATTGGACACAGAAAAACAGTCTGGTTCCAAATTGGGAAAGGAGTACATCAAGGCTGTATATTGTCACCCTGCTTATTTAACTTATATGCAGAGTACATCATGAGAAATGCTGGACTGGATGAAGCACAAGCTGGAATCAAGATAGCTGGGAGAAATATTAATAACCTCACATATGCAGATAACACCACCCTTATGGCAGAAAGCAAAGAAGAATTGAAGAGCCTCTTGATGAAAGTGAAACAGGAGAGTGAAAAAGTTGGCTTAAAACACAACATTCAAAAAACTAAGATCATGGCATCTGGTCCCATCACTTCATGGGAAATAGATGAGGAAACAATGAAAACAGTGGCAGACTTTATTTTGCAGGGGGGGCTCCAAAATCACTGCAGATGGTGACTGCAGCCATGAAATTAAAAGACACTTGCTCCTTGGAAGAAAAGTTATGACCAACCTACACAGCATATTAAAAAGCAGAGACATTACTTTACCAACAAAGGTCCATCTAGTCAAAGTTATGGTTTTTCCTGTGGTCATGTACGGATGTGAGAGTTGGACTAGAAAGAAAGCTAAGTGCTGAAAAATTGATGCTTTTGAACTGTGGTGTTGCAGAAGACTCTCGAGAGTCCCTTGGACTGCAAGGAGATCCACCCAGTCCATCCTAAAGGAGATCAGTCCTGGGTGTTCATTAGAAAGACTGATGCTGAAGCTGAAAGTCCAATAATTTGGCCACCTGATGTGAAGAGCTGACTCATTAGAAAAGACCCTGATGCTGGGAAAGATTAAATGCAGGAGGAGAAGGGGAAGACAGAGGATGAGATGGTTGGATGGCATCGCCGACTCAGTGGACATGAGTTTGAGTAAACTCCGGGCGTTGGTGATGGACAGGGAGGCCTGGCGTGCTGCAGTCCATGGGGTCGCAAAGACTCGACAGGACTGAGCGACTGAACTGACTGACTGAACTGAAAGGGGGGAGTACATTTCTATGGTATTGTGAAGTTTCTGCTCGTCACGAGAAACAATCGTCACCATGAAGGATTTTGGTTTTGCTATTCAGTCGCTCATTCGTGTCTGACTCTTTGTGGCCCCCACCGACTGTAGCCCCGCAAGGCTCCTCTGTTCACAGACTTTCTAGATAAGAATACCAGAGGAAGTTGCCAGTTCCTACTCCAGGGGATCTTCCTGACTCAGGAATCAAACCCATGTCTCTTGCATCTCCTGTGTTGGCAGGCCAGCTTTTTACCACTCGTGCTCCCTGAGAAGTTCATAAAGGATTTTAGTCTTTTCTAGATATGAGGAGATAGCAGAATTGGGCTCATAAAATCAGCTCTTAAGAATAGCTAACCATCTGCAAACCTATCCTGCCAGTTTTCCTGGAGCCTAGAGAGCCTCATTTCTGCTTTGCGCCCTGAACTCCTTCAGCGTGTACTGGAGCTCAGCAGCAGCACAGGATTTAATCCTTGCAGAGCTAGATCGCAAGTGCCCATGGCAAGTGCCAGTTTGTAGTTGACAACACCAGGCTCTAACTTAGACCCAGTATCCCTGCTTCCATGCAACATGGCTAAATTTAGATACAGGGTCTCTGTATGCATGGTGAAACTATTAGCCAGACAATTTCTTTCTTCTTCAGTTTTTCATGACACCGAACAGAAGATCTGAGATTTTATGTAAATGTGGAAATTGCTGGGGATTTCTTCCAGTCGAAATCCCAACTTAATTCCAGTATTTTAATTCTGCATTTGTTCATTCAACAGACAGCAAGTTTCTACTAGTCTACTATATGCTTGGCACTCTGGTAGGCAGCAGAAATATAAAAACAAAAGCAGTTCTGGCTCATGTGAAGTTTATAGGCTATAATATTAGATACACTATATTACATAACAGGATGATACAATAAGAGACGGACAAAGGACAGGTACCTGGCCCAAATTCGGGGATTCAAGGAGGGCCACAAAGGGAAATCACTTCTAACATGAGACTAAAGGATTAATGGGAATTAGCCAGGTTAAGGGAAAATGAGGGATTGATGGTTGCTGGTACAGAGTCTGGAAAGTTTTCTGGAAGAAAGGAACAGCCCATCCAAAGTCTAAGATGATAAAACAAAGTGCATCAGAGAAACTAAAAGAAGTATATCTTGTAATGAAAACAGTGTGGTACTGGCACAAAAACAGATATATAGATCAATGGAACAGATCAGAGCCCAGAAATAAACCCAGACTCTCATGGTCAATTAATCTCAACAAAAGAGACAAGAATATACAATGGAGAAAAGAGAGTCTCTTCAGTAAGCGGTGCTGGGAAAATCAAACAGCTAAGTGTAAAAGAATGAAATTAGAACATTCTCTTAACACCATGTTCAAAAATAAAATTAAAATGGATTAAATGTAAGACCAGAAACAAAGAACTCCAAGAGGAAAATATAAGCAGAACATTCTGACATAAATCCTAACAGTATTTTTTGGGATCGATCTCCTAAAGTATAGGAAACAAAAGCAAAAATAAACAAATGAGACCTAATTAAACTTAAAAGCTCTTACACAGCAAAGGAAACCATCAACAAAACAAAAAGACAACTACTAATAGGAGAAAATATCTGCAAATGACATGACTGAAAAAGGACTAATATCCAACATATATGAACTGCTCACACAACTCAACATCAAAAATAAATAAACAGCCCAATTTAAAAATGAGCAGATCTGAATAGACATTTTTCCAACGATGAAACACTGATGGCACATGAAAAGATGCTCAATATTACTAATCACCAGAGAAATGCAAATCAAAACCACAATGATACATCACCTCACACTTTTCAGGATAAAAATCATCAAAAAGAACACACACACACACACACAAAAATGTTAGCAAGGATGTGGAGAAAAAGGAACCCTCTTACCCTGTTGATGGGAATATAAATTGGTGCAGCCACTGTAGAAAAAGAGTATGGAGGTTTCTCAAAAAACTAAAAATAAAACTACCATATGACCCAGCAATTCTACTCCTGGGTAAAAAAGCAAAAACACTAGTTCAAAAAGATACATGTTCTCCAATGTTCACAGCTGCATTATTTACAATTACTAAGAAATGAAAGCAAGTTAAAAACAGAGGAATGGATAAAGAGGATGCAGGGATATATATATCACAATGGAATACTACTCAGCCATAAAAAAGAATGAAACCTTGCCATTTGCAGCCACATGGATGGACTGAATAAAATAGGCAGAGGAAGATAAAATCTGTATCATATTACTTATAAATGGAATCTAAAAAGACAATAATTTAGTGACTATAACAGAAAAAAAAAAGCAGAATCACAGATGTCAAGAACAAATGAGGGGTTACCAGTGGGGTGAGGGCATGGGGGGATGAAGTACATTGTAACTGAATTTACATGGCTCACTGCACCTTAAACCTGGACACTCTCTAGGACTGAAATCCCTTCAATTATCAATCTCCTTTTTGTACTTCCACCCTCATTCTGTTCTGTGCCTTCTTCCCAGTAACAACTTTTCCCTAATC
>SJYW01023478.1:76273-100506 GCA_006410735.1 Raphicerus campestris | reverse complement strand
TAGCCTTGACTAGACAGACCTTTGTTGGCAAAGTAACATCTCTGCTTTTCAATATGCTATCTAGGTTGGTCATAACTTTTCTTCCAAGAAGTAAGCATCTTTTAATTTCATGGCTGCAGTCACCATCTGCAGTGATTTTGGAGCCCCCCAAAATAAAGTCTGACACTGTCTCCACTGTTTCCCCATCTATTTCCCATGAAGTGATGGGACTGGATGCCATGATCTTAGTTTTCTGAATGTAGAGCTTTAAGCCAACTTTTTCACTCTCCTTTTTTCACTTTCATCAAGAGGCCTTTTAGTTCCTCTTCACTTTCTGCCATAAGGGTGGTGTCATCTGCATATCTGAGGTTATTGATATTACACACTAGTAAAGTAAAGGAGTCTTTTGGGCCTAGAAAAAGAAAACAACAGTTTCAAAGGCCCTTGCTGAATCATCTAACTTCAGAGAAAACAAAACAGAATTTTAGGTCCCGCCCTGATGTTCCTGGCCGGTTGCATCTATCAGGGAATTATCACCCCTTGTCCAGAAACCTTCCACCCTCTACACCTGCCCAGAAGACTTATCACCCCCTGCCCAATTACAAACGCCATCTCAACTAAAGAATACCCAAAACATCCCACCTAACATTTCCCTTATGGCTTCCACAAACCTCCCTATAAATATGGAGCCTCCCTGATCCCTCTCTGCGCTCAGCCTGGTCGTTAGGCCAACTGTCACCCCTGCTTGCCTGAATAAAGGTAACCTACTTTTTTTGAGGTCGTCTTTCCTCTTTCTGCCTCAGACAAACTATACCTTACATAAAGTAATGCTCAAAGTTCTCCAAGCCAGGCTTCAACAGTAGGTGAACTGTGAACTTCCAGATGTTCAAATTAGATTTAGAAAAGGCAGAGGAACCAGAGATCAAACTGCCAACATCTGTTGGATCATCAAAAAAGCAAGAGAATTCCAGAAAAAATCTACTTCTGCATTATTGATTATGCCAAAGCCTTTGACTCTGTGGATCACAACAAACTGTGGAAATTTTTCAAGAGATGGGAATACCAGACCACCTGATCTGTCTCCTGAGAAATCTGTATACAGGTCAAGAAGAACAGTTAAAACTGGACATGGAATAACAGACTGGTTCCAAATCAGGAAAGGAGTGTGTCAAGGCTGTATATTGTCACCCTGCTTATTTAACTTATATGAAGCACAAGCTGGAATCAAGATTGCCAGGAAAAATATCAATAACCTCAGATACATAGATGACACAGCCCTTATGTCAGAAAGTGAAGAGGAACTAAAGAGCCTCTTGATGAAATTGAAAGAAGACAGTGAAAAAGCTGGCTTATACCTCAACATTCAAAAAACGAAGATCATGGCATATGGTCCCATCATTTAATAGCAAATAGATGAGGAAACAATGGAAAAGTGATAGACTTTATTTTCTTGGGCTCCAAAATCACTGCATATGGTGACTATACTACAGCCATGAAATTTTAAGACACTTGCTCCTTGGAAGAAAAGTTATGACCAACCTACACAGCATATTAAAAAGCAGAGACATTACTTTACCAACAAAGGTCCATCTAGTCAAAGTTATGGTTTTTCCTGTGGTCATGTACGGATGTGGGAGTTGGACTAGAAAGAAAGCTAAGTGCTGAAAAATTGATGCTTTTGAACTGTGGTGTTGCAGAAGACTCTCGAGAGTCCCTTGGACTGCAAGGAGATCCACCCAGTCCATCCTAAAGGAGATCAGTCCTGGGTGTTCATTAGAAAGACTGATGCTGAAGCTGAAAGTCCAATAATTTGGCCACCTGATGTGAAGAGCTGACTCATTAGAAAAGACCCTGATGCTGGGAAAGATTAAATGCAGGAGGAGAAGGGGAAGACAGAGGATGAGATGGTTGGATGGCATCGCCGACTCAGTGGACATGAGTTTGAGTAAACTCCGGGCGTTGGTGATGGACAGGGAGGCCTGGCGTGCTGCAGTCCATGGGGTCGCAAAGACTCGACAGGACTGAGCGACTGAACTGACTGACTGAACTGAAAGGGGGGAGTACATTTCTATGGTATTGTGAAGTTTCTGCTCGTCACGAGAAACAATCGTCACCATGAAGGATTTTGGTTTTGCTATTCAGTCGCTCATTCGTGTCTGACTCTTTGTGGCCCCCACCGACTGTAGCCCCGCAAGGCTCCTCTGTTCACAGACTTTCTAGATAAGAATACCAGAGGAAGTTGCCAGTTCCTACTCCAGGGGATCTTCCTGACTCAGGAATCAAACCCATGTCTCTTGCATCTCCTGTGTTGGCAGGCCAGCTTTTTACCACTCGTGCTCCCTGAGAAGTTCATAAAGGATTTTAGTCTTTTCTAGATATGAGGAGATAGCAGAATTGGGCTCATAAAATCAGCTCTTAAGAATAGCTAACCATCTGCAAACCTATCCTGCCAGTTTTCCTGGAGCCTAGAGAGCCTCATTTCTGCTTTGCGCCCTGAACTCCTTCAGCGTGTACTGGAGCTCAGCAGCAGCACAGGATTTAATCCTTGCAGAGCTAGATCGCAAGTGCCCATGGCAAGTGCCAGTTTGTAGTTGACAACACCAGGCTCTAACTTAGACCCAGTATCCCTGCTTCCATGCAACATGGCTAAATTTAGATACAGGGTCTCTGTATGCATGGTGAAACTATTAGCCAGACAATTTCTTTCTTCTTCAGTTTTTCATGACACCGAACAGAAGATCTGAGATTTTATGTAAATGTGGAAATTGCTGGGGATTTCTTCCAGTCGAAATCCCAACTTAATTCCAGTATTTTAATTCTGCATTTGTTCATTCAACAGACAGCAAGTTTCTACTAGTCTACTATATGCTTGGCACTCTGGTAGGCAGCAGAAATATAAAAACAAAAGCAGTTCTGGCTCATGTGAAGTTTATAGGCTATAATATTAGATACACTATATTACATAACAGGATGATACAATAAGAGACGGACAAAGGACAGGTACCTGGCCCAAATTCGGGGATTCAAGGAGGGCCACAAAGGGAAATCACTTCTAACATGAGACTAAAGGATTAATGGGAATTAGCCAGGTTAAGGGAAAATGAGGGATTGATGGTTGCTGGTACAGAGTCTGGAAAGTTTTCTGGAAGAAAGGAACAGCCCATCCAAAGTCTAAGATGATAAAACAAAGTGCATCAGAGAAACTAAAAGAAGTATATCTTGTAATGAAAACAGTGTGGTACTGGCACAAAAACAGATATATAGATCAATGGAACAGATCAGAGCCCAGAAATAAACCCAGACTCTCATGGTCAATTAATCTCAACAAAAGAGACAAGAATATACAATGGAGAAAAGAGAGTCTCTTCAGTAAGCGGTGCTGGGAAAATCAAACAGCTAAGTGTAAAAGAATGAAATTAGAACATTCTCTTAACACCATGTTCAAAAATAAAATTAAAATGGATTAAATGTAAGACCAGAAACAAAGAACTCCAAGAGGAAAATATAAGCAGAACATTCTGACATAAATCCTAACAGTATTTTTTGGGATCGATCTCCTAAAGTATAGGAAACAAAAGCAAAAATAAACAAATGAGACCTAATTAAACTTAAAAGCTCTTACACAGCAAAGGAAACCATCAACAAAACAAAAAGACAACTACTAATAGGAGAAAATATCTGCAAATGACATGACTGAAAAAGGACTAATATCCAACATATATGAACTGCTCACACAACTCAACATCAAAAATAAATAAACAGCCCAATTTAAAAATGAGCAGATCTGAATAGACATTTTTCCAACGATGAAACGCTGATGGCACATGAAAAGATGCTCAATATTACTAATCACCAGAGAAATGCAAATCAAAACCACAATGATACATCACCTCACACTTTTCAGGATAAAAATCATCAAAAAGAACACACACACACACACACAAAAATGTTAGCAAGGATGTGGAGAAAAAGGAACCCTCTTACCCTGTTGATGGGAATATAAATTGGTGCAGCCACTGTAGAAAAAGAGTATGGAGGTTTCTCAAAAAACTAAAAATAAAACTACCATATGACCCAGCAATTCTACTCCTGGGTAAAAAAGCAAAAACACTAGTTCAAAAAGATACATGTTCTCCAATGTTCACAGCTGCATTATTTACAATTACTAAGAAATGAAAGCAAGTTAAAAACAGAGGAATGGATAAAGAGGATGCAGGGATATATATATCACAATGGAATACTACTCAGCCATAAAAAAGAATGAAACCTTGCCATTTGCAGCCACATGGATGGACTGAATAAAATAGGCAGAGGAAGATAAAATCTGTATCATATTACTTATAAATGGAATCTAAAAAGACAATAATTTAGTGACTATAACAGAAAAAAAAAAGCAGAATCACAGATGTCAAGAACAAATGAGGGGTTACCAGTGGGGTGAGGGCATGGGGGGATGAAGTACATNAGATATATATATCCCACAATGGAATACTTCTCAGCCATAAAAAAGAATGAAACCTTGCCATTTGCAGCCACATGGATGGACTGAATAAAATAAGTAGGCAGAGGAAGACAAAATCTGTATCATATTACTTACAAATGGAATCTAAAAAGACAATAATTTAGTGACTATAACAGAAAAAAAAAGCAGAATCACAGATGTCAAGAACAAATGAGGGGTTACCAGTGGGGTGAGGGCATGGGGGGATGAAGTACATTGTAACTGAATTCACATGGCTCACTGCACCTTAAACCTGGACACTCTCTAGGACTGAAATCCCTTCAATTATCAATCTCCTTTTTGTACTTCCACCCTCATTCTGTTCTGTGCCTTCTTCCCAGTAACAACTTTTCNATTGTAACTGAATTTACATGGCTCACTGCACCTTAAACCTGGACACTCTCTAGGACTGAAATCCCTTCAATTATCAATCTCCTTTTTGTACTTCCACCCTCATTCTGTTCTGTGCCTTCTTCCCAGTAACAACTTTTCCCTAATCCTTAGAGCCCAAAACTTTCACTGTGATTTCTAAAAACCCCATTCCACTGATGGACTCCCTTACTCCCAGTCTTCACCAAAACTTCAAATACTTGCTAACCTCAAAGGAAATATATCACTTAGGCAAGTTTCTTCTCTGATAACTTTCTTTTAATGACTTCAAAATACTTCCTAACCTCAAAGGAAATATGTCACTTAGGCAAGTTTCTTCTCTGATAACTTTCTTTTAATGAAGGATGTTCATTCTTCTGCACCCCATATATTTTAGAGACTTGGGGTAGTTTTCTTTTTCCTCACTACTTCTTGCCCCATCTTGAATAAAGCCCAGCTACTTTCAAACCTGTCTCAATCCATCTTTATTGTTCTATTGCTGCCATTCCTTATTTACTGAAGACTTTGGTACCTGGCCAGTCGCCTTTCTATTCTAAGCTTGTCAACACAGTCATTTCCACATTGACACAGATGATCTGTTACTTGCTTCTCAAATACCTTGATCTTCTCGCCTCTTGTAACCACATCACCACTTCATTTCAACTGCAGACTCCCACAGCCACATCAAGGGACTGGCTATCAACAAAGGTAGCCCCATACATCTCACTTTCTCACCACAGTCTCCAAATCCTCCAGACTTTATCCATAGCTGCTCTCTCTGAAACCATTTTACACCATGACACTGTGTACTACATCTATTTTTGCTTAAAAGTGAATCCTTAAAGACTAAGATATAGGAGATAGGCCTCAGCATTGTTGAATGAATAAATGAGTGAAGAGAATACAGCAAAAAATTAAGATATAAGAGAATTGAGCACCAAAGAATTGATAGTTTTGAACTGTGGTGTTGGAGAAGACTCTTGAGAGTCCCTTGGACTGCAAGGAGATCCAACCAGTCCATTCTAAAGGAGATCAGTCCTGGGTGTTCATTGGAGGGACTGATGTTGAAGCTGAAACTCTAATACTTTGGCCACCTGATGCAGAGAGCTGATTTACTTGAAAAGACACTGATGCTGGGAAAGATTAAGGGCCGGAGGAGAAGGGAACGACAGAGGATGAGATGGTTGGATGGCATCACTGACTCGATGGACATGGGTTTGGGTGGACTCCGGTAGTTGGTGATGGACAGGGAGGCCTGGCGTGCTACAGTTCATGGGGTCACAAAGAGTTGGACACAACTGAGGGACTGAACTAAGAGAATGACAGAGAGACAAGTAAAACTACCCTATGGCCACAGACTACATGAGACATCAGGTGAAGAAACGATGTGCTGACTGCAAAAGCTAGTGTAAAAACAGAATGGAAAGCATTTTAATAACTGATTGCAAGTCAGGAAGGGAAGGTGGCAAAGGTGACTCACACCATTTGGGCTGGGATGAATACAAGAAGGGTGGTAATATCAAGAGCAAAGGGGAGCTCTAAAAATGAGCATGCCAAATGCACAGAGACTGGAGGGTACAGTCCAAAGGTTGTGAAAAGCCAGACATGAGCAGCAGCAGCAGCAATGGATTTATAATGTAAATCTAGACAGAGAGAAATACCATAAGAAATTAAGTAGGATAAGGGGAAGTAGAATAGAAAATTAAAAGTGCCATTTTAAATAATACTTCCAGGAAAAAGAGACATGTAAGTAAGGATCTAAATGAACTGAAGAAAGAAGAGAAACAACAGAGAAAGGAAGAAAAGCCTAAGTTACACTCAGAAGCTAGTCAAGGTTGAAAGACAGACATTTAGAATAAGAGCAGGAAGAAGTACCAGGAAAGGAGGCAGAGAAGCAATGGAGATCTACTGCAAAAGAACATCAACCATATCAGGGATTTTCAGGGCAAGGGGGTTTCCAAAAAAAAGCTAAATGGTCTACAGTGTCACCTTTTACTGAGAAGAATCAAGACTGAGGTTAGTCTTTGATTACATGAATAGTTCTAACTGGGTGGAGAGAGTGAAAATTAAGATGCCAGAATAAATATGTATGAGGGGGATGAAGTAATTACCATTCAATGACTCTGGTGAAGAAGAAAGAAGCAAAATTTAGAAGGTGGAGTTTGGTTTTTCACTTTGCTTTTGGATGAGTGAGACTTGACCTATGTCCTCCCAGATTCCAGAATCTTGAGACACTGGGTCTGTGTGCTTCATCCTTTCATTGCAGTGTAGAGCCTTGCTATAAAGCTGGTCTCTAAGTATATGCAGTGTATTTGATTTTTTTTTTAACTGAAAATGCTTTCACTGTTTTTATTTCATTTTAAAAGTAATATGGTCATTACTGTGAGGCCTCCCAGGTGGTGCTAGAGGTGAAGAACCCACTTACCAATGCAGGAGACTTAGGAGCCTGGCAGGCTACAGTCCGTAGGGTTGCAAAGAGTTGGATACAACTGAAGCAACTTAGCATGCATGCACATTCATTATTTTAAAAATTTTATAAAATTACATAAAATAAAAAATATTAAAATTACCTGTACAGTAATTGCATCAGCATATCTGGGTATGACCTTTCCAATTTTTTTAGAAAATATGCATATATTTTTAGAAATATGCATATATATGTAAATGATTAACATTTTTTAAAAACTGAAGTCTTACCAGATTATATAATTTCAATAAACACCCTTTGAAGGAACAATAATTTTATTTATTACTTTTACTAATTTGTTATTTAAATTTTAAAATTCATTATCAAATTATTGAGTCAATATATTAAATAAGTATTATTTGAATGGATAATGGGCAAATTTTCACAAATGGGTTACTAATTATGATGACTTTCTTCCTACTCCCAGAAGAAATTAATATTCAAATTTTAAATGGTTTTAACAAGACCATGTGTTTTTTCATAAGTTCATAATTTTAAAAGTTAATACAATATTCAAACAATGGTATTTTTAAAGTAAACAATCTGCGTCTATTGAAGATTATAATTAAGAATTCTGAAAATCTTCTTTTTCTTTGTCTTCATTCATTCATTCACACCAAAGTTGTTTAAATTATATGGTAAAAGACCTTAAAGTACATTTTTCTTCTGGGGTCTTTAGCAAAAAAGAAAAAAGCCATTTGTAATTTTTGTCATAAAGCCAAATCATGTACAAAATGTTACAAGGGAGCTATCAAAAGTAGCTCATACCATCTCTCAAAATACTTTGCTTTTATAACCCTATTACAGCTGGTTCATTCCAGGAATGCATAAGGAAACCTGGAAAATATATGAAGCATAGACTGTTTCCATTTATTTACTCTAAATCACAATCCATTTATTTACTTATATAAAACTACCCTTACTTTGACTCTTAACTCTTTCATCCCCCCTTTGCTACTGCAGAAATAGAAGCAAAAAATTAAGACTGTCCCTGATGAATGTTTCTAGTTTATGCTAAAAAAATGCAAATAAGGATAAATCATGATACATATTTGGCATTTACCTACATTTGCAACCTAGTATCTTCATGGAATTGCCTATCACTTCCCTAAATAATCCTACTGTTTTCAATGCTGTCTGTTGGTTCATTATACAGAAATATTAGAAATAAAATCATGGGTTTTCTTCACTCTTTGTATTCAATACACGTATTCAATTCATTAAATCCCTTAAACTGCCTTTTAAAGAAACAAAATCATATGCTTTCTCCAGAGGTATTAAACTACTTTTAAGTGATACAATTATCTCTGCCAAAAGTACTAACCAACTCTTTCCTTACAACATGTATCTAAACATGTGTTTCATATAAAAGTTATGATTTTCAAATGAATAGTAATTATATAAAAGGACTTCTGGATAGGAAATTAACATAAGAAAATTAGAAAAGTATATAAACTCTTCTATGTCTAGAGATTAATGATGTCCAATTACCTGGGGCCAAACTATTTAATTACAATTATTAAAGATAACTACTAACAGTACCTCTTGATCTGGAGGCAGTGTGTAGTAACCAGATCTTTTTATCCCCCACTTCTATGATAAACAAAAGACTGACGTTTGGTATCCTGGGCATACAGATGTCTTGGCCAGATGGAGCAACTGGCCTAGACATTCAGAAGCTTTTTAGGTAAGAAGGGACTAAGATTCCAAAATTCTTCTTCCCAAGATTCAAAATTAGGTCCTTTTCAAAATAATTAAGACACATGATCTCACTAAATTTTCACCAAAAAAGTCTTGCTGTCTTTAATAATTCCAAGATTGGACAATTAAATGTAATTGGCTTTCTTTTTCCCCATTTTTTTTTTTCACTAAACTAGAGTTGATTTACAATGTTGGGTTACTTTAAGGTATAAAACTTAGTATGTACATGTATATGTATGTGTGCCTACTAAGTCACTTCAGTCATGTCCAACTCTTTGTGACCCCAGGGACTGTAGCGCTCCAGGCTCCTCTCTCCATGGGATTCTCCAGTCAAGAATATTGAAGTGGGCCCTTCACAAGGGATATATGTGTGTGTGTTTGTATATATTTACACACACATGTATATGAAAAGAAAGTGAAGGAAAGCGTTAGCCGCTCAGTCGTGTCTGATACTTTACGCAGCCTACCAGGCTCCTCTGTCCATGGGATTCTCCAGGCAAGAATACTAGAGTGGGTTGCCATTCTCTTCTCCAGGGGATCTTCCCAACCCAGGGATCAAAGTCAGGTCTCCTACATTGCAGGCAGATTATTTACCAACTGAGCCATCAGGGAAGTTCCATATATGTATGTATGTACATGTACATATACAGAAATGCGTGTATATACTTATACATGTGTATGTATATATACTTTTTCAGATTCTTTTCCATTACAGGTTATTACAAGGTATTATAGTTCCCTGTGTTTCCCCATAGCTTCCCACAGTAAATCCTTATTGCTTTGTAATTGTTTTAACAATAATATAAGTCTTTATAAAATACAGTATTTTTTGAAACAACAGGTATATAACCTCTTAAATGTGTTAGTTCTCTTGTTCTTTCTGAAATAAGATCAGATATACTCTGACATATATATTTTATGTGTGTACATAGATAATGATAGAGAAAGTGTACCTACTATTTTAACATAGACACATGCTTTCTCTATAAACAAAAAACTTTAAAAGGAACATTTAAATTTTAAATAGATAAAATATGAAAGGAAATACCCAAATTGCTGAGGTTCTATGAAAATGGCTCAGTAGAATTTTATCTGCTTCAATAATTTTCTTCATATTTTCCTGTGTTCCTTTGTGGTTTGCAGTTGAAACTCTTCAAGAGATCAAGAGCAGTGATTTCAAAGGCTAATTAGTTGTTTCAGTTTTAAATATCAAGCATTTGGGACATTTTTTTCTCCCAACTTAAATCTTTAACTCCCATCAAGTCTTCTAAAAATGGAAAAAACAGATCGTTTCTTTTCAAGTCAGTGCAGATTTGAATAAATTTTTCCAAGACTGAGATTGACACTACAACTTTTTGACAAGTAAGACTCCTACAAAACTAGAATTAGATATGCAAGTAACTGACTGAATTAAAGACATCTCAGTTAAGATCGATATTTTACTTCAGCTTCTAATCGAAATAGAGAAGAAAATGGCAACCCACTCTAATATTCTTATCTGGAAAATCCCATGGACAGAGGAGCCTGGTGAGATATTGACCATGCGGACAGAAAAAGTCGGACACCACTGAGCAACTGAACAAAAATCAAAATAGAATCAGCTACATTGTTCACCTGAATCTATCAAAACATTGCTAACTGGTGATACCCCAGTAAAAAACCAAAAGCATTTTTAAAATTTGCAATGCACATTAAAAAAAAGAATCAGTTAAGTAAACAAGTTTATTTCTTTTTCTACTTATTTTCATCCTGTTAAATGCATATAATCTATTGGCTAACATTTGCCCTTATTTTTTTTTTTCTTTAAGGAATGTTCTTTCAGGCATTTATAACAGCTTCTTTTCTCCTTTCTCTTTGCTTTTTTACTATTTTAGAAAGAAAATTCAGTTAGTGGTATCCATTCATTTTCTGAGTTTTATAGACAAATAATGTCAGAGATGAAATATCATGACTGTCTTTACAGGTCATAGGCAGAGATTTTTGTTTCATGGGTATGACTCCCATGGCCCTTATAGAAAGTACCGCCACAGTTTGTAACTAGTGCTTCAAACAGTTCCCAGAGCCAACAGGGAAAATGAAACCATGATATGCAAGGTGGAATTCTCATTTTCCTTACACAGCATATCTTTTAAATACTCCCTATTCCCCAGTATTTCACATTGGAGAAGGGCTCTTTTTGACTTTTGGTATATTTTGCCTAAGTAAGATTCTATTGAGAACAGTCATCTTTTTCCCCCCACATGCAAGAAATATTATGTACTATGCATACTTTAAATGCCATCTTGAAAAACGGTTCCCATTCTCAGAGGCCTGTGAGCAATAAATAGTTTTTTAAACAATAAATTATGTTATATTCTGTTTTTTTCCCTAAACAACTGAAACCATAAATTACACATGGCTTCATTTAACCATCTTGGTGACATGTAAAGCACTCCCAGGTCCCCTGGACAGTGACAGGAGTGTGTGTATCCAGCACACACTCATGACAACATGTCAATTGGCATAAAAATAAAGGAAGCAAGCATTCCACTGGAACTAAGGTATGTATTCCTTTTTTGGTGTTTTTGTGGATGTAGAGATATCCATATTATTTTAAAATATGAGCTCTGAGCTCTCCACTTCATTTTCAACTCTTCATTAGGTGAATTCAAAGAAGGGATAAGTGGAAACACTTATGTATTCTTTTCACAAATTTCCAGAAGCTTTCTAGATGTTATAACTGTCTCATACATTTTCAAATTTCAGAGGAAACACAGTAATCTGTACCTACTTATTTTTAAGGTCAGCAAGGTTATGTTTTGGAAATAATGACTGGAGTGAAACTTGAAACAGAGGAAAAGAATATGGCAGATAACCTCATTTTGGAGCACTAACTGTTCAAAACCCTGGGTTTCAGAGTCTCATCATTAAGTCCATACACAGAAAGCTCTCACTCTGAATTCTAATCACAAGTACCCTTTAGCAATACTGCAGGAAGGGTCTGTGCTGCATTTATCCTCCAGCAAAAGCTTACAGCTTTTCTAATATCAACACTGACCTCAATGAAAAGGAGTATAAAATTCACAAGAGAAATATATCCAGTAATTTCTAATCAATGTTTTTCACCTGATTAGTTGCCAACTGCCACGTCATTTTCTTGGGTTTCAGTTACTGCCTCTGAAATATCTAGTAAATGCAACTCTTCCCTTCCCAGTGGAAACAAGTAAAGATGTTTTCTTTAGAGTCTCAATACATGTTACATACAGAAAGATGATCATCTGTTCTGTCTTCTTCCAGAACTCCGTGATCCTGTCTGCTCCTCAGCTCCAGGGCACTTCTCCACCTAATCACCTACCCCTGTTTCCTTACATGCAGGGCATCCAGGGACTCTTCCTATGTTCCTCTCTTCTCTGCAGCTGCAACTACACAAGCTGACTCCAGGCAGACCCTCGAGCAAGTGGGATTTATTCTCTTTGGAGCTTCCTGACAGTGCTTATCATGTTATTATTATCACTAGTGTTTTATAGGTTATAAATATGGTTAAATGAGGCCATGGGTTCATTGCGGGGGGCGGGGGTGCAAAAAAGAACATAACTTACTGTTTAAACATTTTTCTAATGCCCTTAGATCTGTGATGATTAAAGGAATGCACCCAGCATAGTGCCTGGAATATAATAAGCACTCTCTAGGGGTGACCTATATTATTATGACTATAATTGACATTATTATTATTATTCCCACAATAAGCAGTTAAACCCTTTACCTTTAAATGGTTTTACTGCGATGTGTAAATATTTGAGNTGATATTGACTGTACCCCAGAGTCTTACATAATCCCAGGTTAAAAACAACTTCAAATGTTGCCATTCCCATCATTAGGGTCAAGCACAAGGTCAAGGGACAAGAAACCTAGTTCCAGAGAGAGACACCTCACACTCTTCTCCAACTCCAGGCTCCCAAACTCTCATGCAGATGTTTATTCAAATAACTGTTAAGGTCTCCCCCTGTATTTGTCAGACCTGCCCAGGCATTTCTGAATTGCTACAGTGAACATGGAGGGACACTTCCCTCATCGCTTCCCTCAAAGCTCAGGGATACTTCCCTCATAGCTCAGTCAGTAAAGGATCTGCCTGCAACACAGGAGACCCGGGTCCAATTCCTGGGTCGGGAAGATTCCCTGGTGAAGGAAATGGGAACCCACTCCAGTATTCTTGCCTGGACAATCCCAAGACAGAGGAGCCTGGCAGGCTGCAGTCCATGGGGTCGCAGAGCNAAAGGATCTGCCTGCAACACAGGAGACCCGGGTCCAATTCCTGGGTCGGGAAGATTCCCTGGTGAAGGAAATGGGAACCCACTCCAGTATTCTTGCCTGGACAATCCCAAGACAGAGGAGCCTGGCAGGCTGCAGTCCATGAGGTCGCAGAGCCAGACATGACTCAGTGAACCACTGCAATGGACACAGCACAGACTCAAGCCATAGTTGCCTCCAAAGGCTGTTTCTTACAGGAAAATTTGCTTACACTAAAGTAATATTCCATGTTTGTATATCACATATTAATTTAAAAATTTTAACTAAATTATTTATTCTAGAACTTTGCAATGTGCCATCAGTTCCTATGTGATCTAACAGGAACTCTTTAGTTATAAGAGAACATAGCGAACCATTTCTTTCAAGACAAGGAAGTCTGTCATGAAATGAACAGAATTTGTTTATTGACTATATTCCCTGTGCTGTCCATTATATCCTTAAAACTTATTTATTTTATGCTTATTAGTTTGTACCTTTTAAATCCCTTCACCTATTTTGCCCTCTCCCCATCCATTCCCCTCCGGTAATCACAAATTTGTTTCTGTGGGTCCGTTTCTGTTTTGTTACATCTGTCCGTTTATATTATCTTTTTTAGATTCCACATATAAGTGAAAATATACGGCATTTGTCTTTCTCTGTCTTATTTGACTAATCATATACATATATACATATCTATATATAGAGAAAGCCAAATTTTTATAAATATATAAATATGTATTTTATATATATATATGTAAAATCCTGTGTTACAAAGGAAAAAACCCATCTTTCTAGCTCATATCAGAAACTTAAATGTTTACCACATATTAGATCACAAAAAAAGAGGAAAATAACACACATACATCCACATGTATGTATGTATATATATGAGTATGTGTGTATATATCTGTGGATATATATTTATATATGTGTGTTTATATAAACACACACAATACAGTTAATCATGCTGTCATTTTTCAATAGTTGAAAACTGTTAAGAAAAATTTTAATACTAATTGCAATAATGACAAACAAAAAAATAAAATTTGTATAGATATACTGACCACATCAAATCAAAAATGAATTATGTAAATGTAATATCTTATCTTTTTTTTGGCATGTTCCTAGAAACTTAGCTGGGAGCCAAATAAGCAAACAAAATTTTATCATCACAGGTAGGGTCAAGGCAAGGTAACAGAAAGAGAGAATCATGACAATTATACATATCTCAAACACAATTTTAGAAACTACAAAGATTTTCTTAATATATACATTATAGACTATCATAAAAATTTTTAGGTAAGTATATAGTTACTGGGCAATAGTTTTTATTTTAGAGATCAAATTTCATTAGAACAACTAACTTCTTATATTCTAGTTTAGTGAACAAATGTGAAATGAGTCAAGGAAGAGTCAAATCAAGCCTCATTTTGCCAGTTATCCAAAAGCTTTACATGAGAAATACAAACTAACCTTACTAAACAATAAAAACTACAAAAATTTTCAAGTTCCACTAAATGAATTTTAAATAAATGTACACTCAAATCTAAATAATTTATCAGTATAGCATAACACTGTCTAGAAATCAATACCAGATAAACCTATGCTTCTGCACATCAGTTTAATGCCTTCATTAATGTGTGGCCCATGGGGGAAAACCTTTTTGTTTGAATTGTTCTTGAAATCAAAACTGAAACAATTAGGTTTGCCCAACTGATGCTGATAAGGTAGTGAATAATAAAGTAGACCCACTTTATTAAACTGACCTCATTAACTTGTTTTTTGTCGAGATGGAACACTTGACCAGAACTTGTAGAGGCAATTTCTTCATACACTCTGTATCCAATATGGCTTCTGTCATCACAATCTCCAGTAAGCACAAATACCACCTACAGTTTTTGAGAAGAAAGAAGATAATTTAAAGGATTTGGGGAAATCACCATATGGTTATTGAGCACTTACTGTATATTAACATACTACCAGGCAAATGGGAGGTGTGTGTGTGTGTGTGTGTGGTATGTGTATCTTCCTGATTCGCGAAATCTATAGGTGATCTTGAATTTAACCTTACAAAAGAGGTTAAGTTTACTTTATCATCTTTGAATCAAACCTTGGAAATCTGACTTGTTTAGGCCACAGTTCAATTCAGCTGCTCAGTCGTGTCCGACTCTTTGCAACCCAATGAATCGCAGGCCTCCCTGTCCATCACCAACTCCCGGAGTTCACCCAAAGTCATGTGTATCAAGTCGGTAATAACATCCAGTCATTTCATCCTCTGTTGTCCCCTTCTCCTCTGTCCCCAATCCCTCCCAGCATCAGGGTCTTTTCCAATGAGTCAACTCTTCGCATGAGGTGGCCAAAGTATTGGAGTCTCAGCATTGGTGTTCCAATGAACACCCAGGACTGATCTCCTTTAGGATGCACTGGTTGGATCTCCTCGCAGGTTTGGCCATAAGAACAAGGCAAAATGCACATTCTACTGCTTCCAAACTGACACTTGAGCTGCTGCTGCTGCTGCTGAGTCACTGCAGTCGTGTCCGACTCTGTGCGACCCCATAGGCGGCAGCCCACCAGGCTCCCCCGTCCCTGGGATTCTCCAGGCAAGAACACTGGAGTGGGTTGCCATTTAGTCCTTCAATGCATGAAAATGAAAAGTGAAAGTGAAGTCACTCAGTCGTGTCCAACGTGTAGCGACCCCATGGACTGCAGCCCACCAGGCTCCTCCATCCATGGGATTTTCTAGGCAAGAGTACTGGAGTGGGGTGCCATTGCCTTGTGTATTTCCATTTGATCTCTTAGTGTTTCTGCCTTGGTCATGACAAGATCATACCTAACCTAGATTACTGGTCTCAGAAAGAGGTGGAGAAACTTGCAAGGAAGAGGCAAGTCACCCAGAGCTCAGCTGAGATAAGCCAAAACCAAACTATGCCTAGATACACAAGTGAGCAAGCAGAGCCTAGGGCAACTGAGCCCAACAAATATGTGAGAAATACAGGACTATTGTTTTAAGTCACTGAGAGTTAGAACAGCTTGTTACTCAGCAATAGCTAACTGATACAATGAGTAATGGACTCAGACAAGATTTCACATAGGAGGTGACATTGGAAATACAGGCTTTTCTGTTAGGGCTGTGCTTTTGTCAGTTATTTGGATAAGATGATAACAAATATCTTAATTAAACCCTATTCATTTCTTTTCCATATTGTGAAACAATGCATTTACATCCTATGTACAAATATCACATATCTATTTACATTAAATCACACATACATATATATTGGAACCCTTATATATGGATCCATAATTGTAGTTATTAACATTTGCCACACATGGAATAGTGAGAGGGGAGGCAATCTCTTACATGCAGTATTTCTTATAGCTGCATTCAGGTGGAAAATTGGGGGCTGGGGGGCTGACTCCTACTCACCTGTGACTGTTTCTGTTGGATAAGCTGTAGCACCTCATGAGTGAGTCGATAATCCTTGGATCGCGCATCAGTGAAAACATAGATGAAAGACCCAGGAAGGGAAATTTCCAAGGCAATTTTTATAGCTCCAATACTCATTTCTGGACAGTCGCCACCACCCTGTTGAGAAACAGTGAGAAAAATCCTATTATTTCACTACCATAAAAGAGATAGTTATGACAAATTGCCTTAGAAGCTCAAGAAACAAGTCCTCGTCATTTCTATTTTCTGTCCGTTTGCCACTGGATTAACCACTTTGGTTACAAGGAGATGAAAAAGACAGAAAGTGATGTGGAGACAAAAAAAAAAACCCAAAAACTGTCCTTACGGATAAATAAAAAATTCACCCCAGATACACAAAATAGAAATTGTTATATACTTGGTAATATTGATCGACTCTCATTCTCATACATGACTATTTCATACATCTCCTCTTCTCTTATTCTGACTCTTATTTGATGACCTTCCCTCTATTGTACTGGGAAGATAGACACAATCAATAGAGAACTTTCATAAACTCCCACTCCAGCACCTATTAACCTACAGTAATAATAGCCACATGCCCTGCCTTCATTGTGAAGCAATCATTTCACTCACAGCTAAGGCTAACTTCTCACCTGTGCCTAATCAAGGACACAGTTCCTGTGACCATCCCTTCTCTTCATTCTATCGTCAAAGTTTTTCTTCCTACTGAATCATTTTCACCAGCAAACAAACAGACTGGTTTATCTCCTATACCCCAAGTTTCTGCTCTGATGTGACCAGAGAAAACCTCCATGACCACCTTATGTCAAGTACAGCCCCTTTGTAACTCTTTTCACTCTGCTTCATTTTTACTACTAACACATAATCTCTGTGTTTTATTTGCTATTGTTTTAGGCTCAAAATAGGCTTCTCAGATGGTGCTGGCAGTAAAGAATCCACCTGCCAATACTGGAGATTCAAGAGATGCAGGTTCAAACTCAGGGTCGGTAAGATCCCACGAGGAGGGCATGGCAACCTATTCCAGTATTCTTGCCTGGAAAATTCCATAGACAGAGGAGACTGATGCGCTGTTGTCTATGGGGTTGCAAATAGTCAGACTCAACTGAGCACATGCTACTACTGGGCTCAATAGATCATCCTAAACAAAAACAGCCCTCGCCCTAAGAGGAATTCCTGCCACATATATTTCCTTCAAGCACATATGAATTTAAAGATAGAACTCAGCATGCTGTGTTTACAGTGTTATACATTGTATTTTAAATTTAGGACTATATCCTACTTATATTAACATGTCATCAATTTTTTTTCCAAATTCACAGCTTTTAATGATTGTGAAATATTCTGTCTACATCCCATAATTTAGTCAGGCATTTCTCTACTGTTGAACATTAATGTTCTTTCAAATCTTCCTCTATTTTAAAGATATAAATACAAATCTATCATAGTATGATTATATCTATAATATATATTATATATATAGTAATTTTATATATTTTTTCCTCATGTTTCCTTAGCAGATATCAATAACTATAGGGCCAAGGAAATGAACTTTAACCAGTATGTTATGAGCAATGAGTAAGTGCTTAAACACCCTGCTAGGACTCAGGCACACAAAGATGAAGAAGCCAAAGCATCTTGTACTTAGACAGCTCATACCTACAAAAGGCAATCAAATAAACAGCCGGGCAGCTTGGGAACGTTCTGGGGTGGGAGGGCTTGTGATTCCACAGTCCACCAGAACCCAGTAAGAATGAGCTCTTCCTCAAAATGAAAAGAATTACTTGATAAGGTTTTATTCTAAACTCTGGAAATTCTATTTGATTCTCCTAGTGTGGCTTTCCCTAGAGTCTAAACAGTCTCTAATTCTGATACAGATACACTGAGCACCAGAGGTCTCAACAGGGTCATAGAAAACCAAGCATTAGACTTGTTTACCCTTTAGTCTGGACCACCTTAAGAATCTTTTCTTGCACTGGATCCCACTCAATGCTTTTAGCTTTTAAACATCATCAATGGAATGAGTTGGAACAAGGACCAACTTTAAAATGTCACACATCAAAAATCACGTCATTAATTAGTAGGGGGCGGAACGCTGTAGTGACTTTTGAGAAGATAACAGCTATCAACTCCCAGAAATTTTACTGAGTTAGCAGGTCCTTCTATTTTTGCAGTAAATGTTTCTTATCCTCTGTTACTGAAAACGTGTTTTCACAGCATCTAGTTTAACAAGTGATACTGTTCTCAAAAACTTGTATACATGTATCTTCAGACTGTACCTACCTCCCAAATTTCAATTTTCTATTTACAATTGCTTTTTAGATATCTACTTCTAGATGTTTTACAGGTATCTACAATTCAGTGCATCTACTACGGAACGCTTTATATTTTCTTCAACCATATCATCCCTATTTTGGGTATTGCCTGCCTAGAGGTTTAGTTCAAATCCTGAGTCACCTCTGACCCCTCCCCCGCCTTCCTTCACCTAATCAGTGGCCAAACCATTTTCCTTCTACATCCATTATGAATTTGTCCCCTCCCTTCCCCTTTACTTCCTACAATTCACTCTTATCATTAATTGTATTACAAGTATAGCCTCCTATCTAATCTTCTGCTGTTCCAACCACCAAATTTTATATTTCCTGAAGTAAAGAACTGCCTAGATCACATTCCTACTAAAATCTTTCATTAACTACTGTGTTAGAGCAAATTCTCTCTCTAGCTTTCTATCTCCTGATGCTCCCTCTTCAAAAACTGCTTCCTTGGTAACTAGACTTACCACGATCATCATCATGAAATGCAGAGAAATATTAAATCACTGTATTTTGTAACAGGAATTGTGTCGTAAATCAATTACATTTCAGAAACAAACAAACTCATAGAAAAAGAAATCAGATTGTGGTTACTAGAGGCAGGGGGAGAGGGAGCATAATGAAAGTAGTCAAAAGGTGTTACCTTGCAGTTATAACTAAAATAAGTACTAGGAATGTAGGCACAACACGGCAAATGTAATCAACAGGGCTGTATGTTATATACGAAGGTTGCTGAGAGTAAACTTAGTTCTCATCACAGGGGAAAACAGTTTTTTATTTCTCTGGTTTTATATCACTTTGTGACCTTTGCACAAAGAAATATAAAACTTAAGATCTCTCTCTGGTTTTCTATCTCTTTGTGACTCTTTGCATCCCCACGGGAGGCAGCCTGCCAGGCTCTTCTGTCCATGGAATTCTCCAGGTGAGAATACTGGAGTGAACTGCCATTCCCTTCTCCAGGGATTGAACCCGGGTCTCCTGCATTGCAGGCAGATTCTTCACCACTGAGTCACCAAGGAAGCCCCCATACAGTGCTGTATGTCATAATAATTATACTTCAGGAAAAGTGGAGGGAAAAAATTGCTTCTTTTAATCTATTTTCTATTATTTAGTTATGCTCCTTGTTTCACACCTTAATTCCTTTAGTATTAAGGAATTTCACTTAATACTCTTTTCACTTAAATACTCTTTCTACTGCTCTATCTCAACCATCAAACATTCCTCACCGATGTATGCATGTCTAAAATCTCCCATTTTCCATAAGTTCTTTGATGGGAGTAANCAGAATTGTCCACAGTTTATTGCGATCCACACAGTCAAAGGCTTTGGCATAGTCAATAAACTTAAAAGCTTTCGAACAATGAAGGAAACTATAAGCAAGGTGAAAAGACAGCCTTCAGAATGGGAGAAAATAATAGCAAATGAAGCAATTGACAAAGAATTAATCTCAAAAATATATAAACACCTCATGAAGCTCAATTCCAGTAAAATAAATGACCCAGTCCAAAAATAAGCCAAAGAACTAAACAGATACTTCTCCAAAGAAGACATACAGATGGATAACAAATACATGAAAATATGCTCAACATCACTCATTATCAGAGAAATGCAAATCAAAACCACAAAGAGGTACCATCTAACACCAGTCAGAACGGCTGCGACCCAAAAGTCTACAAACAAATGCTGCAGAGGGTGCCGAGAAAAAGGAACCCTCTACACTGTTAGTAGGAATGCAAACTAGTACAGCCACTATGGAGATCAGTGTGGAGATTCCTTAAAAAACTGGAAATAGAACTGCCATACGACCCAGGGATCCCACTGCTGGGCATACACACCAAGGAAACCAGAATTGAAGGAGACACATGCACCCCAATGTTCATCGCAGCACTGTTTACAATAGCCAGGACATGGAAGCAACCTAAATGTCCATGGGCAGACAAATGGATAAGAAAGCTGTAGTACTTATACACAATGAAATATTACTCAGCTATTAAAAGAATGCATCTGAATCAGTTCTAATGAGGTGGATGAAACTGGAGCCTATTATACAAGTGAAGTAAGTCAGAAAGAAAAACATCAATACAGTATATTAACGCATACATATACATGGAATTTAAAAAGATGGTAACAACGACCCTGTATGCAAGACAGCAAAAGAGACACAGATGTAAAGAACAGACTTTTGGACTCTGTGGGATGATTTGAGAGAATAGCATTGAAACATGCTGGAAGGCAATGGCAACCCACTCCAGTACCCTTGCCTAGAAAATCCCATAAACAGAGGAGCCTGGTAGGCTGCAGTCCATGGGATCACACAGTCGAACATGACTGAAGTGACTTAGCAGCATGTATAGTATTATATGTGGAACAGATCGTCAGTCCAGGTTCGATTCATGGAAAGGGGTGCTCAGGGTGGGTGCACTGGGATGACCCTGAGGGATGGGATGGGGAGGGAAGTGGGAGGGGAGTTCAGGATGGAGGACACATGTACACGCATGGCTGATTCCTGTCAATGTATGGCAAAAACCACTACAATACTGTAAAGTAATTAGCCTCCAATTAAAATAAATACATAAATAAAAGGAAGAAAAGAAATTACACAGGAAAAAAATAAACTTCATAATGCAAAAAAAAAAAAAGAAAGAAAGAAAAAGCATATCATTGTCAACATCATTTTCTAAAAATCAACAAGCTTTATAGCTTCTTATAAAGAATGTGACCTGAAACAAGACTTTGCAATGCATATTCACAAGGATATTAACTCTCAAAGCACTGTGTGATTTGAATACCATTGTTGTCATTTATCGTCCCTTATTTTCCCCAGAGAGAAATCTCAGAAGCTTTCTGTACAAGCTACTTTTCTGTATTCCAAATGAAAGAAGATACAGGAAAATGAAATTAATGTTATACATTTAATGGTTTAAGTTCAGTGATTTCTCTTACATCTTTCTTGTAAAATTCTAAATTGCTTTTTCCTCAAGTTAATTACTTCTACAAGATAAATAGCTGAGTCTGGTGAATTATTATTATTATTATTATTTAATTTACTTCAAACTGAATTTCCTTTTCTTGTTTTCAAAATAAATTATGAAAGGAATATTTTCAAAGGTTTCTTTTAAAAAAAAATCCAAGTTAATTTTAATACAACAGCCATCGTTGTTGCTCTTCATATCAATGATTTGGGGGGAGTTACTAAAAATATTGGAAGAGGAACCAAAAAAGGGTCTGGAAATTACACACACACACATACAAATTTTAGTATCATACTAAAATTTTATGAATTTCATGAATTTTAGTTTCTCAGAGTGGGTTATGAAATAAAATATTCTCTAAGCAAACACTGAAGAGAAAACAAAATACATTCTTTAGGTCAGGGTTATATAATGATGTAGTCTAGTGTCTTCATATTTGACCCTTACTTGATGAAAATTTTTGCCACTGATTAAAAAAGGAATAATTCACCATTAACTTTGAAAATAAAAATACTTCCATGGTATCCCCAATGCTTATAACAGTGTCCAATTTTGCATGAAGAGAAAAGTAAATATTTGATTCCGTCCTTGGCTAGTTGTTCTAATCAAGCATCCTCTTGTATCTCAAGATAATGTAAAAATAAACCCTTAAGATGCAGCCAGTACAGAGGAAATCTCCAGAGAAATGGACACCAGCTTTCATTCCAGGGAAGGAAGAAAGATTATTTTCTTGAACAGAGACATTATGACTCTACAGAGTCTCTGTATCAAGTTCAGTTCCAGAGCTTGGCTGAGGAGGCCTCTGGGAAGGGAATCAATGGAGTAGGATTAAGGATCATGACCCTTCTCCCAGGAGACAAATGGAGCAAGGAGGATCTGAAGATCCCTTAGAACAAAAGAAGGGGAGAGGCAGGAAATGAGGAAGTGCCAGGTCTCAATGAGAATGTAGGCATTTGCATTCTGGCCAGCTTTCTAAGAATATATCCCAGCTGAATTTTTGCAGAGGGGAAAAGAAATGAATGCAGTAAATCTCTTCCAAACATTCTTTCAGCTAGAAACCTCCATTACATGGCCGTACCAAATCTTTATATTACAAAAAGTGATGATTAGATTTTTAAGTATCTTTTGTACTATCAGGTAAAGTTTGTATTGTATTTGATATAGTTTCACTGTTACATACACATTTTTAAAAGAAGCTACGCTCATATGACATTCATTTACTCAATAGCTATTTAAGTCCACTCTCCTGCAGACACTGATTCATCCCATGGTAGACCAGAGGTTCAGTGAGAGCTATAAGGCTCTTGCCCTCAGAAGTTCATGATAAAACACCAGAATATAAAAATATAAACAATTAGGGTAATACAATTTTTAATTCCTGTGTTCCGCATACAGGATAGAAATTTTTATGTAAACTTTCTTTCAAAGAATGTGGACATCCAAAGTGGAAAAGAATTTGCTATATCAGGGGATAGAAAAGTAAATTGTAAACAAGTATTGAGATAATGACTGAAAAAGAATGATATGAGAAAGGAATTAGAGGATTAATGAGAGACATTATCAGAAGAAACTTAATAAAAGAGAAAAACAGACAAGGGATAACTATAAAAATCTATTTAGACATTTATGAAACAATCCAATTCAGCATGCAATTTAAAAATAGAGACAGGCACAATGAAAGAATCGCGATGGAATACATATTTGGAAAGCCAAACTCCTGTGTTTTTTCACCCTATGCCCCAATTATGCTCATACCATATACAGTTCCAAATGAAGTTATGCACTCAGACAGTGAAACCAATTGAAGTATTAAACTTCAGACTCTAATCTGAACTGTTAATTTGTACACAGTGGTCGTTTGTTCCCTCCCTCCTTCATTCTTCTGTTCATTCTATATGAGCACATTCTATATGCCAGGCATTTTACTAAGGGATTCAGTGATTAACTAAATCAGACATAATCCCTCACTATGAAACCCCAACAACTCTATAACAGAAAGAGGCCATGAGATATGACCAATCCTGGAGGACAGGACAGGATTCTCTGAGGAAGTGGTATTCCAAATGAGATTTTGAAGACAAGATTTTAAACTTGATTAAAGAAGCATGGACATGAGGGCAAGATGAAGAACAAGAACTTCCTATGCAAGGAGAGGAGAAGGAAATGGCAGCTCGCTCCAGTATTGCTGCCTAGAGAATTCCATGGACAGAGGAGCCTG
>SJYW01023478.1:36129-61445 GCA_006410735.1 Raphicerus campestris | reverse complement strand
AAAAAAAAAATGTCTGAAACTCTAAACAAGTCTTTCCTCTTCTCATTAACTGTGTTATTTCTCGTTTCCTAGGAATTTATCAGATGGGTTGGATTTATTTCCAACATCTCAGCCATTGTTCTCCTAATCTGAGTTGCTGGATTGAATTTGAACAAATAATGGAAAGAAGTTCACAATGTAGTATTTTCTTTTACTGCTTCACTTGGCAAGATCAGTATCCAGTTCCTCACTTCCTTTTTCCTTTTCACTAACAGATTTCTGCTCCTTCCAGTTTTTCTTTACTCAAAGTGGTTCCTTGATAACAAGAGGTATATTTGTTGCTGCTTGCTGGGGTCTCAAACACTTTTTGTGAATGGTTTGGTAACAATGCTTACAATTTCCTTGGTTTTTAAAAAAAATGTAGTTTTATATTTATAATTATACATAAATATGTGAAAAGTTAAAAACCCCCAAGCTGCACTATAAATTAATCAATATTTGCAAAGCATTACAAAAGGTCGAAATAAATATATAAATCACAGTGCTTGCCATAGAGGAAATTTAAATATAGTTGAAAAATTTTTAAAACAGCAAGCTATGAAAAATTAATCTAGCCTTCAGAGAAGGGCAAATATTTTCAGTGTCCAGAGAAACACCCCTGAGCTCTTGGGAAATACACAGTGAAGACATCAGGGAGAAGATGTGGTATGAGTTGGGACTTGAAGAGAACACTGAATTCAGAGGGTGATATCAGAGCAAAGAAATCCTAGGCACTAGGACATGGCCTGTTCAAAATGTCTTCTATGAGCTGACTCTCAACACATTCACTTTCTAAAAATTCTACTCTCAATTAATTTTGCACAAATCAATTATAATGTCTTCTGTGCAAAACTGTAATATAAATATATACATATTTAAAGCATTAAAATTATTTAAATAAAAATCAATAATCACATTTCTTGCTTTGGAATGCTATAGAAAATCAGATTAATAAGTATACTTTCATTGTTTTCAATTTAACAAGATACTCTTTCCAGATTTCTCTCTCATTTAATTATAATGTTGCTGTCCAGCACCATTTTTGAATGACTTGTATCTAAGTCACAAAAAAGAACTGTTTCCTGACTTTGAGCTGAGCTAATAATGTCAAAGATATTTCAGGAGTCATTTAACTGAGTACATGCCTACTCACATTAAAACAGGTAATTTTCAAGACCACTTAAAGACCCTTAATGACTGTTTTGACATGAAGTGATGTAAGTTGGTGTGTTTTATAAAGTCTGAGTCAAGGATGAATTCATGCACAGTATGTAATATTGATTACATACATAGCATTCTGTTTTACTTTCCAAAGAGGTTATTCATTTAACAATGAGTTGTATAATCTTAAACACGTGCACTTAGCCCAGCTGTAGATAATATACGTATATTGCAAGGGTCATTTCACTTAGACTGAACAGGATACAGAAAAAATCATGAACATGAATTCAGCAATGTTTCATAGCTGTTTAGAGCAGGAAGCAAAGAAGAATGCCTTAATAACTGACATAGGATCATGAGGTATACTGAGTAGGATGTTATTGCTTAGACTGGACTTTGGCCAGAGCCCCAGTAAGCACTCTTGCAAAAACAGCTGTGGTATTTTTAATGGCCCAACAAGATCCAGATTCTCAGTTTTGCCTGTACTCCTAAATATTTAAACATCAAAACATACCCACGCATTGGTAAGTTACGCTCAGAAATATAATAAAACATATATAATATTTTAAGTTATGCTATTTTAACAAATTTAATAAACAAGCTCTCCATTNCCGTGGTATTTTTAATGGCCCAACAAAATCCAGATTCTCAGTTTTGCCTGTACTCCTAAATATTTAAACATCAAAACATACCCACGCATTGGTAAGTTACGCTCAGAAATATAATAAAACATAATATTTTAAGTTATGCTATTTTAACAAATTTAATAAACAAGCTCTCCATTGTGATTAAGGTATTCTGAAAGCAAACAAGAAGAAAATAGATACTATGTTCAAGAATATTTTTAAATTTAAATAATGATATTCTTACAGAANGAAATATAATAAAACATATATAATATTTTAAGTTATGCTATTTTAACAAATTTAATAAACAAGCTCTCCATTGTGATTAAGGTATTCTGAAAGCAAACAAGAAGAAAATAGATACTATGTTCAAG
The DNA here is from genome assembly GCA_006410735.1 of Raphicerus campestris. Lineage (NCBI taxonomy): Eukaryota > Metazoa > Chordata > Mammalia > Artiodactyla > Bovidae > Raphicerus > Raphicerus campestris. The sequence continues at coordinate 59,266 of SJYW01023478.1, read as the reverse complement.
AATATTTTTAAATTTAAATAATGATATTCTTACAGAAAAATGTGTTTTAAACTAAGATTAAAAAAATATGACAATTCATTTCAAAGTTTTCATTGTTCTCTTAGACAATTCCTTAGCATTACCGGTCTTCCAAATAAATTTAAGCAGCAGGGAGGGATAAAGAGAAGAAAAATTATAAAAAGAGCAGTAAGTATTTTTGAAAAAGAAAAAAAATATGCTTGCAAATCCTTAAAAAAGAATCATTAAAATTGCTGAAATTTCAACATGTTAGGAGGACAGACAATCTCGGTCCTCACTGTTTCTACAACTAAGCAAATGCATGCAATCCTTTGATCATGTTTTCAGGGAAAATGTAATTCAGTGGTCCAAAACCATCTTCATGAAGTAAACACTTTATCTGCAAACAATGAGAATCAGAGACATGGCAAAAATATAGACGCTTTCATGCATCTGTATATGTTATGCATGTGGTATTCCCTGAACACTTGCATTCATTCATTCATTCAACAAACAGGCATTATACCCTTAAGGTTGTTTCATACTGTCAGGAGAAAGCAAATATTTACATTTAAAGAGTGGAGGTCTTGAGTATAACAAAGTCAGAAATATCTGGGTGCATCTTACAAACTAAGAGCTGGTTGAATGGACTTATGACCACTAGTTGTATAAAGCCCTAATCTCAAAAGGATCCCTGCCTTGGAGTTTAACGCTTGTAGTCCTGTCCTGAAGTAATTTTCTCTCTTAATTTGTGTTTTGTAAAGCAAAGTTCAATGGGTAGATGTAACAGGCACTGCAAGCCTGGAGCCTCATTTCCACAGTCCTGCCCCCCACTACCTTCAGGGGACAGGGCACCTGTTCTTCTACTTCCATAGAGCCCAGGCCCTACCCAGCAGCCCCATCCCTGCTTCTGCTGGCTGTCACCATCTGCCAGCTACCCAGCGAGGACCTAGATATGAGGATGGGGAGGGTTAGGATGAGGGCACGCGACAGTTGGTCAAGACTAGAGGCCAGTCTTAGCCTCTCAACTGGGACAAACCTTTTCATACATTTCCAATTCATGCACCAAGCATTTCCCAGCACCTAGCACCAAAGATTATAAATCCCTGGGGGCCACCTGTCTGACAAGGGTTGAGGTAGTGGGGCTAGGGACAGAGGAGATGTCTGTCTCAACTTCACCTGTTTCCAGCCTGAGCACAGTGCTTGGGTCCCACTGGCTCAAGGGGGAACTTTACAGCCTGTATCCCTAGGGACCTTAGGGGCCAGCATGGGTCTGCATTTGACCTCCAGGTATGCTGGTACTCTTGCCAGGAAGGTCCCATGGATGGAGGAGCCTGGTAGGCTGCAGTCCCCGGATCGCTAGGAGTCAGACACAACTTCACTTTCACTTTTCACCTTCATGCATGGGAGAAGGAAATGGCAACCCACTCCAGTATTCCTGCCTGGAGAATACCAGGGACGGGAGAGCCAGGCGGGCTGCCGTCTATGGGGTCGCACAGAGTCAGACACGACTGCAGCGACTTAGCAGCAGCAGCAGCCTGGTACCCAGGGGTGGTCCTTTTGCAGGCACCATGCTGGGAGGATCTTCTTTTCCTCCTTGCAACCCACTGAGGTCTAGATTAAACTATTAGCATGAATTTTACCATCTATCTTTATTTTGTGAAATGCCAATTTTAAATGCAAATATCAGAATATTTGACTAGTATGCAGATTAATGCAAAATATACAATTTGTATTTCATCGCTGGTTACAGATAGTGCCTCCAGCTGTCCAGAAGAAACACACAAATCAGATTCAGCAAGATTAAAGGAGGAACCATTCAGTCACAATCCCAGCAACAGTATGAACACTCTAGGTTTATCATGACATCGAACTAAGTAGTACTTTTTATTGAAAAACATAAAAGATTTTTAAAATTAAAAGGCCATGGTTATATAAAGAAAAGTTAAATATTGAAATATATGTGTTCTGCCAAGTTAATTTATGGATTTAATACATTAAATATCTCAAAAAGAATTTTTTCACTTGTGTTTTAGAATACTTAGCAACAATATTCTTAAATGTATTCTGAATAGGACATGGATGATTGTATCAATGAAAACTGGCCAAAAAAACTATAAACAGGACAACTTAAGCATAACTAACTAAAAGGACAGACGTACTGATACACAAATAAATATGTAAAAACTGGAAAATAATTAATAGTTATAAACAAACAAGCATCTGAAGGTAAGATACGTAAAATAAGGTTATTTATGTTAAAAATATTTAACTCTAATTCAAATTTTACAGTATCTAGTAAAAATAAGCTCCAAAGAGTTCAAGGTTCAGTATAACCATTATAATTACTTCAAATGAGTCTAAATGAGAATATATGGAGAGATATATTAAAAAATAACATTCTCCTTTTCAAAGTAACAGAAGAAGTCCAAAGGGCAATTCTGACAGATATAAATATATAAAAATCAAGTAAAAATTAAAACCTAAGAAAGCTATAAAGCCAGATTTGGGAACATTTTTATGTCATCGATTTAAATTAAAATCCATGTTATCTTAAGAACTCATTCAAATTTGCACCAAAAAAAACTAAAGTATCGTAACTAAAAGAAAGGAAAATTCATTAACAGGATAACAAAAAAACAAGACTAGAAGCAAATGCTCCTACTTTGTTATAAAGAGACAAACTATAGCGAATTTGAAGTACCTTGTAAGAAAGAAAATTATTCTGCTTAATAGCATCACTGCAACCAGTGTCATACTAAACCTGGCATATGTGTACTCGTTAAGATTATAAGTAGTTGCAACTTTTATGAAATTCACTGTAGGTATGTATGATGTGATTATAGGTATGATAAATCTTAAAGTTATCTTGTGATAAAGTTATTTCCCACTTTGTTATTGCTAGGACAGCAACAAATAGTATCAAACTAGAGAAATGATTAAAAAACATGAGTCTCTAAATAATATTAGGCAGCAAATTAAATTATTGTTTCATGTCGAAAAACAAGTAAATATTTATCATATACCATTAAACAAAAAAAGCAAAACACAGAACTATAGGTAAGGGCACTTCGCCTGCAGTCCAGTAGTTAAGACTTTGCTTTCCAACCCAAGGGTGCAGGTTTGATCCCTGGTTGGGAGCTAAGATTCCATATGCCTCATGGCCAAAAAATCAGAACACAGACAACAGAAACAATACTGTAACACATTCAACAAAGACATTAAACATGGACCACATCAAAAAAAAATAGTCCTGTAGGTACTTTGACTGCAACTATAAACAAAGGCAGATACGTCTAAGGACAAACTCTGAAAAGGTCACACCAGATCAAAAACTGATGTTTAGAAAAGGTGGAGGAATGATTATTTTATCTTTAAATTTCTCATATTATTTGTATTTGTAAATTAAGGCGAAAGAGAGGAATTTCACTTTATCACATACNATTCTGAAAGGTCACACCAGATCAAAAACTGATGTTTGGAAAAGGTGGAGGAATGATTATTTTATCTTTAAATTTCTCATATTATTTGTATTTGTAAATTAAGGCAAAAGAGAGGAATTTCACTTTATCACATACAAGCTTGAGGTTGTGCTCATGCATTCTGCCTTAGTATGCTTCTCAACTGGTTTAACTTGTGTGTAAGGTAAGTCACTTCAGTTGCGTCTGACTCTTTGCAACCCTGTCGACAGTAGCCNACTCTGAAAAGGTCACACCAGATCAAAAACTGATGTTTAGAAAAGGTGGAGGAATGATTATTTTATCTTTAAATTTCTCATATTATTTGTATTTGTAAATTAAGGCGAAAGAGAGGAATTTCACTTTATCACATACAGGCTTAAGGTTGTGCTCATGCATTCTGCCTTAGTATGCTTCTCAACTGGTTTAACTTGTGTGTAAGGTAAGTCACTTCAGTTGTGTCTGACTCTTTGCAACCCTGTCAACAGTAGCCCACCAGGCTCCTCTTCCATTGGATTCTCCAGGCAAGAATACTGCAGTGGGTTGCCATGTCCTACTCTAGGGGATCTTCCCAACCCAGATATCAAACTCAGGTCTCCCACATTGCAAGTGGATTCTTTACCGACTGAGCCACCAGGGAAGTCCTAGAATACTGGAGTGGGTAGCTGTTCCCTTCTCCAGCCAATCTTCCCAGCCCAGGAATCGAACCGGGGTCTCCTGCATTGCAGGTGGATTCTTTACCAGCTGAGCTACCAGGGAAGCCCCACCAATGTAAGTTTCCATTTTAAATTTAAATACCTCTCCTACAGGGAAGTTCAGAGTATTCACCTTAGTTGCTAACTAAAAGCATCCCAGAGCTGGAAGTTACCACAGTCTAAGGTCACTGAAGTTAATTACTTTATGCCATTGTGACTAGGTCCCAATGTGTTTTCAACCCAAGACAAGTCTGTGCCTTGTGCCCAAACTTGGTAAGAGGAAAGCTTCCAATAAGAGCCATCTCACTTCCTCTCCTCTCAACTCATCGACGCACTACTGCATAAGCAAAGACTAGCAAATCCCCACAGGAACCAAAAGGCAGTGGGACACATTCAAATAAAAGACAAGAGACACTGTGGCATTTCTCCTGTGTCACAGTAATCAGCCCTTTCTTACCCTCTCAGGCTGTGACCGACTGATGATTAGCCGCACTGCATGGCACAGGGGATCTTAGTTCCCTATCCAGTGATCGAACCTGCACCCCCTCATTTGGAAATGTGGAATANCTTACTCCATAAATGTTGCGTGTGTTCTGACTGCTCCACTGACTGGCCATTCCCCAGTCTCTCTCCCTCTTTCTAGGCTTCCCTATTCCCACAAAAATAATGAAATTAAGCCAGTTAATGACTCTACAATGGCCTTTAAGAGTTCAAGTAAGAGGAAGAGTCAACTGATGCAAATTTTACTGTTGTCATTTTTAAAACTTGCCACAACCACACCAACGTTTAGCAACTATCACCCTCCATCAGCAAAAAGATTTACTCATTGAAGGCTCAAATGACGACGAGCACTTTTTAGCAATAAAATAATTTTAAGTTAAGACATATACATTGTTAGACATAATGCTATTGCACACTTAATAGACTACAAGAGAGTGTAAACAGAACTTGCATATACACTGGGAAATCCAAAAATTTACAGGACACATTTTAGCGCAATTACTTTCTTTATTGTGGTGGTCTGGACCTGAACCCACAAAATCATCTAGGTATGGTTACAACTAAAACTGGTATCAGATGACATATACTCAGTCACCTGAAATGTTTAAGGACAGTTAGATAATCAACTTTAAGGCTTGGAATGAATGAATGATTAATGGATCCATTCTTGACATCAAAGATGCTGACTGTACAGTGGAAGAAGTATGAATAGAGGATAGGTGCACATGGGAGTCTATTTGCCTCATAAATGTGGGTAAGTTGAAGGAAGGTTTTGAGAGAAGCGCAGAAAAAAATAACAAATGATCTAAGTTTGAATGAAAGAGTTGGGTTTAGCCAAATACAAGAGATACACATGTGATGGAGGGAAAATCAAAGAGGACAACACAGGTAAAAACCACTAATATTAGAGAAAAAAACAGTAGCTGCAAGGGACCAAGTATCCAAGCTTGGTTCCACTGCCTTCTAACTCCTGAGCTTCTAGGAGCCAAAGCAGCAGCTTATGATTTTTCTCAAAAGGAAGACTTTTCTCAACCTTCCTTTTCCACGTGTCAAAATCTGAATGCAGACTTACTTCTTGAGCCACTTGACAATACTGTAACAATTTAATGAACCACTTTTTGAAACTGTGTAATATGCTAAGAGTGACTAGTGACCTTCAGGATTTGAGAACTGACCCTTAAGCATGTACCAATCTCTCATTCTAAACAAAAATCTCCCCCTGCCTGAAGTGTGAGCAGCTTTATCAGGGCTTTGCTAGCCCTCCAGCATCGGGCCCCAGTCTTCCCCTTCAACTTTCTCTCCTACCTTGCCCTCTTACCTACCGTACCCTGGGCCCACCCTCTGTTTACTGCTCTGCCATCATGCTCTGATGCTTCCACCATTGTCTTTGGCTCCTGTCTGTGCCATTGCCTGGGTGCACCCCTTCCCCTGCTGCTTCTTCCTTCCAATCCATCTTTGAGGACCAAGCTGAAGGTCTCTTACTCCGGCTGGGGGGGTAGGGGGAGGGCGCTGTAGTGCTGCTCCTGTAGTTTTAGAGACTTCATTCACCACTACAGACCCTCAGGGATATTCTGTGTTGTCTTATATACATGACATGTCTTCCCTGCTGGGCTCTGGGCTGGCTGAGAAAAGGAGAGTTTGTCATCCATCTTTATCTCTCCTGTCACACCTATGCAATCACTGTGCACAGACTAGTCTTCGAGACACCAAAGATACATTGTTTGGGCAGGAATGGGAGGGAGATAAACCCCCAGCAACCCCTGCCCTCGTGGGGCATCCACTGGTGAGGAGAAGGAGGTCTAAGCAGAAGACTGGAAAGAGGTTCAGGCCATAGCATCAAGAGCATCTTGCAGTCGGCCATCAAACCATAGGATAATCAAAGTAAAGCCCTTGCCACTTTCTACTTGTCTCCTGGTGACCCATGGATGTAGCCAGTTGCAGGCACTAACCCTAACAACATTTGACATTCTTGAAGTCTTAAGACAAGATGTACTGAAATGCCTCGGCCCCCACGTTGGGGCATTAGTACTGAGTCACTCTCGCTGCTAGGATGTTACCCAATACTGACCACAGAGTTTTCCATGTTATGTTCCAATTTGCCTCTATTGCTAATCAGATACAGCTGACATTATCATACAACCATCATCTCTCATTACCCAAAACTTACTCTGTCACAGACATAGTGGAGATAAACTGTTTTCATCTCTTTCCCTATGACCAATAAAGTGAATGTATATCGGGAAGTCAAAAGGGGATGAGCACTGTTTTAAGAAGTGAAGAAGTGAAGTCGCTCAGTCGTGTCCAACTCTTTGCAACCCTGTGGGCTGTAACCTACTAGGTAGGCTTCTCTGTCCATGGGATTCTCCAGGCAAGAATACTGGAGTGGATTGCCATTTCCTTCTCCAGGGGATCTTCCCGACCCAGGAAGGCTACAGTCCAGGGGGTTGCAAAGAGTCAGACACGACTGTGATCAAGCTATGGTGGTAAAATTCTGGGAACCTCCTCTCCTTTTACCATACAATAAGCATCCATCAATATACAAGTCTGCTTTTTAAACATTAAAGTGGTAGAAGAAGATTATCACTGAACGCATTACAAAGTCACCTTAGCATATGGATTGATGAATCTGCATTAGTAACTGCCTATAATTTGTTCTTCTTTGGGGTCCCTTAATCTTCCAGTCTGACCAGATGGTGACATGTCCCATGATAGCCATGCTGAATGCCCTTCCTTAATGGGGAAACAAAATGGAATTTTTCTGGTTAAGGCAAAAGACTTTCCACTCTACAGCTCCCAATTTTTCCTTATGCCAAACTTAGTCCATGAATTCTTGCCTGAACTGTGACTCCTGAGGACATTCATTGTACAGTCTCATGGGTACGATACTGCTAAAAAAGAACACAGCATTATCACCAAGATATGGAGTATACAGCACCATCTGGCATTATAATAAATAAATCCATCAAAATGGTGTTCAGCAGTACAAAAATTTTAGCAAGGAGTTCCATTCATCCACAAGTCTTATGTGGCTAAGCTGTAAGAAATGACAACCTGTGAAAATAGCAATAATCTCAAAAGTGAAGAGTTGTTTTCATAGACAACCAGGTTGATAAAGTCTAATGAGACTACTGTCAGTTACACTTGCATTCATGGGTTAGTGTACACACATGTTCAAAGTCAGAAGAAACAAATAATTGCATAACACTGTCACAAACTTGTTACTGAGCATACTAACTATAGGTCACTTTCTTCCCAGGGTGATTTGGCTTGATGCTTTTAACACTACATCAAAATTACCTCCACAGCAAAATATCTAAATAATGAAAGTAAAGATCTGAAAATTCCTTTTCAGAATCAACACATTCTTTCATTTATTTGTCTTCCTGGAGTACCCTCCATGTGTAAGCACAGTTCTTAGCAGGATAGATGATAAAACACGCTGCTGCTGCTGCTAAGTCACGTCAATCATGTCCGACTCTTCGCAACCCCATGGACTGTAGCCTACCAGGCTCCTCCATCCATGGGCTTTCCCAAGCAAGAGTACTGGAGTGGGATGCCATGGCCTTCTCCGATAAAACATGAAATCCCTTCAAAAGAATACTGGATGACTGTGGGTCTTATGGGCTTCACCAGTGGCTCAGTGGTAAAGAATCCAACTGCAATGCAGAAGACCCAGGTTCAATCCCTGGGTCAGGAAGAGCCCCTGGAGGAAAGCATGGCAACTCATTTCAGTATTCTTGTCTGGGGAATTCCATGGACAAAGGAGCCTGGCAGACTATAGTCGCAGGGGTTGCAAAAAGCCGGACACAACTGAAGCAACTTAGCACACACATAGATATTTATAATCCCATTAAGAAAAAGAAAATAATAACTTACTCAAGTTGTAAACAACTGATACACACATATTTTATGTAGAATACCTCAAGCTTAGGACTTGACAAATTTATCATCCCACTTAATTATCTGCTCATTTCCTTATAAGTGTTAGTTGCTCAGTCGTGTCCAATTCTGTGACCCAAGAGCTGTAGCCCATCGGGCTCCTCTGTCCATGCAATTCTCCAGGCATCAATATTGGAGTGGGTTGCCATTCCCTTCTCCAGGAGGTCTTTCCAACCAAGCATCAAACTCCGGGCTCTTGCCTTGCAGGCAGATTCTTTACCCTCTGAGCCACCAGGGGAGCCCCCCATTTCCTTATTGTCCATGTCAAACAATATGTTTTGAAGGTTAATTAGATCTTCCTTCAGATATTGTGCTTCAACATCATCTCGTCAGCATTTCTGAGTGATACACCTACCATTATAAATGTAAAATTCCTCAGATAAAAAGCTCTTTATATTTGCTATTGTTTTCAATGCTGTTTTTCCTGTCAAACCAACAAGACTGTTCCCTTTTCTCTTTTTAACAAAGATCTTTCCCAAAAGATTCTTTTGTACTCTTCACAACATCTAAATTATAACTACACAATAATATTCAAAAAAATGCTNCATCCTTCGGATATTGTGCTTCAACATCATCTCGTCAGCATTTCTGAGTGATACATCTACTATTATAAATGTAAAATTTCTCAGATAAAAAGCTCTTTATATTTGCTATTGTTTTCAATGCCGTTTTTCCTGTCAAACCAACAAGATTGTTCCCTTTTCTCTTTTTAACAAAGATCTTTTCCAAAAGATTCTTTTGTACTCTTCACAACATCTAAATTATAACTATACAATAATATTCAAAAAAATGCTAAGTATAATAATACAATTAAAAGACAACCTCTGGAGAAACAATCAGGAGAAAAGAGAAAATAGATTCTTTCGTTGCTAAGTCCCCAGTGGCTAACAGATTAAATATCACCAAGCACCAAATTTGCCTTCTATTGGGTAAGCTAAATTGTTGTTTAAATAAAAAAAGAAACAGGAAAGCAGATGTTTATCTTCAACTACATCCATGAAGAACTAGGAAGTTTAAATTTTATTGTATGGTGAAAATGAGTACATACTGGGAAATATTTCCTCATCCTTGTTTACAGCACTAATTTTCAATTTTATTGTATATAAATGTTCCAGAAAAGCATCATCTATTTAAAAGGCAGAAGGATAAACATATAAGTCAAATAGTTAAGAACTGCTTCAAAAGAACAGCTTATACAACTATTGCTTTAAGGGAAAAAAACAACATTCAAATTTGAAGGAAGGCTATTTCTATTCTCAAGTTGTCAGCTTCCATCTATTTCTCTCCCAATTAAACATTACACTTCACTGCTCCTGTTTTAACTTTTTAGAATTCCAGTGTATCATTCAGAAAAAAACATGCAGTGTCTTCAGCCGTGATTAATAAAATGCCATAANGGCTATTTCCATTCTCAAGTTGTCAGCTTCCATCTATTTCTCTCCCAATTAAACATTACACTTCACTGCTCCTGTTTTAACTTTTTAGAATTCCAGTGTATCATTCAGAAAAAAACATGCAGTGTCTTCAGCCGTGATTAATAAAATGCCATAAATGTAAAAGTGATATGTAAGCCAAACATGCTTACATGAACTAATAACATCTAAAACTTCACTAGAGCTTCCCTGTCACTCTTTCTTCATGATGATTCTATGTTACTCCTGTTTCAGTTCCCGGTCAAGGTAGATCAAATGTAATGTAGTGAAATTATGACTGCTTCATGATAGTAAACTTGTGGTTCAAACCCAAAAATAATGCCAAGGAGAAAAAAAAAAAAAATATATATATATATATAACTCCAAATTATGGTTATATTGAATATAGAACTTAAGATATACACTTCATACTATGATATACAAAATTCCAAACGGAAGTACTGACCAAGATTTTGGTCCTACCCTATGAGTCAACCCTCTAGAAGGGTTATTTGTTATTCAGCACTGGAATACAGAGCCACCTACTGGTATTTCTAGATCCAAGTTAAAAAGTTGTCTACCTAAATTTGTTTATTCAGAACTGACCTAAATCCTCCTACAGCAGTATTTCTCACAAGAACAATTAGAATTTTATTTGCTTAAAACGTGTCCAAAAGTACAGTTAAATGGAAATTACTCTGCTATTGTACAAAGCTTCTTCACATTTTAACTAGGTAGTCAAAACCTCAGTCTGTCAGTTCACCTTGCTTCCAAATATCCATGTTTCAATCTTAATAAATGAATGAAAGTTACATAATTAAGTATCTGTTCATTCATTCATTCACAAAATTAACTGAGCATCTACGTATAATGGGCTAGGTTCCATGCTAGGCTGTGGGAAGCAGAGTTGAGCAAGGCAGACATGAACTTTACAGGGAAACTGACGAACAAAAGCTAAACAAAGCCTTATTCAGGTTGTTGCTATCGTTTCAGTGAGAAGCAATGAGGAAACCATCAGGAAATGCTGCCATATCAAGGAGAGCGTATCAAAAGTGTGGCCATGCACTTTCAGGGAAAACTCATAATAGTCATCTCTTTGGAAGTGCAGCACTGACAATCTGAAAATTCTATAAATTTCATGCTGTATACTTTCCCTCTTAGATTAAAAAAGTTAGGACTCATTCCCATTTCACTGAGCATGATATACAATGAAGGCATGTGTGTGTGTGTGCATGTACATAAAAGTATTATACTGGGATAATTAAGGGCTAGGAAGCAATTTGATGAATAACAAAACTGCCAAAAATATTTTCAATACTCTCAATTACTCAATTATTCTTACATTATGTACCAATATAGAGACTGTTTCAAATGCCTAGTATCTGCATTAAATATTTATCTTTAAAAATTTACAAAGTGGGCTCTGTACTGGGAAGCAGATCATAAGCATAAATTTATTTCTTAGATCTCAAATATTACATATTGTTAACACCAACAGATAACTAGAGAATGTGAAAAAAACAAAGTCATTTCAAATAAGCAAGCACTTTAATTTTTCTTAGAGCTGAATATGGCAACACATACAGGTTTTTTTTTATTATTTTAAGGAATACTTGCAGCAAGTCAAAATTAGATTCATTCGTCCATGTCAATTAACTCTTACAAAGATCCAGCTGCTTGTGTTTTTCATCGGTTTGATGTTATCATGTGTATTTTGTTTTCCAGTCAAATAGAATACTAAAATTAATATTTCAGCAGAGTTTTTGTTCTGTTTTTCAAGTACAATACTGTTTTTTGTATTGTTTTTCAGTCAAATATAATACTAAAATTAATGTTTCAGCAGAAAGATACTGCTTTAGAAGAAATCAGCCAAATAATTCAGAGAGGACACAGCAACAATTAGCTTATTCGCCAATCACTTAAATGCTGTGTTTCCTTGTTATCATCGCTTACATCTTGCTCTAAAAATACCAACATACTATTAAGCAGATCAAAGTGTTTAAAGCTGGCCATCTGAAACAACTATATACTACCAAGAGATTAGTTGATAGGTGATCAAAAACTGTTTATTCTAGAGCTCTGACAGGATCTGCTTTAAACTGAAAATAAATGACCTTCATAAATGTTATTAAATGTGTCTCTAGTTTTCTATAAGATCATAGTTCTTAGGGAAATGCCCTATAAACTACGTCATCTCATTAATGAGGCAATCTTAAATTACTGAGCAAGTATTAAAAAGAAAAATATGAAAAAACATCAAGAATAAAAGTCTCCTAGCTCGGTTACTTCAGTAAATTCAGCATTTTCTTTCAATCTTTTCATTAACATGACTCAATGATGGTATCTGCCTATGTGTTCAAATATACATTTATTCTTTCTTGGAGCAAGTAAAGCAAGAGACTACATTGCTTTCTTTCCTTTTACTCGCCTAACTTAAAAATCAGAACCATAAGAAAGATGAGTTATATCAACAGACACTCACATGTGTCTATCAAAATTCTATTTCCCTGTTTGAAATGCCTGCTAGCACCTTGAAGGGAGACATACATATTTCTTTGTGGAGCCAGATAACAGAATCTACTATGTCTCAAAGAGACTCCAAACGATTTTAAGCATTTTTCCCCCCAAATTTCTGTGAGATTACTTCCATCTTAAGTCTTAAATATAATGATATGTGGAAATGAAATAAATAAATCAACAAGAACTCAAATGAAATAAGCAAATAAACTAAAACTTGGAGAAGCACAAACAAATTAAGACTAAAATTCATGACATTTGAAAACATTTTGTGACAAACTTACTTGTTTGAGAGACTGGGGGTGTGGGTTGTTTTTTAATAAGCAAATGCAGATGTTGAGGGAAAAATGCTTAGATTTTTTACACTGTTCTTTGCTAATAAAATTTCAAATGTTTTCCATAAGCAAACAATGTTGAAATGTCTGAATATTTTTTTTCTTAAACCACCATCCAGCTAAACGTTGAAAAATGGAATTTATCGATTTACCATTGAGATTATACATTTGATCATTTCTGAATATTTCTTTGCTCAACTTTTATTTTCCATGTCCTTTATAAATTTTAATTAATTGTGATAAGAGTTCATGGTCCTCTTATGTTGTATACACACACATACATATATATACACATATTGAATCAGTATTTATTCATGTGTCACTCTCCAGGAACATATTTAAAGTTGTCCATAACAGATCGTGGGGTGAAATATTTCACTACACACAGAGGTTTGGGGTCACTTTTATATACCATGCAAAACTGCCTCTATTTAAGTGTTCACTGTCAAATCAAAACAATGCTCAACAAGTCCAACACTGACGCAGGTTTTCTTACACCTGAGTTTACTTTCAGTCACTACTGTGATGCCCCTGAATCTTTTTTATTTGGTCAAATAGTTTTTTTCCTTTTAAACTTAAAATTGTCACTGATTAAATTCAGTTCAGTTCAGTTGCTCAGTTGTGTCTGATTCTTTGTGACCCCATGAATCGCAGCACGCCAGGCCTCCCTGTCCATCACCAACTCCCGGAGTTCACTCAGACTCGCGTCCATCAAGTCGGTGATGCTATCCAGCCATCTCATCCTCTGTCGTCCCCTTCTCCTCCTGCCCACAATCCCTCCCAGCATCAGAGTCTTTTCCAATGAGTCAACTCTTCACATGAGGTGGCCAAAGTACTAGTTTCAGCTTTAGCATCATTCCTTCCAAAGAAATCCCAGGGCTGATCTCCTTCTGATTAAATTAGGTACCACCAATTTAAGATCCTGATGCTGGGAAAGACTGAAGGGAAAAGGAGGAGGCGACGGCAGAGGATGAGATGGTTAGATAACATCACCAACTCATTGGACGTGAATTTGAGCAAACTTGGAGAGATAGTGAAGGACAGAAAAGCTTGGCATGCTGTGGTCCATGGGATCACAAAGAGTTGGACATGACTAATCAACTGAACAACATATTGGATAAGTTTCACTTCTATCTCTTTTCAAACTCTGTCCAATATGCAAAAATATCCCAATTATTACAGAAAACTTTCTAAATTCAGTTATAATGCAGTTGCCCTATTGAGACATTAAACTTTTTCATCAATGGGAAAAAATGACAGCTGAAAGTGAATGAGGTTGAATAAATCAACTGAAAAATGTCTCCCCCGCCCCCTCATTCCATTTAACGGTGTGATGAAAACTCAAATGAGTCTGAGTTTCTTATGCTTTGCAGTGCTACAATCATAGCATCAAAAGATTACTTTGCAATTACCAAGAATCCCTGAACAGTGTATCACAGATGAGTTTGTGTTGCCTCTCCAAGAATTTATTTCCTCACCTTTAATCTCCTCATTAGGTAAGACTTTACTCCTTGAAAGTAAAGTTGTAACCAACATAGACAGCATATTAAAAAGCAGAGACATTACTTTGCCAACAAAGGTCGATCTAGTAAAGGCTATGGTTTTTACAGTAGTCATGTATGGATATGAGTTGGACTATAAAGAAAGCTGAGCACCAAAGAATTGATGCTTTTGAACTGTGGTGTTGGAGAAGACTCTTTGGAGTCCCTTTGACTGCAAGGAGATCCAACCAGTCTATTCTAAAGTAGATCAGTCCTGGGTGTTCATTGCAAGGACTGATGTTGAAGCTGAAACTCCAATACTTTGGCCACCACCTGATGCGAAGAGCTGACTCATTTGAGAAGACCCTGATGCTGAGTAAGGTTGAGGGCAGGAGGAGAAGGGGACGACAGAGGATGAGATGGTTGGATGGCATCACCCACTCAATGGACATGAGTTTGGGTAAACTCCAGCAGTTGGTGATGGACAGGGAGGCCTGGTGTGCTGCGGTTCATGGGGTCACAAAGAGGTGGACATGACTGAATGACAACTGACTGACAGTAAGGAGCACCAAAGGAATTCCAGAATACAGAATAAAAACTGATCCCAAAGCAAAAAATACTACCACCACGATGGCCTACATTAAGCAACGAACATTTTGAAGTTTCTGGTAGACAGCAGTAGGAGTGTGAATTGCTTTGGGAAGTATCTTAAGCCTCTCAAAGTGATTACTGATTAATGGCTGAAAGTAATTTACTAAATCTGGTAAGTATAGACAATATCTAAATACTATTGGAGTACTTCATACCTGGCTGATCCCAACATCCACATATCACAAAGTATGTCAAGTTACTACTTAATAGTTTCAGAAATGCTAACCGTACAAGGGCAAGGATTCCCTTTTCATCAATATTGTCTTCCTATCTTCATCAACTGAGTATAAGATGCATAGTAGGTATTTCAGGAATGCGTACTATTTTCAAGAAGCTGTGTGTGTGTGTGTGTGTGTGTGTGTGTGTGTGTACACACACTAGGAATTTCGAATGATATATCTAATCACATGTGTGTGCATACATATGATTGTTTGTATATACAATTGTCAATGAAGTAAAGAAGAGAACACATTTTATTAATCATGAATATCTCAACAGTTAATGAAGTAAAGAAGAGAACATATTTTATTAATCATGAGCATCTCAAAGATTCCTATTAATAAAGCTTATTAAAAGAAAGTATTTCAAAATTAAAATTCTTGGAGAAAACTGCCAAAGTTTGTATTCCAGAAAATGGCCTTATGGTCCAGCCCTGTCTGTAAAATGGGGTTTTTACTACTGTGAAGGAAAAAAAAACTTGGCCTCAATCTTTTTCTTAGACATATGTTAGGAATGAAAGAGATGTTAATAAAGTGCTTATATGTCCTTTGGGAGAAAAATTCTATACCAAGTGCTCTCCTAAGGTAAGTCAAAATGTAATTTGACAAAAGGTAATTACCCATTTGAATCCTTTGGCTCCGGATCACAGAAGAGGAGGGTGGGTAAAGTAACCTTGAACAAGTGGTCTGGAATAAATTAATAGCTATCCATTCCAAAGAGCTAATCCATTACGTACTGCCTGTTGCTATTTCCCTTCTGAATACTTTGGACTCTTATAAGAGTTGCCCAAAGATCCCTGCTGGATGCCATCACATCATTAGTAGTCAAATAAGGAAATATTGATCTGCCAAGAAAAATGGAACAGTTAACCTCTTGTGTCATTCAGATGCCTGTGGAGCAGAGAAAGTAGAATGTACTTTGAAGGATTCCTTTATTTCACAAAGTTTATCAAGTTGCAAAGATTGAAATATAACACAGAACGCAGCTGTTAGGCTTATTCCCACAAAAAACCTTGCAGGAAGCACCACAACCCATTCAAAAGCATAATATGTAGTCCATTCCATAAACAATAACAGAGGCATATCAAAGATAGTTTGCTTAGTTTTAATTCATCATTTTTATAATTATTTGGAAATTTCAATACAAACCAGAACTGTCTCTCTACGTCCAAAAATTAGATCAGAAAATTCCAAGCCTTAAATATTTCTACAGGAGAAATTTTCTGTCACTTGTGCTTCCGAACATAATGTTTTAAGATGTTTACTTTTTAGAAAACTGCTGAAGTTATACCACCTAGTTTGTTATCTCATCTTTCAGCTAAAAGAAAAAAAAAAAGTACTCTTGTCATAAAAGAATTTCTGCAGAAAGAATCCAGTGTAAAGATATAAAATTCATAAACATGAGGGAAGTGATACAAAAGATAGGAATGCAAGGTTCAGTTTCACAAATTCTAAATAATGTTGGAAAGCTTATTTTAAAGGAGTTTTTAAATCTTTACATCAAACATAGTCATCCAAGAATAGCCTTTTGGCCAAAACTAGTTTTTCAGATATGTTGTGTATAAGCATGAGTACATATGTGTGTATGTGAGTATCTATGTGCACATGTGTATATTTGAGTGTATTCTTGAGCACGCATAGGCATGTGTGTAGGCATACATATGTATTTGCTGGTTAGTGTGTATATGTATATGTGTGCAAGTGCATGTGTTTGAATCTATGTTTGAATATGTGAGGGTACATGAGCCTGTGTGCATATGTATGAACATGTTTGTGCACCTTTTAGATCCCTCGTAGCTCAGTGGGTAAAGAATCTGCCTGCAATGCAGGAGACCTGGGTTCAATCCCCAGGCCAGGAAGATCCCCTGGAGAAGGAACTGGCAAGCTACTCCAGTATTCTTGCCTGGAGAATCCCATGGACAGAGGACCTTGGTGGGCTATAGTCCATGGGGTCACAAGAGTCAGACACAACTTAGGGACTAAACCACCACCAATATGTTAATTTGCTTTTCTCAACCATATTTATTCCTCATATTTTAAGAGGCAATCTGTTTTGTTTGTGAACTATGCAGAAGGTGTAAGTACCCTAGTATTACATGCAACTATGGAATAGAATATTGGCAAGGTGGAAAACAGTCTGAACATTAACTCTTTGGAACCAAAACATCACTGTTTATTTCACAAGAATTATGTAATCTTCCACAGGAAACAATCACACTAAAGTGCTGAAATTTTTCATATTATTCAAGGTTTTTGAACGCTCTTAGGTCCAGTACTCTTGCCTGGAAAATCCTGTGGATGGAGGAGCCTGGTAGGCTGCAGCCCATAGGGTCGCTAAGAGTCGGATACAACTGAGCAACTTCCCTTTCACTTTTCACCTTCATGCATTGGAGAAGGAAATGGCAACCCACTCCAGTGTTCTTGCCTGGAGAATCTCAGGGATGGGGGAGCCTGGTGGGCTGCCATCTATGGGGTCACACAGAGTCGGACACGTCTGAAGTGATTTAGCAGTAGCAGCAGCAGGTAATTGGGACAAGGGCTTTTTTTAAACAGAAAACCTGTTTTACTGATTTTACAAACTTCAACATACAAATAACTCAAACCTTAAACATCCTTNCCGACACGTCTGAAGTGATATAGCAGTAGCAGCAGCAGGTAATTGGGACAAGGGCTTTTTTTAAACAGAAAACCTGTTTTACTGATTTTACAAACTTCAACATACAAATAACTCAAACCTTAAACATCCTTTTATAATTACTATTATAATTATAAAGTCTACTGAAATTAAACTATTTCAAAGTCAAAGCTATTTCAAAGCATGATCTTGCTGCTGCTGCTAAGTTGCTTCAGTCGTGTCTGACTCAGTGCAACCACATAGACGGCAGCCCATCAGGCTCCCCCATCCCTGGGGTTCTCCAAACAAAAACACTGGAGTGGGTTGCCATTTCCTTCTCCAATGCATGAAAGTGAAAAGTGAAAGTGAAGTTGTGTCCGACTCTTCGCAGCCCCATGGACTGCAGCCCACCAGGCTTCTCCGTCCATGGGATTTCCCAGGCAAGAGTACTGGAGTGGGGTGCCATTGCTTTCTCCGATGCACGATCTTAAATATTCTCAATTAGTGAGGAAAAACCCCAACTGTTTCATAAATTAAATGTTACGGAAAAAAAAAAATTTACAAGACAGGAAATGAGAAGGGAAGTCCTCTCATAACAAGACTAATTAACTCAATCTTCTCGACATGTTGCCTTCATTAAGCCATGTCAAAGTAAACACAACCAAAATACAGGGATCATTTTATACACCTACACATAATATTACACCAATACAAACCTCCCTGTGACTGCATTTAATTTTCAAACTCTGGGGACAAAAAAAATAAAGCTCTTTCTAAGAAGTAAGACAGTTTGTACAGGTTAATGGAAGAAGCAATGCCAATATACATGAGAGATGCTTGGTATAAATATTGCTAAATGAAACTTCTGTTAGAGCTCAAAAACAGAATTATAATCTGAGAAAAGTACTCCCAAGTTATCAGAAGTGGAGGTGGAAAAGCTATACAGTTAAGAATGCGGACTCTAAAGTTACACTGTGTTCAAATCCCATTTCTGTGTCTTTTGAACTATCTGAGCATTGAACCTCAGTATCAGTTTCCTCATCTATCTAATAATAAAACTATTTTGTTGAGTCACTTTACATGTAAATGACTTAATAAATAAGACCACTTAGGACAGTTATTTTTAGTAAGGTATAATTATTGACAGCCAAACTCTCAATAAAAGTTGTTGTTTAGTCACGCAGCTGGGTATGACTCTTTTGCGACCCCATGGACTATAGCTTGCCAACTTCTCTGTCTATGAGATTTCCCAAGCAAGAATACTGGAGTAGGTTGCCATTTTCTTCTCCACGAGATCTTCTTGACCCAGGGATCGAACTCATGTCTCCGTCATTGGTAGGCAGTTCTTTACTGCTGAGACATCAGGGAAGCCCCAATAAATTTACCTATTATTATTAAGTTTGTTTATGCTTAGATTCACTCACAAGAGGCTCTCCATTTCTTCAGCCATAATTTTTTTAATGGAAAATGAGCCATGACACAATCATGAATGTGGTATCAAGTGGTGGTGAGTAAAATGTGTATTTTGCTTGCATCAGGATCAACTATAAGTCCTGGCTGGACCAACACTGGCGCGTTTTAGCAAGAAGGCAAATGACTGTGCTGCCCACAGAATCTTCAGAAATACTTTTGTACTCCAAATTTCATTCAGCAATATTTACCAAGCATCTCTCATCCATGGATGAGAGTTAGACATGAGAGATAAACAGACAGAGATTGAAACAAAGAGACAGAGAAAGAAATAACACATATACCACAAAAGAAAATCCTGCCTTCCCAGAATAAATTCACAAAAAGATCAAACAGCATATTTTTTACAAAAATAAGAAGTTCACTAAAGATTTTTTTTGAGAGATAAAACACACATATTCCTTTTTTGTTCTTTATTAATAATGAGAAGTGTCAAAAACTTAACAATAATTCCTGCTAAAGTTAGCAAATGTTAGTCAAACTTGATAGTTACTTTCATTTCACATACACAAAAGTTTACATTTCTACCTAAATGTTATTAGATAACAATGACAAGTTACTATTTCTAGAGGTAAAATATTTGAAGTTTAGCCTCTCCACTTGATCACTGTGGAATGGAGGAGCACAAAAGTCTTAGTTGTCCACTTTATAAGCATATGTAGGCAATTGGATTACTAATTTTAAAACTACTTTGAAAATATAAGACAAAATACTATAAACTTTACTATAACTTTTGTGTCTATAAATTCAATGTCTTTAGAATAAGAGAAATATGAGTATGTTTCGTGTACTTTCCTCATCTTCCCAGCTAAGGCTAGATAAGTAAAATGTGAATAAAAGTCTACCATAAATTTAAGGAATAATCTACCATTATAATCATTTTTCTCCATGAAAAATCTAACTGAAATGATTCAGGATACAGTTTCCAATAGAAACTGTCAAATGTACTCTCCCTTTTAAATATTAGTCTTGTCCATTTCTTAACGGAACAATAGTTTAAAAAAGAAAAAAACACTAGGGCAACAGACATCACTTTAACACAATGCATTCTTTCCGAAAGCAGGAATTTGTAATCTCCCCTAACATCAAGACCCCTCTGAAGTTTAGAGCACAGGATTTAGGAAGCCTATAAAAGAGGAACTGCTACAGTCAGGACAGGAAGCAATTAAGACATAAATAAGAACTTCCTCACAACCAGGTTAAAGTAAGGACACATTTAAGACATGTCTTAAAGGTGAAACTAACAGATAAATAATGATGTAATGAGTGGAAGTGGGTATAGGAGACCTTTTTGGCGATAAACGCAGGTATCTTTAAGCACATAAAAGTTTTGCGCTGGAAACCGTAAAAGTGGATTTTTAAATGCAAAGTACACCAAAATTCCACAGGGCTCTGGGTGTTTGGAGTTCCACAGTCACTCCTGAGATCTTGCAGGAGGTGAAGCTATGAGTTTGAGGAAAATCAGGTTTTCTTTTTCTTTAATTACTCAGTGAAGCATTCTTGAAATATTTAGAGGAGAATGATTTAGACATTTGAAGTTTAGGTAATAAGCACTCCAGAAGAGTCTCAAACAAACAAAATGAAAACAACTCAATAGACACCAAAATCATGAAGACTACTGCTAAAATATACAAAGAAGTCAGTATCTCAGTAAGCAGACATTATACCAAATCAGGGTTTGTTAGTGCTATTTTTGTGATGTTCAATGTATAATTATTGTTACTCAATTTTGCAATTATCACAATCATGCTTTGATTACCAAAAATTTACCTTGAAAGCAGAGAGTACACAGTATGCCCTCTTAGCCATTTCTCTCAATTTTCAAATGAACATAAAAATCAGTGACCTGTAAGTGCTCTGCAAACCAGCTTATCTAGGGAGTGCGGTGAGAGATGGATAAAAATCTCTTCCCTTTTCTGTACCAATTCTCACATCTGGGGCTCTAGGAGGGATATTTCAGAAATAAAAAAATTATTTCTGTTGACAGATAGCTAAAGGATCCAGAAAGACTTATTTTGAGGAGACAAACGGGCAGCCAAGAAGCAATGACTAAAGTTTACTGAATTCTGGAATCTTAGATCAGGAAGGAAACTCAGAGGTCATCTCTTCCAACCCTTCAGTTTTAGAGATGATAAAACTGAAGCGTGGACTTACATAAGTTTACACAACTAGTTTAGAGGAATTTATGTTTCATCTGCCTTCCTGTCTCATCATTTTTCCTTCTCAAAGTCTTATTTTCTTGGTTCTGCTAACTTTAGTGGAGGTGTTTCATAAAATCAAACCATTTCTTGTCTAACGGTTACCTCGTGGGGAGCCGAGTAGTTCACAGAAAATTCTGACCTTCCTCTTCTTATAGGTTGGTGCAAATTAATCAGATTCTGTGATTAATAAGCAAAGAGGAAAAAAACTAATTCTACATATGCAGTAGGAACTTGTTTTTAGATTATTTGATTTTTCTACTATACGCATCTATACCACACTGATTTCCCATTAGCTTTTGAACTTCATAGATTTTCTAATTAAAACTGAAAAAAAAAAAAAAAAAAAGGCAGCTCCTGCTCCCCTTGTTCTCCTCCACTGCCATCCTCTATTTCTCTTGCCTTCGGGAGGCAAATTTTTCAAAATATTTGTCTATGCTCACCATTTCCTCATCTCTTTCTGAAGCCTCAACTTTACCAAATCCTGCTTCCTCCTCCAGCACTTCACCAAAACAGCTCTGCAGGAAGTTACCGGTGGCTTTGCTTCCACTCAATCAAATAAGCACACAGTCCACATCTCGTAAGATCTCTCAGGGGCGTCTGGCAACACTCCCTTTTTCTTGAAATACTCTCTTTCCTTGGTGTCCCTGATATCACACTGTCTTGATTTTCTCTCTCCTCTTTCTTTAAATATTTATTTTATTAATTATTTATTTAATTGGCAGTGCCAGGGCTTAGTTTTGGCATGTGAGACCTTCGATTTTCATTGCAGCATGCGGGATCTTTCAGTCATGGCATGTAGGATCTCAATCCCTGACCAGGGATCGAACTCAGACTCCCCGCATTGGGAGTGCAGAGTCTTAGCCACTGGACCACCAGGAAAGTCACTCTCCTTGCTCTTTTATCATGGCTTCCAGCTTTCTTAGCGGCATGCTCATTCTGCCTCACCTGGCCAATAATGACTTTGTAGTTCCTAAAGGCTCATTCTTTTTTTTCCACATTTATTTTTTAATTGAAGGATAATTCCTTTACAGAATTTTGTTGTTTTCTTTAAGCCACCTCATTAATACTTTTCCCTAACTGATATCATACATGCCAGTGACATCAGTTAAAACCTAGGCAACAGTGACCCAAGAATGTATATTGAAGTAAAATGTCTTTAAATTACATATAATTCATTATATAAAAGAAAACCTTATTTTATCTCCACCCTCCCATCTGGTCCTCTTACACTGTCTCCCATCTCTGAAAAGTACTTCCATTCATCCAGTTGCACAATACAAAACCTTTGGATTTATCATCACTCATCTTCCCAGGCTCATTCCTCCATTACCTAAACCATCACCAAGCCAAACCGTAACCATTTTTCCTACTAAATAGTTCTTGAATCTTTCTCCTTGTCCCAATGTCATCAACTACAACCATCCTAGCTCTACCATCTCTTATCTCTTAGAGGACCTAAAGTATAGAAGGAGGCCTTTTCACTACTTCTCTCTAATCCACTCCCCACAGGGAGCCACAGTGATTTTTCTGAGACATAAATCTAATTACATCATCTACCAATTAAAGCTTCCCAGCAACTTCTAAACAGGCAGACATGACTGAGCGACTGAACAACAATGACTTCTAAGCCTCTTGGAAGAAAGTTGAA
>SJYW01023478.1:8862-34132 GCA_006410735.1 Raphicerus campestris | reverse complement strand
GGACCACCAGGAAAGTCACTCTCCTTGCTCTTTTATCATGGCTTCTAGCTTTCTTAGCTGCATGCTCATTCTGCCTCACCTGGCCAATAATGACTTTGTAGTTCCTAAAGGCTCATTCTTTTTTTTCCACATTTATTTTTTAATTGAAGGATAATTCCTTTACAGAATTTTGTTGTTTTCTTTAAGCCACCTCATTAATACTTTTCCCTAACTGATATCATACATGCCAGTGACATCAGTTAAAACCTAGGCAACAGTGACCCAAGAATGTATATTGAAGTAAAATGTCTTTAAATTACATATAATTCATTATATAAAAGAAAACCTTATTTTATCTCCACCCTCCCATCTGGTCCTCTTACACTGTCTCCCATCTCTGAAAAGTACTTCCATTCATCCAGTTGCACAATACAAAACCTTTGGATTTATCATCACTCATCTTCCCAGGCTCATTCCTCCATTACCTAAACCATCACCAAGCCAAACCCTAACCATTTTTCCTACTAAATAGTTCTTGAATCCTTCTCCTTGTCCCAATGTCATCAACTACAACCATCCTAGCTCTACCATCTCTTATCTCTTAGAGGACCTAAAGTATAGAAGGAGGCCTGAACGGTCCTCCCATCATTCACTACTTCTCTCTAATCCACTCCCCACAGGGAGCCACAGTGATTTTTCTGAGACATAAATCTAATTACATCATCTACCAATTAAACCTTCCCAGCAACTTCTAAACAGGCAGACATGACTGAGCGACTGAACAACAATGACTTCTAAGCCTCTTGGAAGAAAGTTGAAACCCCTAAACACGCACTCTTTTCCTGTATGGTCCAGCTTCTACCCATTCCTCCAGCAATCCCTAATCCTCTCCACCCCTTTTTCTCTTACTTATCTGCTCACTCTTAATCCATAGGACCTTCCCTTTGTGTCCCTACCCTAAAGTAGTCTTCCCTCTATCCTTTCCTCTGATTATCTCCTGCCCCTCCTCGGCATTTATTTCTATCTTCATTACCTTGAGGAAGCCTTGCCTGAAGCCCCCATCTGCCTCATACTCACTAAATTGCCTTTTCAGTTCTTTACTTTGACTGTTTCATCAATTTCTATCATTCCCCAAAACTGTCAGCCAAAGGAGGAAGGGGTTGCGTCTGGTTTTTTGGTTTCTCAGTAATCCCAGTGCCACACGAGTTCCTAAGACATTATGGAAACAATATTTGCTGAATAACAGAACACGTGACCAGGACTTCCCTGGTGCTCCAGTGGCTAAGAATCTGCCTGCCTATCTTCCCTGATCTGAGAAGATCCCACATGACACTGAGCAGCTAAGCCCACCAGCAGTCGCAAGCACTGAGCCCACAGTGGAGAGCCTATGCTCTGCAACAAGAGGAGCCACCGCTCCAACTAGAGAGCAGCCCTGCCTCCGGCAACTAGAGGAAGCCTGCAAGCAGCAATGAAGACCCAGCGCAGCTAAAAATTAATTCATTAAAAACAAAAAGAACTAATGACCAAACTAGAGCCTGGGACTTCTGAAACACCAGAATAGCCTGTGGTTGTTGGAGCTCTGCAAGAAAAGGAAAAGAACATATCCAGCCATTTTAGCTGTCATTTTTCCAGAGTATTTCTTTTTCTTAGCACACAAGTGGATATATCTTCGCCAACTGATTTTTTTCTGTTTCAGCACTCATCACTAACATGAATCATTCTAAATTACTGACCAAACTCTAACCAGGCAAGATGTTCATTGTCGCAGTATACGATTTTTGCTCAGGAAGGAACTGTTTCATTCGGTGCAACTGAAAACAATAAGTGTTTCCTGTGTAACTGGTCTCACACATGCGCCATGCTACTGTGCTTGTTATGATGTAGCTGTGTTTCATTTTTACCTATGCTGAAACCAGTTCATCTTTCACTTTGTGTAACGCAATTTATTTTCTTGTCATATAAATCTATAGTTTTTAAATGTTTTATTCTACACAAAAATAGAAGAGATATTATCAGATATTCACATCTTATACACAGCCTAACATATTTTCAACAGCAGGAATTTATTTTCTCTTTAACAAACAATTATAATTAGTAAAAACAATTCATAAATTATATGTGGTTAACCAATTATTTTGATGCACAGAAATTTTTACTGAAGATCTTATTCATTTGCAACACAATATAATCACGAAATAAAGCTGCATTTATTCCATTTATAATTATTTATAATACTATTTCCTACCATCAAATAAGTATCTTTTATGTATCAAGTGCGCATTACTAATCTTCAAAACAGTCTGTAAAATTAATATAAAAATGTCACACTTACAGAAAAGGAAATTAAAGCTTGAAAATGTTAAAGATCAAACAGATGATGAGATGATTTCTAACATGGAGGAGGCATAAAAAGGAGGAGGCATAACTATGGAAGCATCACTAACATTATTCTCTTAGTCCATCAACAGATATTCAGCGAGTACCTATTGGGTCAAGACTTCAGGATACGACAGGGAACAAGACGGCCAGTGTCCTTTACCCGCACTGAAGCTAATAAGTGTAATTTTTAAAACCTGAAGAAGAAATGAGTGTTGCAATTTAAAAAGGATACTCCAAGACCTTGGTCTTCAAGGAGCTGTTTTCTAGGACTAAAGAGGTAAGAAATTTCTTCTCATATGCCGGACACGCTCCTCTTCATGACCTTAGCAATGTAAACCAAGATCACATTCATTTCTGAGAACTTTAAGCAATGAGGCAAGATCCTCACATTCAACACATTCCTGTGAAGAAGTATAAAGTAGAATCTGGCACCCAAACTCTCATCATGATTTTCTTGAGCTGCATCTTTGGCATGAGGGCACCCAATTTAGTATGTTACTATGCGGTTATTCCAACAGTCAGAAACTGATGATCTGTAACACCACCAATTCAACATGCAACTCCTTGGGGTGGGGGGAAGGCGTTTCTCCTGGGAAAATATTTTGAAATGATTCTTTAACTTATTGTTTTCAAATTCAGTGATTTTATGAAGTAACAAGATTAAAATGTACACTTCTTGGACAGCTAAGAAACTAAAATATTTGGGTTGGCAACTGAATGTTCTAAGTGAGTCAAAGGCACTATAGCTTCTGTCAGCTAGTGGCCAAATTACTACGGGACAGAAATTTCACAAGTTCGACTATGACTGCTCCTATCTTTAAAACACTACTATTCAACACTCAGGGGCTTCCCTGGTGTCTCAGATAGTAAAGAATCTACCTGCAATGCAGGAGACCTGGGTTCAATCCCTGGGTTGGGAAGATCCCCTGGAGAAGGAAATGGCAACATACTCCAGTATTCACGCTTGGAGAATCCCACGGACAGAGAAGCCTGAAGGGCTACGGTCCCTGGGGTCGCAAAGAGTAGGACACGACTGAGCAACGAACACTACGAAATCCCACGGGCGGAGGAGCCTGGTGGGCTGCGGTTCCTGGGGTCGCCAAGAGTCAGACACTGCTGAGCGACTTCATTTTACTTTTCACTTTTCATGCACTGGAGAAGGAAATGGCAACCCACTCCAGTGTTCTTGCCTGGAGAACCCCAGAGACGGGGGGCCTGGTGGGCTGCTCTATGGGGTCGCACAGAGTTGGACACGACTGAAGTGACTTAGCAGCAGCAGCAGACTTTTGGATGCTCAGTTATGGGACTTCCTGTAAAGGCGGGTGTGGAGAAAAGTATACTCACTTCTTTCTAATACAACATATATACACATTGTTTCTTCAATAGTAGGCAAAGATTTGTAGTTGCTTCCTAAAATACACAGTGGATCTTAATGGAGAATGGAAACAATGTCTGAACATTAATATTCCAAAAGCTAAGGTTCTAATCTAAGAATTCCTACTCTAAATATAGTTAACATTACTTTCATGTTACTTACAAAAGTCATATTTTGGCAATGTTATTATAACACGTTTTTAAATGAATGTCCTGCATACATTAATAAGACATAGCTAAATACATAATTTGGGCTTGAGGTTGTAGCTACATTACAGACTTGTTAAAACATCCCTACTATTTTCAACAAGATTTTTTTAAGTTTTCTTCTTTGAGGAGAAAACAAAATTTTCAAGCTGCTGCTGCTGCTAAGAGCGGATCTATCAAATAAAGACAAAATTCTGGATAATTAAGGCAATCATCTCATTTCCCAGGCCTGTCTCCTTATCAAGAAGTTTTACAGAAATCAATTAACAACACTGGTTGTAAATTAATGCCATTAAAGTCAGAGATTATTATGATTTAGAATGAATGAATATGTATCTAAATACAGTTAATGGCTCAATCTTTTGATAGTTTCTAAAAATTGAATTCACTAGTTCTGAACTATTTTTTAAGTCAGCATACAGCTCATCTGCACAAAGACACTCCAATTATTATCTCTCATTACATATAGTGATTCTCAACAGAAGGGAGGGTAGGGGAATGCAACATTTAACTCCCATGTGGAGTATGTAAGAATCTTCTTAGAGTCATGTATTATTTGAAAAATTCTCTCCTAAAAACCTAAATGATTCTTAAAACACTTTCCCATCCCCCATTTAAAAATTTATAATTTCACTATTTGATGTTACTCATTTTTTATATTAATCAGCATTTTAAATGAGTTAAAATAATTCTTAATGATGTAGATACTTTTAAAGCATCTGTGATAGAATAATGGTGCCCTCAAGATGTCCATATCTCAGTCCCTTAGTACCTGGGAATAAGTTACCTTATGAAGGACCTAAACTACTCCATTTTGTTAACAGAAAAACTCCATTTTGTAAGGTTCCAGGAAAAGAGCCTTTGAAAATCCAAGAGCCTTTGGAAATACCTTGACCTCACTCCACCACCCTCGAGCCAATCGGACCCCAGACCAGAATCTCCTGACTTAACGTTCAGGAACCCGTGGTCTACCTAGGTAATGGGAACCAATCAGAACCCAACACCTAACCCTTCCACAGAAGGTAACCAATTAGATGTTTTCCAACCCAGAAACTCCCACTTTTCAAATTTCTCGCACGAATACCCTATATAAGCAATGTAACCCAGAGCTCAGGGCTCCTCCCTTATGTGGGAGCCCCAGTTCGAGCTTGGTAATAAAAACTCTCTTGCTTTTGCATCGGATATCGGCTCCCTGGTGGTCATTGGGANTCTACCTAGGTAATGGAAACCAATCAGAACCCAACACCTAACCCTTCCACAGAAGGTAACCAATTAGATGTTTTCCAACCCGGAAACTCCCACTTTTCAAATTTCTCACGCGAATACCCTATATAAGCAATGTAACCCAGAGCTCAGGGCTCCTCCCTATGTCGGTATCGGTGGGAGCCCCAGTTCGAGCTTGGTAATAAAAACTCTCTTGCTTTTGCATCGGATATCGGCTCCCTGGTGGTCATTGGGAGATTTCACGACTTGGGCATAACACTTACATGGCAAAGAGACTTTGCAGCTGTGATTAAGGATCTAGAGATAAAAGAGATTTTCCTAGATTATTCAGGTAGGTCCCATGTAATCCCAAAAGCGCTTACAAGTGGGAGGCAAGCAGACCTGAATCCAAGAAGGAACCATGACTATGAAAAAAAAATTGGAACAATGCAAGCAGCCGTAAGACAAGGAATCCAAGTGGCTTTAGAAAACAGAAAAGGCAAGGAAATGGATTCTCCCATAGAACCTCTAGAAGGAATACAGCCCTGCTGTTACTTTGATATTTTGATTTCTGAAGTCCAGGGCTGTAAGATAGTGTTTTTTTAATGCCACTAAGCTTGTGGTAATTTGTTACAGCGACAATAGGAAACTAATTCAGTACTACTATGTCAAGAACTGTAAAATCTACCATAACCATGCTAGAATTGACTGGCTAAAAATTATAAATTGCAAATCTGTGATAACCTGAACATGTCTAGACAAAATCATTTTAAAAGGTATTTATTTAAATCACAGCCGTCAGTAAGTTAAGTTTTCAAAGAAATGCTGGCTCCTTTTAGATACCAGACTGTCCTAAGTCCAGACACTGAAAATATTGTTACAAAAATGTACTAATTATAAAATTATTTTAATGTAATATACTAATGATCACCCAATTTTTAAATCCCTTCATGTTAATAATTATAATCAGTCTGCTGTAGTGTGAGGGGGTGATCGTGATGACCAGTGCTTGGTAGGAGATGTCACTGCACCCCCCACCATGAACTATTAATGAGGTGCAGTCACTCAAAGGGAGAACTCGTCTGAAAATTCCCAGTGGAAGCCATTCTCCATCATGTCTATGTTTTAGCAGGTAAAAACCACTTTAAGAGATTTAATGATACAGTATTATTACTTAAACCATAATAGTTAAAATAAAACCAAGAAAATGCACAAAGAAAATGCTGGAAATGAATAGGTCAGATTTTTATTCTGACATCAAGATGTTTAAAGACTAAATACATCATCAGTTCAAATAGCTCCTAAACATGCACACACTGGAGAAGTTATCTTCTACTCAAAAAGATGACAGCACTTAGCACCTGTAACAACAGCTAACTGGACACTTCTGAATGGTTTTCTTACCGTGATGAAGGATTTATGTCAGTCTCTTAAAGTTTTCTCTCTATATCTCGCTTACCACAAGACTACGATTGGGAATATGTTTTGTGGTTATAGGACAGATGAATGCTAAATGGCCTAGGCAAGTAAAAACAATTGCTCTTATTAGCCTAGTGATGGCCCCTTAGCAAAAGAGCCAAGCAATTTTTTTTTAACCACCATAGCACCTTGAGTTGTCCTTCTAAAATGACTTCTATACTTTCACTGCATGGCTTTGGGGTTTTATTACAGCTATTTTTTCATATCTATTACTCATCTCTATACTCTCACTGCTTGTATCATGGTAGGCATTTTATCAATGTTTATTCAGTTAACCATTCCACCTACCCATCAGTACCCTCCATCTCATTTTGGCCTATACCTGGGTAACAGAGAAGGCAATGGCACCCCACTCTAGTACTCTTGCCTGGAAACTCCCATGGATGGAGGAGCCTGGTAGGCTGCAGTCCATGAGGTCGCTAAGAGTTGGACACAACTGAGCGACTTCACTTTCATTCATTGGAGAAGGAAATGGCCACCCACTCCAGTGTTCTTGCCTGGAGAATCCCAGGGACAGAGGAGCCTGGTCTGTCTCTTATACACATCTGGTAATGGAAACCAATCAGAACCCAACACCTAACCCTTCCACAGAAGGTAACCAATTAGANCCCACTCCAGTGTTCTTGCCTGGAGAATCCCAGGGACAGAGGAGCCTGGTAGGAGGCCATCTATGGGGTTGCACAGAGTCGGACACGACTGAAGCGACTTAGCAGCAGCAGCATACCTGGGTGAAGCATCTCCCACAGCAAATCACCTGTACGAGCTCAGGATTTACATGGGTTCATTTAAGTTGTTTAGGATCGCTCTGAACATTCATGCCATGTTAAAAATGACATCATTCAATTGGAATATATAAACCAACTGGCTAATTTAATCCTTCTGAGTTCTCTTTTTTACTTGTACAAAGGCAAATATACTACCAGGCAGCTAATGGATCAAAAATCACTGAATAAAATCAGCAAAAAAGTATTTAGAAAAAATTCATTCATCTGGTTTTAAGCATTAACTAAGTATTTGCTTCCAAACAAGTGGTTATATTAACAGTTAACTGTAATGCCCTAAGGCAAAGATCTTTTTCTAGCTTTTCTGATTACCAGAATAAGAAAACTACAAATTCCATAGGGTCCTTGGCCAATGATTTGGTTTAATAGCTACAGCAGTTTTATTAACACAGAACACTAGTAGGAAACCAAATCAGTATCCTATCTCTCGAACCACATAAAATCTTAAATAGCACCAAAAAAATGAAGATTAAGCCACATATTCTTCATTATAGTTCCTGCTGCTAAGTCGCTTCAGTCGTGTCCAACTCTGTGCGACCCCACAGACGGCAGCCCACCAGGCTCCCCCGTCCCTGGGGTTCTCCAGGCAAGAACACTGGAGCGGGTTGTCATTTCCTTCTCCAANTGAAGATTAAGCCACATATTCTTCATTATAGTTTCTGCTGCTAAGTCGCTTCAGTCGTGTCCAACTCTGTGAGACCCCATAGACGGCAGCCCACCAGGCTTCCCCGTCCCTGGGGTTCTCCAGGCAAGAACACTGGAGCGGGTTGTCATTTCCTTCTCCAATGCATGAAAGTGAAAGGGAAAGTGAAGTCATTCAGAAAGTGTCTGTCTGTTTGTGACCCCATGGACTACAGCCTACCAGGCACATGATATTGACTATATTCCCCTGTTCTGTACAGTAGGACCTTGTTGTTTATTTTACCTATAACAGTTTGTATCTGTTAATCCCAAACTCCTGATTTATTCCTCCCTGCCCTTTCCCTTTGTTAACCATAAATTTGCTTTCTATGTCTATGAGTCTGTATCTGTTTTGTAAACAAATTTATTTGTATCATGTGTTAGATTCCACATATATTGTATCATATTTGTCTTTGTCTTACTTCGCTTAGTATGATAATCTCTAGGTCCATCCATGTAGCTGCAAGTGGAATTAGTCCATTCTTTTTTATGGTTGAGTAATATTCCATTGTATGTATATACCACAGTGATGGCCCCTTTATACATTCATCTACTGATGGACATTTAAGCTGCTTCCATGTCTTGACAACTATAAATAGTGCTGAGAAAAAGTTAAGTTTTAAAATAAAGACTTTTTTTAATATCTTCAATGATACAGGGGTTCAGAAAAATAAAATTCTTAAAATGTATTTAAATCTCTGTACTAAACAGATACAATTCATTAAAAAGCCTGTTGCTTTTTTAACTTACTCTTGTTATATTGGACTCCAGCTCTTCCTTCCTTCCCAGTTCTGACCTTTGGAAATCTTTCTGAATAATCACAATCCTTCACGTTTCTGATTTCAACTTTACAGTTTTATAGTTTTTTCAGTCTTGCCCTGGGGTTTTTGAAAATTACTTGAATAAAAAGTTAACTACAAAGACATTCTTTCTAAGCTCAGATGGGAGCAGGTGCTACTTCAAAGTCTATTTATTCTTTGTTAACTCATCCTCATTGTCAGGATAAGAGCAGTAAAATTTCCCTCCACATTCCAAGTTTCTAAACTAGCCCATTTCACTCTACCATGTTCATAACCCATTAATATAAGCTCTTTCCACCTAAAATGTTTCTGAATCTTATACTTTTTACTTTATTCACGTAACAGTAAATGTTTACTGAGGGCCTACTATATCTGGACCCTAGACATGAACAAGATCAAATCTCTGTCTTTGAGTATACTGAGAGAGCTGGACATGAAAACAGACTGGATTTCAGTACCCAAGTGCCCTGCGGGTAGTAAGGGTGCTCATAGGAGGCAGGCCCTATATCTGGGCATCAAGGAGGTTAGGTCTTGATGGATTTCAAAGTGTGCATAGGAGTTTCTCAAGCATAACAGTTTTGCATCAGTTAAGACAGAGGCTTAGAAGTGAAGAAGAAACAAGTCTGGATTAGTATGAATAGGATAAAAGGTATCCTATGTGATAGGGATAGTAGAGATAAATGATGCTGGACTTACATACCACACTAGCCTCTCAAACAAAATCAAAGAGTAAGGGTTTATATGCCAGGTCAAGGAC
The DNA here is from genome assembly GCA_006410735.1 of Raphicerus campestris. Classification (NCBI taxonomy): domain Eukaryota; kingdom Metazoa; phylum Chordata; class Mammalia; order Artiodactyla; family Bovidae; genus Raphicerus; species Raphicerus campestris. The sequence goes on along the minus strand of SJYW01023478.1, from coordinate 24,491 downwards.
TCTCTGAGGAAAAAACATAATCAGAACCTCCCATTTCCCCTCAACCCAGGGCAGAATCATCTCTGCAGAGGATATCTGGGAATGTGCAGGCCATTTTTTTGGCTAGCACAATGGGGATGACACCAAGTCAGAAGTTCCCACCAAGTCTATCCAATTGCAATGCCCTGCTCCTTCCACCAGTCAGGATACAGCTGTGATATGAAAGTCAAGCACAAAGACAGTGAGTTAGAAAGGACTGAGGCATCCCAGTCTACAGAAAAGGGAAGAAGGAGACTGACCAAACGCTGCTTTGGCAACAAGTTTGTTGCTGGCAACCACTGAAGAACAGTCGCTTTTTTTTTTTAACAAGGACTACAGGAAAGGGTGACTAGGAAGTGGAAATTTCAAGTAGGTTTAAAATGTGCTTTCAATAAATGTGACAATGAAGGAATGCATGGTACTGAAGCAGCAGTTTTAAAGAGTTGTTGGGCTGTAGAGGAAATTTTTGTTCTGTTGCAGTTTTGATCAGGACATTAGGATATAAAGCATAGGGTAACAATTCTTAATATTTGACGAATCTCCATTCTGTCTTCCATAGTGACTGTACCAATTTATACAACAGTGTGCATATATAGAAATTAATTTACAACAAAGATATGAAGAACATACAGTGGAGAAAGGAGAGTCTCTTCAATAAAAAAGATTCCCCTTTCTCCACATTCTCAGTAACATTTATTTCTCAACTTTCTTTTTCTGCATCTGTTTTCCTGTGTCTTTTCCAGTGTCTACGTCTTTTGAAGAAAAAAAAATCTATTTAGGTCCTCTGCCCATTTTAAAATCTTGTTGTTAATTTATTGCTGGTGGTGGTGGTGGTGTTGAGTCAGGTAATTCGTATATATTAATATCAACCCTTTATCAAATATATCACTTATAAAAAAAATAAAGTGTAGGGCATGTGTGCTTCACAAATGAAATGAGAAGCTGTTTGCAAGAGCCCATCGAAACTGACTGAAGAAGAGAGTCTCAGGAACAGAACTAGAACAGATATTTTTGTAGAAAATATGGATCTGACAAATACTCAAGTATGGAAGATATTTCAAACATAAAAACTCAGGCAGATGCTATAGTTCTTGGCAGGTATAGCCCAGATAGGACCAAAGAAAAAAGAAAAGAAAAGCATAGAATTAATAACTACACCAGTAAACAGTAAATCTTTGACCCCGGAACAGATGCTGCCGGACTCCACAGGAGCTAACAGCATATAAAAATAAAGTTGCCTCTGCCAGTAGCCAGGGTTGATTGACTCACTTAAATTACTGAAAGATCATCACAGGGTACATCGTGTATAATCACAAGACCATAATCAAGTCAAAAAAGTGGTGGGGGAAAATAGCCGTGTCACATGCCATTCTCTGGATTGCTACCACATTCGATGGTACGATTTAGTTAAAATCTACAACAGTTCTGTTCTGTAACATTTACAACACTGCTGTTGCACAAAATCACAAAGAATCAATGTACATGACCTGCTTTCTAACTGATGTAATCAAGCATTCTTTATCGTGTCATAGTGAGAATCTGGTGATTTCATGCAATCTGAGCCATAGAAGTCTGAATACCACATCATGCTAAATCTGGTACTGTGTGCCAGTGCCTCTGTGATTACTTGTGAGGGTCCCATAAACTACCTCAAACTACCCAAACAGCCAACTCTCTTCTCATATATCTCTCTTCTATATCTTAAGAGAAAACATATCCAACTAGCTGCTAAAGCAGAGAACACAAATGTCAGTTAAATCACATCAATATCCAGTGAGGTACCATTATTTATGATGGCTATTTACTGCTTTATACATTATCAGTGGTGGATAAGTTTTGTCAAATACTATATGTAAATTTTAATTTTTATTAAAATAACTTACAAGTCTAGGAATTTATAATAAAAACAAGTGTCATTAAAGTGTTTTCTTTCTCTATCTCAAAATGGCCTAAGAAGCTTTATTTCATAATTTTTCAGAAAACCTTAGATTAACTAAACACTTTGAATTTGTTTTAAACCAAACAGTTTATTACATAGGTATGAAAATGCAAAGAAAAAAATGATTTCTTCAAACTAAGTATGGAACATTTTCACTGTTTCACATTACTTGAACTAGTCTTTTCTGAATGTATTTTTTTAAAACCATTAAAAACTTGCATTTGGGGGTAGCAACATTTTTTTCACAAAATGAAACAAAAGCTCTGTTCTTCTGAGAAGAGACTTGGGCATACCAATGTCCAATTCAGTAGAGCTCAGGAAATGTTTTACTGATATTCCATTACCCCTTGAGACACTTAACTTCAGCTCATGAAAATACCAGCGTCTAAGGGATGAAAATTACAATGGCTCCCTGCAGAAGCCCCCTCCAGGCTATGGGACTAATTTAAACAATATGGCAAAATTCCAACCAAACCACTAGCATAGGTTAAAAACATCTATTACTTAAAAGTTGATTTGTGCACTCAAATCTGTCAATAATAAATCTTTCACATTTTACATGTCCCGTGAAAATAAAAAACTGTCATGTATTCTAATGCAATATTAATTTACTCTGTCTCTGTCTTTCTCTCCCTCTCTCTTTGTTTGGAGAAGGAGTAAGGTAAGGGGAGGGGAAGTCTGGGCACAGTGCCTTACATATGTGTACACAGATGTATTGAATTGGGTATTTTGTAATGGCATTTTAATAAATGCAGAGATAAAGCTATGTCCTATTTCTATTTGTTGGCATTAGAGAAATGCCAAAACTCTGCAACAGTCCATAAAAATTCTCAAGAGCAAAATTTAAGATAAAATGAAATATCATACATTTCAAACACATCAAACGCTCAGCTTAAAATCAATCTAATTCACTGGATTATAGCCTTTAGAAGAGAGCAAGCTAAGCTGATTTTTAATTACGGACAGACTTGCTGCTTTGGGTATCAGTACTTGTGGGTAAGCAAGTGGGAAAAAGGTTTATTATCTGTTAGTCCAAACATAAACTCAGGATCCAAATAATAGGGTCTGAATTCCAGCTACAATTTACTTGCTGTTTGGCCTTCGCTAAGTCACCTGACCCCTCAGAGCTTTGCCTTATTACCTGTAATTTGGTATAAACAATCTCACAGGATTAAAAGAGAAAATGCACATAAGCATAATGGATGTTAGTTTCCTTATCTCTTCTCCAGCATTTGTTCTTCTACCCTGAAATAGACAGCTCAGCTGGCAAAGAATCTGCCTGCAATGCAGGAGATCCCAGTTTGATTCCTGGGTTGGGAAGTTCCCCTGAAGAAGGGATAGGCTACCCATTCCAGTATTCTTAGGCGTCTCTGATGGCTCAGACAGTAAAGAATCTGCCTGCAATGTGGGAGACCTGGGTTCAATCCCTGCGTTGGGAAAAATCCCCTGGAGGAGGACATGGCAACCCACCCCAGTATTCTTGCCTGGAGAATCCTCATGGATGGAGGAGCCTGGTGGGCTACAGTCCATGAGGCTGCAAAAAGTTAGACACGACTGAGCAATTAAGCACAGCACCCTGAAATATGCAGATAAAATACATTCCNGACATGGCAACCCACTCCAGTATTCTTGCCTGGAGAATCCTCATGGATGGAGGAGCCTGATGGGCTACAGTCCATGAGACTGCAAAAAGTTAGACACAACTGACCAGTTAAGCACAGCACCCTGAAATATGCAGATAAAATACATTCCATTTTGCTGAGGATTTCAGTCACAGAGAGAAAAAGGACTTGCCAAGGAGAGCTGAAAAACGGAAATAGAAGTGTTCAGAATTTTTAAGGCTTTCTGTCTTCCATGTTCTTACATTGCTCATTCCCTCTCCAACACACTTTCCTGTGAGCACTCAGAAAACATCTTACAATATTAGCATACCATGTATTTGGTCAAGCGGCATCCCTGAGCCCTGAATGTGCTTCTGTCGGTCTCTCGGACTAATTCGGTGAGCCATGAACCTGCCTGTCAATTCCCACCTTCCCACCCCAGAGTGAGAAACCAAGCCAAGTTGGAGTTTAAAACAGCTTCTGAGAAGGCATCCTCTCGCCACCTTTGAGCCTGGTCTTAACTAAATTCTCGTATAGCTGATTGGTAGAGGAAATACCCCAGCAGGTCTCTCATTTTCATCTGCCTTTTAGGCAAAATTTTCATCAAGAAAACTTATGTACAACGTCTACACACACACACATGCACACATTCACCTCCTTAGTTCAAATTTTAAAAAGCGTATTTTAACTTGTGAAATTACATTTTCAAAGAGAAAAACACTGAAAAACAGCAAAGTCATCTCATGTTGCTAGAGGCAAGTCCAAAAAGCATGAACCTTCATCTCACATTTAACTTGCAATAGCCTGGAGAGAAAAAGCGCTCCCTGTGCAATGCTGGCAGATGCAGCGTTGGCGTGACACATGGTATAGGATATAACGATGCTAACCACAAACGGGAAATTANTCTCACATTTAACTTGCAATAGCCTGGAGAGAAAAAGCGCTCCCTGTGCAATGCTGGCAGATGCAGCGTTGGCGTGACACATGGTATAGGATATAACGATGCTAACCACAAACGGGAAATTAGGCTGTCACAATGGCCCAAACCTAGAGACTGGGAAAAATTCTATCGTTTTAATTTGGTTCTGCCATATTTAATTTATGTAAAAGCTTCATGTTGGCTTGGTATCTGGAAATGTGTCCGTCTTCAAATAGTTTTAGCATTAATAATTTGCAGATTGAAATCTGCATTTACATACATCTTTCAGGGGGTATCTGCAGCTAGCAAAGATTTGCACAATGCTACATCGCAACTGCTGGAATCAGACTGAGCCATAGAACAGATTTCCAACGAAGTCAAAGAAAGCCAAGATGCAAGAGAATCCCAGATGAGGCAAAAAGAGCCAAGACGCCATTTTTAATACAAAGCCCAGCCTCCCTTTGCCTATGTGCATTTTCATCTTAAAACAAAATTAGGATTATTTCTTACTGGCCAAATAGTGAGCCCCCTACAAAGAAATAAATGACAGGGAAGAAAAGGATAATCACTGTTAATAGAGAAAACAAGAAGACTAAATATAAAGCAACGGACATGCAGAAAGAACATGGAAGAATACTAATTTTATAAATGCAATTTCCAAATATCATTTTCTACATTCCCATGGAAAACTTCATGTTAGGGAAAACCATTTCTGGGCCTTCAATCTGGAAACTCGAAGGGGCCTCCTTGGAGCCAGATAAATAACAACATCATCACAAATGCATTTTTTTCTTCTAAAATATCTCAAAATGTCTTACAGATATCTCTGTGTTTATTGGCATGGGACTCCTAAGATACACACAAAACACTACTGATTGAGGATTTCAGTCACAGAAATAAATGGCACTTGCCAACAATAGCTAATAGGTGGAGACAGGATTAAACACACGATCATCTAATGTATGGAACAGACTTCTATTCAGTAGGCAATGCTGTTTTAGTCAAGTGTCCTCACAATAGAATGACTTAAAGTCCAGCAAGTGAAGAGAATGATCCATGTGTTTTAAAACATCCCACAGAGGAAGATGACTCTGTCTCAGAACTGTCCTTGGATTTGCTCATGTTAATGAAGTGTTTGATTTTTAAGGACAAGAGAGTCTACTGTCAGCCACAAACAGAATCATGTAACATCTGTTGCACGGCAAAAATATTGTCCCTGTTTGACCATAAAAGCAGATTTGTTGAACTTCTGAGGGAAGATGGCAGAATAAAGTCACATTTAGTTTTAAAATATCTATCTGCTCTGAGAAATATATACAATACATGGCAAGGAGAACTCTGAATCAGTCGAGTAATATTCAATATTTTGTCTGCGGTGCATTGGACTTCAAACAGCTAATATTCATTAGAAGCCAGATCACACAACCATCCTTCCTACAAACTAACAAATGAAAAAAAAAAATATATATATATATGCTAAAACTAATTAAAAATGTATCATAGCAATCAAATAAAGCAAGAGTCAAAACCTTAATGCAACTTTCTTTTTAAGAAACATTGCCAACCAATATTTTCTTATGTCAGTCTCCCAAGGCGATAGAAATAAAAGCAAAAATAAACAGATGACACCTATTCTCAAAATGAAATGACAACCTTTGGACTGCGAGAAAATATTTGCAAAGGATGTTACTGACAAGGGCTTACCNACAGAGAACCTTAACCACATTAGCCTGTGGGCCACGCTGCCAGAAGACCAGAATTCTCAACTACTGTAGTTCTAAGGGCTTCTTTTGGTGCATACATAAAAGTCTATTTTTGTTCTTAAATCTGTTTAAAGAGATATAAATAGTGCCCCAGTAACACACTGTAAATCTTATATCCAAAGTGAGATTTGTATAAAAACACTATATTGTAGACCTATTCTCTCTGTGCCTTAGATTTCTATTTAACCCTGTTTGCCAGGAATAGCCAAAGATCCCGCTCTCATCCATAACGACATAAAACTGCTACAGACACCAAGAGAGAAACAAGAGCTAATAAGATGGCCTGAGCTATGGTGTGATCCTATTGCTTTTAACTAACAGTCTGGTGATCACAAACACTTCTTTAATAAGGCACTGCCCTTAAATGTCCCTTGTGTTTTCACTTCCTGCTTAATTGGCTGGGATAGAGTGAGAATCACTGCTAAATGATTGCTCCGTGGTAGAAGCAACTGAATATTAGTGACAGGCACATAGAGTATAAACTCTGAAAAATGGTAAGGCACATTCCCCCACTGCCAGAACTAAAGGCAGTTTGCAGGCTGAAGGGACATTACTTCTCTTCCCCTCTGCCCTCATTCTATTTACAAGGGGAAGATCAGATTTCTCAGAAATTCCTGTTTGCATCTGGGTACCCTAAAATGGAACTTACTGCCTCATAAAACAAAAGTACCACATTTCTACAGGAAAAAAAAATCACAGATAGCTGTATGTCATATTTATATTTTTGGATAGGATCTGAATTTTTCTCATAGGGTTTTCCCTTTCTCTTCTTTTTTAACATGTATACACTCCACTTGATTTTCTTCGGGCTTCCCAGGTGGTGCTAGTAGTAAAGAATCCATCTATCGATGCAGGAGACATAAGAGACTTGGGTTCGATCCCTGGGTCGGGAAGATTCCCTGATAGAGAACATGGCAACCCACTCCAGTATTCTTGCCAGGAGAGGCCCATGGACAGAGGAGCCTGAAGGCTACAGTCCATTACCCAACTGCTGACTTCAACATTTATCTAACTTAAAGTTTAACACTAGTAATTTTCTCTCCAAAGTTAATTCCTTTTATCTATAAAATACCTTAAATATATATTTTCTCTGAAAAAATTTAAATCACCTTTGTACCTCTCTTCAGTATTCTTCCCAAAAAGAGTTCCCATCAAGTTCTACCTCAGTCATGCAGGCCTTTCTAACCACCTCTGCTGAGAAACCGGTGCATTTGCTGGAATCAGTCTCGTCTCAAGATCTTTTGTTCTCCTCATAAAATCTACCAGAACTCACTTCCCAGTTATAGCAGTTTGCAAACATGGCCTCAACTATATACATACATGCCTGCCCTCTGCAATGTGACGTAGCCTCCTGACAGGAGGCAGCATCTATTTCCCCCACCCCCAATCTCGACTGGCCTTGATTCTTGCCTTGGCCAATAGAATATGGTAAAAGAAAGGGTGTGCCAGTTCCAAGAGAAGACTTTGAGACATTTGTACACTTCCCCTCAGTCTCCTGGGATCCCTCACATCTCTTGGATGAACGCTAAGCTAGCATCCTGGATGATGGAAGACCACAAGGACCAGAGCAAGGCATCCCAGCTGAAATCATCTGAGAGTAGCCAGGCCCTAGCTGACTAAGCAGTTTATCAAAGACACATCAGTGAAGCCAGCCAAGACCAGAAGAACTACCGGGAGGACTGAGTTCAGCCAAAACTGTTGGCCCCTAAGACTGTGAACTTTATTTTTTAAACATTTTACATTGGAGTATAGCTGACTCACAATGTTGTGATAGTCTCAGGTGCAGAGTTTAGTATACCTAAGTGTTTTAAGAAATGAGGGCTCTAGTCACATACTCTCAAACTGAAAGCAGTCAATATGTTTTAATTAAAGAAGCAGACACTCTGGAATCAGAAGGACTTGAAGACATGAATTAGCCTATTTTCTCACAGAAAAGATAAAAGGAGATGTAATTTATAAAATATGTGGCACTTAGCAGGTTATATAAAATCCTAAAAGGATTTGTTTCTATATTATATGACAATTGTAGGAATTCATATAATCTTAAATATTTGACTGAGGGAAATTTTCTGTTCCATTTTCAGGTGGACAGAAAAGGAATTCAGCCATCAATATACATGTATCCATTCCCCGACCCACCAAACTCCACTCCCATCCAGGCTGCCACACAACTTTGAGCAGAATTCCCTGTACTATACAGTAGGACCTTGTTGGTTATTCATTTTAAATATAGCAGTGTATACATGCCTCCCAAACTCCCTAACTATCCCTTCCCCCTATCCTTCCCCTTGACAGCTGTAAGTTCATTCTCTGAACTTGAGTAAATGATTATTGTTTAAAACCATTAAATTTGGGGATAACTTGTCACACAGCAAAAGCTAACTAATACAGCCACCAATACACATTCCTTAACAACCAAGCCTCTCCTTTACTACTTTTCTTTTCACATCATAGGCTAAAATGTTCTCATCAATTAGACTACCCTTTCACCTAGCACATAAGTTCTTATAATTCAATGCAAAAATTCTCCTCATCCCCAAAGTATGAGGACAGGGTGTTCTTAGCCACAGTGACATCACAGGAAGTATTATGTAAAATTTCCCTCAATCAAATACTTAAGAGTATACAATTTCCTACAATTGTCATATAATACAGAAACAAATCCTATAACCTGCCATCTCCTTTCATGTCTTCAAGTCCTTCTGATTCCAAAGGCTACGGTTTTCTCATTTAACCATACCGGTTATTTTCACTTTGAGAGTATATAACTAATGCCCTAATTTCTTACAAGACTTAGATATACTAAATTTTGCATCAACTTATAGAACTCAAACCAAAATCCTTCACTTTGCTTACTCATTCACCCAAGTGACAGATGCTGCCTAAGTCTGTGCACTCTTGAACCTACAGTCCTCAGCACTGACCTACCTATTTCCCTGCTTCNACATTTCTACAGGAAAAAAAAATCACAGATAGCTGTATGTCATATTTATATTTTTGGATAGGATCTGAATTTTTCTCATAGGGTTTTCCCTTTCTCTTCTTTTTTAACATGTATACACTCCACTTGATTTTCTTCGGGCTTCCCAGGTGGTGCTAGTAGTAAAGAATCCATCTATCGATGCAGGAGACATAAGAGACTTGGGTTCGATCCCTGGGTCGGGAAGATTCCCTGATAGAGAACATGGCAACCCACTCCAGTATTCTTGCCAGGAGAGGCCCATGGACAGAGGAGCCTGAAGGCTACAGTCCATTACCCAACTGCTGACTTCAACATTTATCTAACTTAAAGTTTAACACTAGTAATTTTCTCTCCAAAGTTAATTCCTTTTATCTATAAAATACCTTAAATATATATTTTCTCTGAAAAAATTTAAATCACCTTTGTACCTCTCTTCAGTATTCTTCCCAAAAAGAGTTCCCATCAAGTTCTACCTCAGTCATGCAGGCCTTTCTAACCACCTCTGCTGAGAAACCGGTGCATTTGCTGGAATCAGTCTCTTCTCAAGATCTTTTGTTCTCCTCATAAAATCTACCAGAACTCACTTCCCAGTTATAGCAGTTTGCAAACATGGCCTCAACTATATACATACATGCCTGCCCTCTGCAATGTGACGTAGCCTCCTGACAGGAGGCAGCATCTATTTCCCCCACCCCCAATCTCGACTGGCCTTGATTCTTGCCTTGGCCAATAGAATATGGTAAAAGAAAGGGTGTGCCAGTTCCAAGAGAAGACTTTGAGACATTTGTACACTTCCCCTCAGTCTCCTGGGATCCCTCACATCTCTTGGATGAACGCTAAGCTAGCATCCTGGATGATGGAAGACCACAAGGACCAGAGCAAGGCATCCCAGCTGAAATCATCTGAGAGTAGCCAGGCCCTAGCTGACTAAGCAGTTTATCAAAGACACATCAGTGAAGCCAGCCAAGACCAGAAGAACTACCGGGAGGACTGAGTTCAGCCAAAACTGTTGGCCCCTAAGACTGTGAACTTTATTTTTTAAACATTTTACATTGGAGTATAGCTGATTCACAATGTTGTGATAGTCTCAGGTGCAGAGTTTAGTATACCTAAGTGTTTTAAGAAATGAGGGCTTTAGTCACATACTCTCAAACTGAAAGCAGTCAATATGTTTTAATTAAAGAAGCAGACACTCTGGAATCAGAAGGACTTGAAGACATGAATTAGCCTATTTTCTCACAGAAAAGATAAAAGGAGATGTAATTTATAAAATATGTGGCACTTAGCAGGTTATATAAAATCCTAAAAGGATTTGTTTCTATATTATATGACAATTGTAGGAATTCATATAATCTTAAATATTTGACTGAGGGAAATTTTCTGTTCCATTTTCAGGTGGACAGAAAAGGAATTCAGCCACCCATATACATGTATCCATTCCCCGACCCACCAAACTCCACTCCCATCCAGGCTGCCACACAACTTTGAGCAGAATTCCCTGTACTATACAGTAGGACCTTGTTGGTTATTCATTTTAAATATAGCAGTGTATACATGCCTCCCAAACTCCCTAACTATCCCTTCCCCCTATCCTTCCCCTTGACAGCTGTAAGTTCATTCTCTGAACTTGAGTAAATGATTATTGTTTAAAACCATTAAATTTGGGGATAACTTGTCACACAGCAAAAGCTAACTAATACAGCCACCAATACACATTCCTTAACAACCAAGCCTCTCCTTTACTACTTTTCTTTTCACATCATAGGCTAAAATGTTCTCATCAATTAGACTACCCTTTCACCTAGCACATAAGTTCTTATAATTCAATGCAAAAATTCTCCTCATCCCCAAAGTATGAGGACAGGGTGTTCTTAGCCACAGTGACATCACAGGAAGTATTATGTAAAATTTCCCTCAATCAAATACTTAAGAGTATACAATTTCCTACAATTGTCATATAATACAGAAACAAATCCTATAACCTGCCATCTCCTTTCATGTCTTCAAGTCCTTCTGATTCCAAAGGCTACGGTTTTCTCATTTAACCATACCGGTTATTTTCACTTTGAGAGTATATAACTAATGTCCTAATTTCTTACAAGACTTAGATATACTAAATTTTGCATCAACTTATAGAACTCAAACCAAAATCCTTCACTTTGCTTACTCATTCACCCAAGTGACAGATGCTGCCTAAGTCTGTGCACTCTTGAACCTACAGTCCTCAGCACTGACCTACCTATTTCCCTGCTTCTTCTCTTCTCGGAGGTCATGATAATGGAGTAAGCCACTTTCATCTAACTCATTTCTACCTGTGTCTTCCTGTCTCTAAAAGCCAATCAGCCATCTACTCCAAAAGGTCTGACTTTTTCCAGCCTGTCTTCTAATCTATGACTGAGGTAGACAGTCGGGGAGAAAGATAGAATACAAATCAAAATGTGAAAACATTCATTAAACATATAATAAGACGCCAACTTACTCTCACCTATGAGATGCATCCCAGGCTCTTGGTTACACATACTGTAAACTTTCTGGACAAAGTCTACGTCTTCCTTTATATCTTGAAATGGCATATGTTCAGTAAATCAATGTTGAGGGATAACAATATATACAAAAGTGGAAACTATAGACCCAGTGGCTTCATGCTGCATTCAAAAGAATTATCTTTTATGGCATTTAACTTGAACTTTATGTTTTTTTTTCCTTACTAAGGACTATTAACATTAATAGGGCACCACAGAGGGGACTTTTGTTTTTCTTCTGATAGCCATCTTTCAACAAGTCTGGCTGCAAGCAAATGAGATCAGCATTTTAAGAGCCAATAATTGTGTGGCTGATTGTCTATACTTGCTAAAAATTTTTCCCATAGTTTGCCTCTATCCATGCCTCTATAGTATGCCTCTATCACTGACTCTATCTTGTAGTGAAAATTAACGCCCCGATTTAAATGAATGATGTGAAACATGATCTATTATGCCCGCTGGCACACAGTATGTTATACCTCATTACTACATTCTTAAAGAATAATTAGCATCTCTGGGGATGAATCAAATATTACACATTCAACAATGGCAGATACATTTACTCACAGTTAGAAAACGGTGGTTCTAACCTTTCCATACACTAAGCCTCGGTCATAAGTTTTACCAGTCCTGAAAGTTGACATTTTCCTCTGGGGAACATAGATTGTTTTACTGTTGAATCACTGGCATGCCAGTTGCGTCTAGAAACTTTCCACTCACATGCTTATATACTGAGCCTATTGTCATATTTTGCATTTCCTCTGAAGTTATACTCTTTAATTAAATTTGATAAATAAAATGGGGACTGACTCCATTTAATTGCACTCAGTTTAGGTCAGTTGCTCAGTCAGGTCCGACCCTTTGCAATCCCATGGACTACAGCACACCAGGTTTCCCTGTCCATAACCAGCTCCCAGAGCTTGCTCAAACTCATGCCCATAGAGTCAATGATGCCATCCAGCCATCTCATCCTCTGTCGTCCCCTTATCCTCCTGCATCAGGGACTTTTACAATGAGTCGGTTCTTCACATCAGGTGGCCAAAGTATTGGAGTTTCAGCTTCAGAATGAGTCTTTCCAATGAATATTCAGGGCTGATTTCCTTTAAGATGGACTGGTTCAATCTCCTTGTAGTCCAAGGGAGTTTTCTCCAACACCACAGTTCAAAAGCATCAATTCTTTGGTGCTCAGCTTTCTTTTTGGTCCAACTCTCACATCCATATATGACCCCTGGAAAAACCATTGCTTTGACTAGATGGACCTTTGTCAGCAAACTAATGTCTCTGCTTTTTAATATGCAGTCTAGGTTTGTCATAGCTCTTCTTCCAAGGAGCAAGCATCTTTTAATTTCATGGCTGCAGTCTCCATCTGCAGGGATTTTGGAGCCCAAGGAAAGGGTGTCACTTTTTTCATTGTTTCCCCATCTATTTGCCATGAAGTGATGGGACTGGATATTTAACTGAAATATTTAGCCTCAAAATCCACAAGTGTTGATGATATATTCAGATCATTAAGACCAACTTAGGCCACTGTTTAATTTATTGGAGAGGTCACTCATACATCCATATCCTTATCTATATTACAGTCAGATGCCGAAACTGAAACACAGATTTAATGTAAGCTTAAAGACACTTTCAATTGTCTTTATGTATCAAGTCACAATTTACACATGTCATTTATTAATTTCAAATAAATTTAAATCAAAAGTTAACCACATAAAATATAAGATCTCACAAAATACACTCTTCCAAAATATAGAAGGTTATTCAGAGTATAAAACAGTGTACTTTAATCACTATCAGTCCTGGTTTAATATATTTTGACTTTTTCCCTTCTTGAAATTCTATTTTTTTTCCATCAGATTTCCTAGGATTTTAGTTTCTTGTTTCCTTAAAAATATTTCCAAGTTTATCTCATTTCTTTAAAGACAGAACTGCATCTTATACTCTGACAATTCTAAAACCTTACAGTTTTGTGCATCTCTTCTCACAGCTGGCTGTTTCTGCTTCTACGTATCCTTGGGGCCCAGCCTCCACAAATGCTTGGTTGAATTTTACTATGATTTTCCCATTATACTCATAGAACTATTTCTGGGAATTCCTGGGAGCCTAGGATCTTCACTTGCTTTTACTAGGCACATACAGGGGCACAACCAGGTCAGGACCACCTTATCCAAATCCACACCAGCATTCTCTGAACTGCCTAGGTGAAGTGTGTTTAAGTACCACGTCCTTGAGAACATCAGGGTTTGGCTGTAACGTCTCAATGATTTATCTCATTAGGATTTGGGTTTTGTGCCCTCTGCTACTCAGCACTAAAGGTAGGAGGGCAAGGAGTGTTGACTTTTGGTTCACCCTTATCGTTATGCTCAGAGGGTAGCCTGGGGATCTCAGTTTTACACAGAGAGATTTCCTCTTAGACTCTCTACCATAGGTAGGTCCTGGGTTCAATGTGACTAGGTTTTGCAACCAAGAATAATCCCTGCCCATGTCCTCAAGCTTCCCTGGTGGCTCAGTGGTAAAGAATCCACCTGCAATGCAGGAGACCTAGGTTCAATCCCTGGGTCAGGAAGATCCCCTAGAGAAGGAAATGGCAACCCACTCCAGTACTCTTGCCTGAAGAATTCTATGGATAGGGGAGCCTGGCACCTACAGTCCATGGGGTTGCAAAGAGGCGGACACAACTAAAGCAACTTAGCACACACAGAAGTATTTATAATCCCATTAAGAGAAAGAAAATAAGAATAACTTACTCAATTTGTAAACAAACTAATACCCCCCCATTTTATGTAGAAAACCGCAAACCTAGGACTTAACGAATTTATCATCTAATTATCTGCTTATTATTAACAGTTATAAAAGTGTTACTCACTCAGTTGTGTCTGACTCTGTGACCCATAAACTATAGCCCACCAGGCTCCTCTGTCCATGGAATTCATCAGGCATCAATACTGGAGTGGGTTGCCATTCCCTGCTCCAGGAGGTCTTCCCACCCCAGGGATCAAACTTGGGTCTCCTGCATTGCAACTAACATACGTCCTCAAGCAGAAGTGGCTTCAGTGTTCCACTGACTACTCTGGGTCTCATTTTCCTCTAAACTTTTAGCCAGGTAATTCTTTTACTATTTTTTAGCATTCTGATACTTCTAAAATTACATGTATCCATCCCAGACTTGTTAACTGTTTTCAGTGGCAGGACTGGTCCTGAGTGTCTTAGTCCACTATGGTTCCAGAAACAGATGTTTCCCCAGGGTTAATAAGCCCCATTCAAACAAACATATCCCACATGTCTGAAGCATTTGTTTTAACTATCTTTCTTAATTGCAAGTAACAAATATGGCTCAAGTTACTTCCAATAACTGAGGGTAGTTACAAGGATTGGCTTCCCACGTGGCTCAGTAGTAAAGAATTCTCCCGCCAATGCAGGGGATGCAGTTTTGATTCCTAGGTCAGGCAGATCTGGAGAAGCACATGGCAACCCACTCCAGTACTCATGCCTGGGAAATCCCATGGACAGAGGAGCCTAGTGGGCTACAGTCTGTGGGGTTGCAAAGAGCTGGACACAACTTAGTGATTAAGCAACAAGTTACAAGAACACAGGTGCATAGGATCCCAGGAGTAACCAGGAAGAGACGGAACCTTTCACAGTGTGCCAAGAAAGATGAGAAGAACTGAAAAGAGTAGGAGATTGTGGGCCTTCACTCCATCTCAGAGTTCCTTAAACCTTTTTTAGCAAGACTCAGAATAGTCTGGAGGGCTGTGAAAACACAGATTGCTGGGCCCCACCTGCAGGGTTTCTGAAACAGGGCCTGAGGATTTGCCTGTCTGGACCACAAGGAGATCAGTCAATTCAAAGGAAATCAACCCTGAATATTCATTGGAAGGACTGGTGCTGAAGCTGAAGTTCCA
>SJYW01023458.1:0-10914 GCA_006410735.1 Raphicerus campestris | reverse complement strand
CCTAAATGCAATCAACTCTCAATACTCATTTGAAGGACTGATGCTGAAGCTGAAGCTCCAATACTATGGCCACCTGATGTGAACAGCCAACGCATTGGAAAAGACCCTGATGCTGAGAAAGACTGAGGAAAAAATTTGACTATTATCTCTTTTAATATTTTTATGTTTTGACTTTCTCATCAAGGATAGCACTTACATGATGTTATATTGCATTGTTTTCCTATAACTCACTGAGTTTTCAAAAATTCTTTTTTATTCATATACTTTATTTTTTATAATTTTTACTTCTATGTCTTCAAGTTCAGTAATCTTTTTCTTTGTAAATGATTCAGTTCAGTTCAGTTCAGTCACTCAGTTGTGTTCGACTCTTTGCGACCCCGTGAATTGCAGCACTCCAGATCTCTTTGTTCATTACCAATTCCCAGAGTTCACTCAGATTCACGTCCACCGAGTCAGTGATGCCGTCCAGTCNCACGCCAGGCCTCCCTGTCCAGCACCAACTCCCAGAGTTCACTCAGACTCATGTCCATCGAGTCAGTGATGCCATCCAGCCATCTCATCCTCTGTCGTCCCCTTCTCCTCTTGCCCCCAATCCCTCCCAGCATCAGAGTCTTTTCCAATGAGTCAACTCTTCGCATGAGGTGGCCAAAGTACTGGAGTTTCAGCTTTAGCATCATTCCACCCAAAGAAATACCAGGGTTGATTTCCTTCAGAATGCACTGGTTGGATCTCCTTGCAGTCCAAAGGACTGTTGAGAGATTCCTCCAACACCACAGTTCAAAAGCATCAATTCTTCAGCACTCAACTTTCTTCACAGTCCAACTCTCACATCCATACATGACCACTGGAAAAACCATAGCCTTTACTAGATGGACCTTTGTTGGCAAAGTAATGTCTCTGCTTTTGAATATGTTATCTAGATTGGTCATAACTTTTCTTCCAAGGAGTAAGCGTCTTTTAATTTCATGGCTGCAGTCACCATCTGCAGTGACTTTGGAGCCCCCAAAATAAAATCTGACATTGTTTCCCTATCTATTTCCCATGAAGTGATGGGACCAGATGCCATGAGCTTCGTTTTCTGAATGTTGAGCTTTAAGCCAACTTTTTCACTCTCCTCTTTCAGTTTCAAGAGGCTTTTTAGTTCCTCTTCACTATCTGCCATAAGAGTGGTGTCATATGCACATCTGAGGTGATTGATATTTCTCCTGGCAATCTTGATTCCAACTTGTGCTTCATCCAGCCCAGCTTTTCTCATGATGTACTCTGTATAGAAGTTAAATAAGCAGGGTACAATATACAGCCTTGAAGTACTTCTTTTCCTATTTGGAACCAGTCTGTTGTTCTATGTCCAGTTCTTACTGTTGCTTCCTGTCCTGCATATAGGTTTCTCAAGTGGCAGGTCAGGTGGTCTGATATCTCCATCTCTTTCAGAATTTTCCACAGTTTATTGTGATCCACACAGTCAAAGGCTTCGGCATAGTCAATAAAGCAGACATAGATGTTTTTCTGGAACTCTCTTGCTTTTTCAATGATCCAACAGATGTTGGCAATTTGATATCCAGTTCCTCTGCCTTTCCTAAAATCATCTGCTACTATTCTCATCCACTGCATTTTCCCATTCAGACATAGTAGTTTTCATGTCTAGAAATTTGAACTTGTCATTTTTATATTTTCCATGTCACTATTTAAGTTCTTAAACATATGCAATACAATTATAAGGACCACTTAATGTCCTTGTCTGCAAACCCTAATATTGGTGTCAGTTCTTGTTTATCTTAATTGATTGATTTTTCTCTTATTCAGGATTCATATCTTCTTATTTCTTTGCATTTTGCTGATTTTGAATGGGTGCCTATCATTGTGAGCTTTGCTCTGGGATGCAGCTCATTACTTGGAAACAGATTGATTCTTTTTAGTCTTGCTTTTAAAAAGTGTTACATAGGTTAATAACAGTGATTAATCTAGCATAATTATTCCATTATTACTGAGGCAGGACACTTCTGGTGCTGTCCTAATACACTATAAATTATGAACTAGGTATAAAAATTATAGTCTGGTTGGTTGGAAAACTCACCATTTTCTTGCATGAGGTTCAGCACTGTAACTTCTAAGTTATTTGGGGGTTCTTTTCTCCACTGATTTGTGTAGATTTATGAGTTTATTAATACTCTGCTGTAGCTCAAAATGCCCCCTAGAGACATCTACAGTTCTCTTTCTCTTTGTTTTCTTGAAGAGTTTTCTTTCTATGCAGATTCTCCTCTGCAGTACTGTGTCCTGCTTACACTCCAGCTAATTTGACCTCTCTGAACCATCAGGTCAAAACTCTCAAATCTGACCAGGCTCTGCCTAGTTTATTGTAGCTTAGAAACTATCTCAAGGTAGCAAGCTAAGGAATTCGTAGGACTCACCTCATTTCTTCCCAGTCTTGTCCTTAATAGCCTGGTATTTAATAAATTGGAAGTGATCAAGCAGGAGATGGCAAGAGTGAATGTTGATATTTTAGGAATCAGTGAACTAAAATGCACTGGAATGGGTGCATTTAACTCAGTTCAGTTCAGTCGCTCAGTCGTGTCCAACTCTGTGACCTCATGAATCACAATATGCCAGGCCTCCCTGTCCATCACCAATTCCCGGAGTTCATTCAGACTCAGGTCCATCGAGTCTGTGATGCCATCTCATCCAGCCATCTCATCCTCTGTCGTCCCCTTCTCCTCATGCCCCCAATCCCTCCCAGCATGAGTCTTTTCCAATGAGACAACTCTTCTCATGAGGTGGCCAAAGTACTGGAGTTTTAGCTTTAGCATCATTCCTTCCAAAGAAATCCCAGGGCTGATCTCCTTCAGAATTTAACTCAAATGGCCATTATAGGCCTGATGTGCTGTGATTCATGGGATTACAAAGAGTCAGACATGACTGAGCAACTGAACTGAACTGACCATTATCTACTACTGTGGGCAAGAATCCCTTTGAAGAAATGGTGTAACACTCATAGTTAACAAGAGAGTCTGAAATGCAGTACTTGGATGCAATCTCAAATATGACAGAATGACCTCTGTTCATCTCTAAGGGAAACCATTCAATATCACGGTATTCCAAGTCTATGCCCCTACCAGTAATGCTGAAGAAGCTGAGGTTGAACTGTTCTATGAAGACCTACAAGACCTTCTAGAACTAACACCCAAAAAAGATTTCCTTTTCATTATAGGGAACTGGAATGCAAAAGTAAGAAGTCAAGGAACACCTGGCGTAACAGGCAAATTTAGCCTTGGAGTACAGAATGAAGCAAGGCAAAGGCTAGTAGAGTTCTTCCAAGAGAATGCACTAGTCATAGCAAACACCCTCTTCCAACAAAACAAGAGAAGACTCTACACATGGACATCACCAGATGGTCAACACCGAAATCAGATTGATCATATTGTTTGCAGCCAAAGATGGAGAAACTCTATCCAGTCAACAAAAACAAGACCAGGAGCTGACTGTGGATCAGATCATGAGCTCCTTATTGCCAAATTCAGACTTAAATTGAAGAAAGGAGGGAAAACCACTAGACCATTCAGGTATGACCTAAACCAAATCCCTAACGATTATACAGTGAAACTGAAAAATAGATTTAAGGGACTAGATCTGATAGACAAAGTGCCTGATGAACTATGGATGGACGTTCATGACATTGTACAGGAAACAGGGATCAAGACCATCAAAAAAGCAAAATAGGTGTCTGAAGAGGTCTTACAAATATCTGTGAAAAGAAGAGAAGCCTAAAGCAAAGGAAAAAAAGGAAAGAGAAACCAATTTGAATGCAGAGTTCCAAAGAATAAGGAGAGATAAGAAAGCCTTCCTCAGTAATCAGTGCAAAGAAATAGAGGGAAACAATAGAATGGAAAAGACTAGAGATGTCTTCAAGAAAATTAGAGATACCAAGGGAACATTTCACGCAAAGATGGGCTCAATAAAGGACAGAAATGGTATGGACCTTACAGAAGCAGAAGATATTAAGAGGTGGCAAGAATACACAGAAGAACTATACAAGAAAGATCTTCATGACCCAGACAATCATGATGGTGTGATTCCTCACCTAGAGCCAGACATCCTGGAATGTGAAGTCAAGTGGGCCTTAGGAAGCATCACTAAGAAACAAAGCTAGTGAAGGTAATGGAATTCCAGTTTAGCTATTTTAAATCCTAAAAAAGATGATGCTGTGAAAGTGCTGCACTCATATGCCAGCAAATTTGGAAAACTGAGCAGTGGCCACAGGACTGGAAAAGGTTAGTTTTCATCCCAGTCCCTAAGAAAGGCTATGCCAAAGAATGCTCAAACTACCACACAATTGCACTCATCTCACATGCTAGTAAAGTAATGCTCAAAATTATCCAAGTCAGGCTTCAACATTATGTGAACCACGAACTTCCAGATGTTCAATATGGTTTTAGAAAAGACAGAGGAACCAGAGATCAAATTTCCAACATCTTCTGGATCATGGAAAAAGCAAGAGAGTTCCAGAAAAAAAACATCTATTTCTGCTTTACTGACTATGCCAAAGCCTTTGATCATATGGATCACAATACACTGTAGAAAATTCTTCAAGAGATAGGAATACCAGACCACCTGACCTGCCTCTTGAGAAATCTGTATATAGGTCAGGAAGCAACAGTTAGAACTGGATATGGAAAAACAGACTAGTTCCAAACAGGAAAAGGAGTACATCAAAGCTATATCTTGTCACCCTGTGATTATTTAACTTATATGCAGAGTACATCAATGGAAACATTGGCTGGATGAAGCACAAGCTGGAATCAAGGTTTCTGGGAGAAATATCAATAACCTCAGATATGTAGATGATACAACCCTTTTGGCAGAAAGTTAAAAAGAACTAAAGAGCCTCTTGATGAAAGTGAAAGTGGAGAGTGAAAAAGTTGGCTTAAAGCTCAACATTCAGAAAACGAAGATCATGGCATCCGATCCCATCACTTCATGGCAAATAGATGGAGAAACAGTGGAAACAGTGGCAGACATTTTTGGGGCTCCAAAATCACTGCAGATGGTGACTGCAGCCATGAAATTAAAAGACACTTACTCTTTGGAAGGAAAGTTATGGCCAACCTAGACAACATATTAAAAAGTAGAGACATTACTTTGCTAACAAAGGTCTGTCTAGTCAAGGCTATCATTTTTCCAGTGGTCATGTATGGATGTGAGAGTTGGACTGTAAAGAAAGCTGAGCCCCGAAGAATTGATGCTTTTGAACTGTGGTGTTGGAGAAGACTCTTGAGAGTCCCTTGGACTGCCAGGAGATCCAACCAGTCCATCCTAAAGGAGATCAGTCCTGGGTGTTCACTGCAAGGACTGATGTTGAAGCTGAAACTTCAATACTTTGGCCACCTTATGCAAACAGCTGACTCATTTGAAAAGACCCTGGTGCTGGGAAGGAATGAATGCAGGAGGAGAAGGGGATGATAGGATGAAATGGTTGATGGCATCACCAACTTAATGGACGTGAGTTTGAAAAAGCTCCAGGAGTTGGTGATGGACAGGGAGGCCTGGTGTGCTGCAGTTCATGGGGTTGCAAAGAGTCAGACAGGACTGAGCTACTGAACTGAACGTAACTGATTTGATACTTGATGCCATTTTCCCATATATTTTGTTCAGTTTTGAGTTATTTCATACAGAGTGGTAAATTCAGTTCCAAATATTTTATCTTATCCAGAAACAAATTTCTCTTACCTTTCTATTGCTTACTTATACCAACTCAGAATCAAGTGTGTGTGTGTGTGTGTATATATATATATAATATAAAACTATGTACTTTTTTGTCTTTTGCTAATTTGTGTACTCACAACATAAATTTCTATCTGCAAACTTGATATATGTTGGAGCAAGAACAACTATGTCCTCTCTAAGACAGCAACCCCAGTGTCNAAAAAAAAAAAAAAGTAAAATCCTAAATCATATGCCCCTTTCTTGTTCCCTATTGAACAGATGAACTTGTTTTGGTCAAAAACTCACTAGCGAAAACTGAAGGAGTTCAAGAGATCCCTGCAGGAATTTTCCTCACATGCAGGGACCTCTAACTGCTCAGATTCAGGGACTCAACTCACACAAAAGAACCCTTTCCATTTAGTCTCACTGGGCTGCCACAGGGCTCTTTCTGAAAGAAATAAAGGAAAAGGGTCCTTTTTATGAGTTGCAGGCCTTCCAGTTCAGAGACCTGATTCCCTAACAGCCTTACTTGGTCTTCAAGAAGCACCAGAGGTACAGGCTGGGGGCTTCTGGACAGAGTGGAGCTGCGCTGCCTGATCCTTGTGAAGGCCCGCCCTCTCTTAACCATTCCTAACCCAGAGCTGATTACGGACCTGCTCTTCCCTCATCCCTCCATGTGTGCAGATCCGACTGATTCTACCTCGACGCCTGACCCACCATCCAACCCCTTCCTTCACGCCACTCCTGGAATCCTGCTGCGTTGATCCCTTCCTGCCCTCTGCGACCTGTGAGGAAAGCTCTCCCCTCTGGTCCATCAGGCACGCCTGCAAGCTGACTACGCTCAGAAGCTGCCTTCATCACGCCAGCCTCCTGTTCAAAGGCTTCAGCCAGCTCTGCATCCACAGTGGCAGCCTAGACTCTGACACCTGGCACTCAGGGCCTTTCCTGACAGCCTTCCAAACCCGCCCTGGTGGACTTTCCCTCTTCTGGGCCCTTCATGGCCCTTGGAAGCACAGTGACTGTCTCAGGCTTGCTCTGCAGCTCCTTCCTAAGCATCCACGGGTCCAGCTTGGGCTCAGGAGTGAGCAAGAGGGACACACACAGCACCCCAGCCCCCACAGAGGCCCCCCAGCACAGCCTGCCTCCCAGGGCTGGAGAGGCTCCTCCAGTTTCTCTAGTTACAGTAGGGGCAGGAGTGCTCCAGGCTGGACACATGGCTAAGTGAAGGGTGGCTGGGAGCATGTGTGCGTGTTTGTGCATGTGTGTGTGTGTGTATGACTCTGGGCTGCTGAGGAGTGCTTAGTGGTCTGTCTTTTGTTCTTCTTCTTTTCTTTTTTAGGCCGCACCTTGCAACTTGTGGGATCTCTTATTTCCCAACCAGGGGTTGAACCTGGGTTAGGCAGTGAAAGCACCGAATCCTAACCACCAGGGAACTCCCCTTTCATGTTTTTATTTAACCAACAGTGTGAAAAAAATACACTGGTTGTAGCAAACACCCTCTTCCAACAACACGAGAGACAATTCTACACATGGACATCACCAGATGGTCAATACCAAAATCAGATTGATTATGCTCTTTGCAACCAAAGACTGAGAAGCTCTATACAGTCAGCAAAAACAAGACCTGGCTCAGATCATGAGCTCCTTATTGCAAAATTTAGGCTTAATTTGAAGAAAGCTGAAGTTCCAATACTTTGGCCATCTGATGCAAGGAGTCTATTCATTAGAAAAGACCCTGATCCTGCGAAAGATTGAAGGCAGGAGGAGAAGGGGGTGACAGAGGATGAGATGGTTGGAGGGCATCATCAACTCAATGGACATGAGTTTGAGCAAACTCTGAGAGATGGTGAAGGACAGGGAAGCCTGGTGTGCTGCAGTCCACAGGGTTGCCAGGGGTCAGACAGGAATGAGCGGCTGAACAACAATAACAAGTTAAAGAAATTAGGGAAAACCACTAGGCCATTCAGATATGACCTAAATCAAATCCCTTATGATTATATAGTGGAGGTGACAAACAGATTCAAGGGATTAGATCTGGTAGACAAAGTGCCTGAAGAACTATGGACAGAGATTTGTAGCCCTATACAGGAGGCAGTGACCAAAATCATCCCCAAGAAAAAGAAATGCAAGAAAGCAAAGTGGTTGTCTGAGAAGGCCTTACAAATAGCTGATGAAAGAAGAAAAGCAAAAGGCAAGGGAGAAGGGAGAGGTATACACGACTGAATGCAGGGTCCCAGAGAATAGCAAGGAGAGACAAGAAGGCCTTCTTCAATGAACAATTTAAGCAAGGGAGTTTCAGAAAGACATCTCATTGACTTAATTGAAGATGCTAAAACCTTTGACTGTGGTGATCACAACAAACTGTGGACAATTCTCAAAGAGATGGGAATACCAGACCACCTTACCTGTCTTCTGAGAAACCTGTATGAGGGTCAAGAAGCAACAGTTAGAACTGGACATGAAGGGTGGTCCTAAGATGGTGGAGGAATAGGACGGGGAGACCACTTTCTCCCCCACAAATTCATCAAAAGAACATTTAAAAGCTGAGTAAATTCCACAAAACAACTTCTGAATGCTGGCAGAGGACATCAGGCACCCAGAAAAGCAGCCCATTGTCTTTGAAAGGAGGCAAGAAAAAATATAAAAGACAAAAAAGAGTCAAAAGAGGTAGGAACAGAGCTCCGTTTCGGGAAGGGAGTCTTAAAAAAAGAGATGTTTCCAAAGACCAGGAAACACTCTCACTGCTGAGTCTGTGGTGAGCCTTGGAAGCACAGAGGGCAACAGGAAGGAAAAATAAATAAATAATTAAACCCCACAGATTACAAGTCCAGTGGTAACTCCCACAGTAGAGAAGCAGCTCAGATGCCTGCAACCACCACTTGCAAGTGGGGGCTGGGCAGGGAGGCGCAGGCTGCATTGCTTAGAGTAAGGATCTTGCCTGAATGCCTCGAGTGCAATCTGAGCGAACTAACTTGAGCTAGCAAACCAGACTGTGAGATAACTACCACGTGAAACG
Organism: Raphicerus campestris; assembly: GCA_006410735.1. NCBI lineage: Eukaryota > Metazoa > Chordata > Mammalia > Artiodactyla > Bovidae > Raphicerus > Raphicerus campestris. The sequence goes on along the minus strand of SJYW01023458.1, from coordinate 2,201 downwards.
CCAGCCCTAACCTAAGACACCTCCAGGCCCATGCACAGAACAAAGCATTGAACAGAGATAGCTGGCTGCAGACCATCCTCCTCCAGTGACAGGCAGCCAGAGCCGGAAGGGGAGCAATTGCAGCCCCAGAGAGACATTATCTACAAAACTGTAAGCAGGCTTTTTTGCTAAGACTTCTTGGGGTTCTGGATGGTCAACATCTGCCTGAGAAGGTGTGCCAGTTGTACACCCAGAAAACCGAGTGGCAGGCACAGGGGAGGCAATAAGTCGCAGTGATCGTGCTCGCCAAACACCCCATCACCTGAGCTGCTCGGACCTGGGAAGGGCACAAAACTCAGGCCCAACAGAGTATGCGCCTCTGAGGACTACCCAAGTGCCTGAACCTGAGCAGCTTAGACCTAGGAGGTGCATGCAGCCCAGGGCCTGCCTCAGATGTTCCTGATGGAGCAACCTAGAGCCTGAGCAGTGTGGGCAGGGAGGGTACATGTGCGGTGAGTGGAGGCAGGCCCAGTGTGGCTGAGGCACTGAGAGCACACACCAGTGTTATTTGTTTGCAGCGTCCCTCCCTCCCCACAGCATGACTGAACAAGTGAGCCTTAAAAAAGTGTCCACCACTGCTCCCTTTGTGTCAGGGCAGAAATTAGACACTGAAGAGACCAGCAAACAGAAGAAGCTAAAACAGAAGGAACCGCCTTGGAAGTGACAGGGGCAATAGATTAAAACCCTGTCTTTAGTACCGACTACATAGGAAGGGGCCTATAGATCTTGAGAAATATAAGCTGGACCAAGGAACTATCCAAAATTGAACTGACCCCACAATACCGACAACACCAGAGAAAGTCCTAGATATATTTTTACTATTTTTATGATCATTCTTTTTTTTAAAGTCCTCTATTACTCCTTTAATTTTCATTTTTATAACCTACCATTACTTTGCAAAAAAAGACTATTTTTTAAAAGCAAACTTCATATATATATATATATATAAATAATTTATGTTACTTTTTTTCTCTCTTTCTTTTCTTCTTTTCTTTAATGTTGTATTTTTGAAATTCCAAACTCTACTCTAGATTTTTAATCTTTGCATTTGGTATTTGTTATCAACTTTGAACCTTTAAGAACCCAATCTTCAGTATTCATTTTTACTTAGGAGCGAGATTACTGGCTTGACTGCTCTCTCCCTCTTTGGACTCTCCTTTTTCTCCACCAGGTCGCCTGTGTCTCCTCCCTACCCCCTCTCTTCTGTACCCAACTCTGTGAATTTCTGTGTGTTCCAGATGGTGGATAACACTTAGGGAACTGATTACTGGCTGGATCTGTCTCTCTCCTTTTGATTCCCCCCTTTTATCCTCCTGGCCACCTCTGTCTCCTTCCTCCCTCTTCTCTTCTCTGTATAACTCCGTGAACATATCTGAGCAGTCCAGCTGTGGAGTGCACATAAGGAAGTGAATACTGGCTAGCTTGCTCTCTCCTCTACTGATTCTACCTCATCTCATTCAGGTCACCTCTAACTCCCTCCTCCCTCTTCTCTTCTTCATGTAGCTCTGTGAACCTCTCTGGGTGTACCTCACTGTGGAGAAAGTTTTCTTCTTTAACCTAGATGTTTTACCAATGGTGCTGTATATAAGGAGAAGTCTTGAGACTACTGTAAAAATAAGACTGAAAACCAGAAGCAGGAGGCTTAAGTCCAAACCCTGGGAACACCAGAGAATTCCTGACTCCAGAGAACATTAATTGACAAGAGCTCATCAAACGCCTCCATACCTACACTGAAACTAAGCACCACCCAAGGGCCAAGTTCCAGAGCAAGGCATACCACTCAAATTCTCCAGCAACACAGGAACACAGCCCTGAGCTCCAGTATACAGGCTGCCCAAAGTTACTCCAAAACCACTGACATCTCATAAGTCATTACTGGACACTTCATTGCACTCCAGAGAGAATAAATCCAGCTCCTCCCACCAGAACACCAACACAACCTTCCCTAACCAAGAAAGCTTGACAAGCCACCTGTACAACCCCACCTACACTGAGGAAACTCCACAATAAAGAGAACCCCACAAACTGCCAGAATACAGAAAGGACACCCCAAACTCAGCAATATAAACAAGATGAAGAGACGGAGGAATACCCAGCAGGTAAAAGAACAGGATAAATGTCCACCACATCAAACAAAAGAGGAAGAGATAGAAAATCTACCT
>SJYW01023454.1:0-12608 GCA_006410735.1 Raphicerus campestris | reverse complement strand
TTTTTTTTTAGCATATGTTCTGCTGCCCTGCTCTATTTTCTTGTCAAAGCATTTTAAAATCTTGTATTAAGTACTGCCTGCGCACCTTACTTTGAGGACACTTTTTTTCCCTTAAGTAGCTGTATAGTGAAGATAAGACATACTTGTTGAAATTAGGGTCACTTGAGTCTTTAGTGGTTTATAGAGTGCATAATAGCCCTATAAAATTCCAGCTTTCTCTCATCCTGATGAAAGGGGATTGCGTGGTCTTACTCTATTTGCAATAAAGTCACCAAATGTCAAATGCACATATAAAGAATTATTGCCAGAATCCCCCCCACCTTTTCCCTCCATCCAGAGTGATCTGGTTGACTGAGGTCACATCCCAGACTATGGGACTGGTGGGTACACATTACCATCTGTCAGGATGATCCTGGTGTCCAAAAATCAGTGAAAGAAGCCATAGAATTTTCTCACCAGGGGCACAGACTCACACAGACCTCCTCAGTGTTAGTTCATAAGGGGATTTTCTTTAACACTTTAGATACAGAGTGAGAAGATTTTCTTCAGTGTTCCTTAGTTTTGGCTTATGTGGGTTCCCAGGAAGACTTGGAACGTTATCTTTGTGTTTCAGGGACAAGGTTGAGGATGGGGAAGGGGTGGATGCCTGGTGGGCTGTGTGCCCCTGTAGACAGAATGAAGCTAGAGGCATCCTGAAGCTGTGCTTTCTCACAGTTGGCACAGTGTCAGTCTGGTATGTGACGAGTCTTCTGTGAATGTTCTGCTTTAGCTTTTGATTTTAACTCTTCTTAACAAAGCCAGCTGTGGAAACTGAGGCACCAGGACAGTTTAGTGCATAGACAATGTCACACAAAGCAGGACCTGGGACTTATCCCACCTGTATCTCTGTGTAAATGAGAATGAGGAGCCCCCAAGTGCTGCAGGATCTGTTTTAGTAGCTGAAGCTAGTGAAATGTCCAGGTCCCTGAACAAGTGAAACTCCACTCTGATGCGTGATCTCTAGGAAGCCAGTCTCTCTCTCTCTCTTTTTTTTTTAAATGTCTCTAATGGGAGCAGGGGAATGACGTAAGGACAAGCTCTTGTGAAAGGATGAGTAACTTGATGGGGGATCGCTTAGATGCATTCAAGTCTAATTACTGAAATGTGTTTCTTGGTAAGGAGTCACAGAACTCATAGTGACATCTATGTATACCCACTCCTGGAGGAGACTTCATTCTCTGCATGACCTTTAGCCTTACTGAAGAACCCAACATTCATGTGAATATGTGTGACAAATAAAATATAATGCACTTCTTATTTGCATTATAATTCACCATTTATGACTTCACTGATAGCTCAGTTGGTGAAGAATCTGTCTGCAATGCAGGAGACCCTGGTTCAGTTCATGGGTCAGGAAGATCCCCTGAAGAAATAGGTTACCCAGTCCAGTATTCTTGGATTTCACTTATTTCTCAGCTTGTAAAGAATCTGCCTGTAATGCAGGAGGCCTGGGTTCAGTCCCTGGGTTGGGAAGATTCCCTGGAGAAGGGAAAGGCTACCCACTCCAGTATTCTGGTCTGGAGAATTCCAGAGGCCAAATAGTCCATGGGGTTGCAAAGAGTCAGACACGACTGAGTAACTTTCACTTCACTCACCATTTATAAGACTTTTCATAAATATTATCTAGTTTGAGCCTTATAAGAGCCTATGGAGTATTTATTATACTCTTTTATTAATAAGAATATCTGGGTCTACAGGGATTAAGTAAAGTATCCATGGGAGCACAATTAAAAAGTGACCAACAGCAAACTAGAACAGAGGTTGACTGTATCCTGGGAGATGCTCTTTCTACCACCTAGCAATTGCCTTATGGTTATATATGTTCATTATGTAACAGCATTGAACTATTATACAGTGGACACAAACATGGAGTCCTAGCCCCAAAAGAGAAGTAAAAAGAGAAAAACCTAAATAAAACAGATTAGGATAAAAATTTCTCAGAGATCTAAGGGAGATATAGATATCTGAACTGAGTTTTCAGAAAAACCATACATAGTTTAATTCCAACCAGTGGCAAGAAAAGAGAGAACCCTGAAGGGCTACAGAGGTGAGGTGGAGCTTTAGAAAAGCTAGGATTCATTTCTTTCCCTGGTTTAGTTCAAGTGGAGTTAGGTGATTTTGAAACACAATTGCATCTTGTGGACTTAATATGGGAGTTAAGGCTGGGGCTCTCCTTCTAATTAGAACTTTCACTATGTGTTTCAGTATTTTCAGTGGAGCCCTGAGTTCATGGTGAAATAACTTTGGTTAATGCTGGGTTAAAACAACTCAGCCACAATATTTGCTTGGTAAATGACCTGAGCCTTTAAAATGTTAATGTATATTGTAAATCTCTAAGAGAGATACATGACATATTACTTTTTAAAATCATATGGTCACATGATCCTTTGGCAGAATGTTCACGATAGGATATGATAGTTTTTATCATGCATTTTGGTGTGCTTGTATTGTATTTGATCACTTACTTGTTCTTTTCTTTACTTTTCTGTTTATTTTGTGTTTAGAAGTCTGACTTTGCTCTCAAACGATGAGATCCATGATTATAAGAGCTGTGTGTTTTATTTCTGTATACTGCGCAGTTCCTAGTAAAGTGTATGAAATGAGAGTTCAATGAACACTTCTGGGTTTGAACAAAATTCAATTCTGTATACTCAGAAGCTGGAGCTTGCAGTCTTTATGGAGAAACCTATAAAAACTTGGCTGCAGTTTTGTTCTTTGTGGCCTCTCTAACAGTGTGCAGATGAGGTCTGTCTCTAGACAGCCTCCCAGACAGGATCGTGATCTTCAGACCACCCCTTTGAATTAGAGAGGTTATTAGTGGCAATGAAATTTAAGGGGAGAAAAACCTCAGATAGTTAAGAAGTTTTTCTATACTGAGAAAATTAATGGATTTCCTAACCTGGAGGTGACTAGATCTTAGCCTATAAGGTGATATGACTGCTTTTTGCTGGTGGTGGTTTAAATTTCACCTAATTCTGTACTTGAACTTCAAAAACATCACCTTTCCCCAGTGAGCTGCTCCCTCCTCTGGACTTTCACATGCTATGAAATGCTTCTGCTGTAGCCCTGTTCTTTAGACTCTAGTAATTTATATGCCTTAGAACTGCAGGCTCCACATGAGCACAGGGGACATTTCCATTCTTCTCCTTCAGATTGTGTCCAGAGCTTGATAAATATTTGCCAAGTGAATTAGCACAAATGTTAGGTTCATCATAAATATTTCCCTCCCCTTCATGGGTTTGAGGTTCCCTGAGATGCCTCTCTGTCATATTCTGTGTTGGATGTTAAGTTGCTTTGTTGATTTAAAAAGTTATATTGTTATCCTATGCCTTTCTCTAACCTCTCCTTGTTGTTATAAATCGCACCTTTAACTTCAATCAAGCAAAGATTTTTTTCCATATGCATAATATATTAACACTAAAGTACAGAAATATTAAATGTACAAATTGCTGAATTTTTATAAATAAATGTACAAATCGCTGAATTTTTACAAATCCTCTTCTCCAGAGAATCTTCCCAACCTAGGGATTGAACCCAGGTCTCCCACATTGCAGGAGGATCCTTTACCAGATGAGTGACAAGGGAAGCTCAAGAATACTGGAGTGGGTAGCCTATCCCTTCTCCAGTGGATCTTCCTGACCCAGGAATCGAACTGGGGTCACCTGCATTGGGGTCACAAGAATTGGTGGATTCTTTACCAAGTGAGCTCTCAGGGAAGCTCTGACACTAAAGTACATAAATATTAAATGTTCAAATTGCTGAATTTTTACAAATGCATCATCATGTAACCAGGCTTCCCTGGTGGCTCAGTGGTAAAGAAACTGCCTGCCAATGCAAGAGACATGAGTTAAATCCTTGGGTCAGTAAGATCCCTTGGAGATGGAAATAGCAACCCACTCCAGTATCCTTGCCTGGGAAATCCCTTGGATGGAGACTGGCAGGCTACAGTCCATGGGGTCACAAAAGAGCTGGACATGACTTAGTGACTAAACAACAACGGCATCATGTAGCCATCACCTGACTAAGGAATACAACATTACCTGACCTTGGAAGCCTCACTCTTTCTCCTCCCTGTTAATGTAGCCAAAGGCTATCCATATTCTGATTTGAATTAAGTCATTTAATAGACTTTTAGACTTTAAGATCTCCACTCCTTTAAATGTTTAAAATCTAAACAAAACAAAAATCCCATCTTATCATAATAAAAACCAATGTTGGTATACTTTTATAACAGTATGAAGTAAAGTAAAGTGAAAATAACTCAGTCATGCCCAACTCTTTGCAATCCCAAGAACCATAGCCTCCCAGGCTCCTCTGTCTATGGCATTCTCCAGGCACGAATACCAGAGTAGGGGTAGCCATTCCCTTCTCCAGGGGATCTTCCTGACCCAGGGATCAAACCTGGGTCTCCTGCATTGCAAGTGGACTCTTTACTGTCAGAGCCACCCCAGAAGCCCCTTATAATAGTATAATACTTTGCAATTAAAGTTTTCCACTTGTCACATCATTTGATCTTCTACAGCTTCCCTACCCTATGAGATACCAAGGCAGAGGTTTTCATTTCATTTTGAAAATGAGAGATTAGAGGTCTAGAGAAGGTAACCATCTGAACTATGATTTTTCCAAGTTCAAGCTTTTTATAGAGTGAATCATTGCAATCATGGCTTATCTCTAAGTTACAGAGGCCCGACTTACAATCATGACTGTTTTTCCGGAAATAGTTTGGAAACTAAATTTGCACCTGGTATGTTCAAAAAGTAGGACATAGCATGTTTTGCTTAATGGTCAATGATCAACCTGAACCAAGTAATTCGGTCTGTTCTTAGTAAATGCTACTAAAGATAGCTCATCTGTCTTCTGTGCCACAATTTCTGAAGTGTTTTTCATATATTGCCTCATTTACTAAGAATTACTTATAAATGAAACTTGCTGAGAGTTATTTATGTTCCTGGACAGTGCTAAGTACTCTACAGGAGTTATCAAGTACGCTACTCCCAACAAACTGATGAGGTAGGTATTATTAATAGTTCTTTCACCTCATGTAAAACTCAAGCCTCAGTATCTGTAAGTACAGAACAGCTATCAAACTGTTCACCTACTGGGGAGAATGTACATTGAAATACTCTTCCTGCCCTAAGAAGTGTCCACAGATGTTAAATTAGTCATTAAGACAGTGACCAGGTTATAACTTTAAGTGTTTGCTGTGAATAATTCTCTTGTCCCAGGCCATCCACAATCATACAGTGAGACCTGGTACACCAAGTTCAGTGCACTTTCACCTTCTTCTGACTGAAAACCTAGTTCTAGTTCTCTTTTGTGAAAGGTGAGACATTAATGATGATATTTCTTCCCTCAGCCCATGGAGAGTGTTGCTATTCAAAATATCAAAGAACAAAAGGGAATCCACCTGCTCACATTCTATTCCAAGCTTCTAAAGGTGGCAGGTGGTATATTATGTTATATATGTCCTCTCAGAGTTCCAAACACTTTGAAGCTATTTAGTTAGAAAGAAGAAGGCAGTATCTAAGAAGAGTGTGCTCATGTTTTCTGAACTTTGACTCTGCTGTTGTATCGAGGTTACCAACACTGGCTTGATGTGTTGAAAGTTGGAACAGTTTCATTGATCTCTCCGTGTGCCTCTACTGCTAGGCTTTTTTGGGAACATTTCATACTTAACGATAGGATTGTGTTACTTTCAAAGTGAAATTTGAAAATAGAAACCAAATTCAGGTTAAAACAACTTTCATTTATTTAAATTGTCTAAAGGGGTTCACGAATCATTTGTGAAGCTTTTTAGAAATAAAAATCATGTGACTTACATATATCTTGTCAAATTAATATGCAATAAAATTGGCTTTTTTGGAAGTACAACTCTATGAATATTAACTCATGGATAGATTCGTTTAATCATTGCCCCAATCAGGATATAGAACTGTTCTGTATCCCAGATAACACCCTTGTGTTGCGTTGTGTCTGTAGCAGGGGCTACTGCCTCTAGCCCCTGATCTGTTCTATGTCACTTTAGTTTTGTCTTTTGGAAATGTCATTTAAATCTGGATGGTGGATAACCTATTGAAACTGGCTTTTTTTTTTTTTTTTCACCCAGCATAATGCCTTTGACTCAGCTGTTGTTATCAACAGCTCATTGTTACACACTGATGACAAGGAGTCCGTTTTGGGGTTGTACCAGGGTTTGTTTGGATTTCTCAGGTGGCTCAGTGGTAAAGAATCTGCCTGCTCGTACATGAGATATAGAAGATTCGTGGTTCGGGAAGATCCCTGGAGGAGGAAATGGCAACCCACTCCAGTACTCCTGCCTGGAAGGTCCCATGGACACAGGAGCTTGGTGGGCTACAGTCCATGGGGTCACAAAGAGTTGGACACAACTGAGTAACTGAGCAGACACACACACACACACACACACACACACACACACGGGTTTGTTTATCTGTTTCCCAACTGAGGGACATTTGAGTTCTTTCTAGTTTATGGCAATTAATAATGGAGTCACTATAATCATTCATGTATAGGGTTTTGTCCGAACATAGGTTTCCATTTCTCTGGCGTAAATAGCTAGGAGTAGGATTGCTAGGTTCTATGGTATATGTGCATTTACCTGGCTTCCCTGATGGCTTAGATGGCAATCCGCCTACAATGCTGGAGACCTGGGTTTGATCCCTGGGTTGGGAAAATCCCATGGAGGAGGACACGGCAACCCACTCCAGTATTCTTGCCTCGAGAATCCCCATGGGCAGAGAATCCTGGAGGGGCTACCATCTATGGGGTTGCAAAGAGTTGGACATGACTGAGTGACTAAGCACACACCACTGAATAAGAAACTGACGAGTTGTTTTCTTAAGAGGCTGTGCCATTTTGTGGGCTCAGCAGTAGGAGAGTTCCAGTTGTTCTGTGTTCTCTTCAGCATTTAGTATTGTATTTCTTTTTTCTTTTTAAGATTAGTTATTTTTATTTTCTGATGTGGACTATTTTTTAAAAGCCTTTATTGCATCTGTTACAACACTGCTTCTGTTTTATGCATTTTTTTTTTTTTTTTTGGCGAAGAGGCATATGGGATCTTAGCTCCATCACCAGGGATCAGATCTGCATGCTCTATGCTGGAAGGCAAAGTCTTAACCACTAGACTGCTAGGGAAGTTCCTACTGTCAGTATTTTTTACTTTAGTTTTTCTGAAAGATGTTTAGTGGTATCCCATTTTGTGGTTTTAGATTCCATTTCTTTATAGCTAATAATGTTGAATTTTGGTAACATAACTCTTTAAGACTTTTGACATTTTAAAATTGGCTTGGTTGTAGTGTGATTCCTATAACTTTATTCTTCTTTGTCAAAATGGTTTCCTATATTTAAGATATTTCTCTTTCCATATAAATTTTAGAATCAACTTGTGTATATCTGTAAAGATCTTTCTAGAATTTTTGATTGGAATTTCATTAAGTCTGTCAAATAATTTGGGGGAGAATTAGCATCTTTTTTATGTGGAGTCTTATAATCCATGAGCATGGTATAGCTCTTGTATTATTTTCTGTTACCAATATGTAAATACCAGAAACTTAGTGGCTTAAAGCAACTTCCAAAATTAATGAATTAATTAAAAATCATTTATTAACACCAGAGATTCTGTGAGTCAAAAGTGCAGGTTAGTATGGTTTAGTTAGGTCCCTGCTTAGGGCCTTACATGGCTAAATCAAAGGGATCAAGGTTGTCAGCAAGATGGTGTTCCATTCTGGAGGTGCTTGGAAAGATGACTCTTCAAAGTTGTTGACTAAATTCCACGCACTGTAGCTACAGGCCTGAGGTTCTTATTTCCTTACTGGTTGTCAGGTTAAAGTGAAGAGGAACTTTAAAGAGTCTCTAAAGTGAAAGAAGAGAGAGAAAATGCTGACTTAAAACTCAGCATTCAAAAAACGAAGATCATGGCATCCAGTCCCATCACTTCATGGAAAATGTTTGGGGAAACAATGGAAACAGTGAGAGACTTTATTTTCTTGGTCTCTAAAATCACTGCAGATGGTGACTGCTGTCATGAAATTAAACAACGCTTGCTCCTTGGAAGAAAAGCTATGACAAATCTAGACACCATATTAAAATGAAGCACAGACATTACTTTATTGACTAAGGTCTGTCTAGTCAAGGCTATGGTTTTTCCAGTAGTTATGTATTGATTTGAGAGTTGGACTATAAAGAAAGCTGAGCAATGAAAATTAACGCTTTTGAACTGTGGTGTTGGAGAAGACTTTTGAGAGTCCCTTCAATTGCAAGAGATCAAACCAGTCAGTCCTAAAGGAAATCACTCCTGAATATTCATTGGAAAGACTGATGCTGAAGCTGAAGCTCCAATACTTTGGCCACCTGATGTGAAGAGCTGACTCATTTGAAAAAACCTTGATTCTTAGAAAGACTGAAGGCAGGAGAAGAGGGGACGAGAGAGGATGAGATGGTTGGATGGCATCACCGACTCCATGTACATTAGTTTGGGTAAACTCTGGGTGTTGCTGATGTACAGGGAGGCCTGGTGTGCTGCAGTGTACAGGGTCACAAAAAGTCGGACATGACTGAGCAACTGAACTGAACTGAACTGAATGGTTAGCTCAAGCCCATGTGAATAATCCAATATAATCTCTGTATTTAAAAATCTATAATCTTAATTACACTTGTAAAATTACTTTTCCCTAGTTAAGTAACATTAGGGTTCCAGAGATTAGGACATGAAGGCCATCTTGACAACCATGTATTTAGTTTCTTTGGTTTCTTATCAATGTTTTATAAATTTCAGCATACAGATTTCGCATATGTTTGATTAAGCTTTTTAGCTGAACATTTTAGTTTTTCTTTGAGTTATTGTAACCAGTATTTAAAAAAATCTTTATAATTGTTCATTGCTATTTTATAGTAATATGTTTAATTTTTGTGCATTGACTATACATTCTGTAATCTTGCTAACCATATTTAGTTCTATTTATAAATAGTTTCCTTAGGATTTTCTATGTTGAAAATCATGTCATCTATGTATAGCCTTATTGCATGGGTAAGACTTCTAGAATGATGTTGAATAGTACTAGGAATATCCTTTCCTTGCTCCTTAAAGCATTCAGTCTTTTAACATTAGATGTAATGTTAGCTGTAGGTTTTTTATTAGATGTTCTTTTGCTATTTGAGTAAGTTCCCTCCTATACTTAGGTTCCTGAGAATTTGTATCATGAATGGGTATTGAATTTGGTCAAGTACNTTTGAACTGTGGTGTTGGAGAAGACTTTTGAGAGTCCCTTCAATTGCAAGAGATCAAACCAGTCAGTCCTAAAGGAAATCACTCCTGAATATTCATTGGAAAGACTGATGCTGAAGCTGAAGCTCCAATACTTTGGCCACCTGATGTGAAGAGCTGACTCATTTGAAAAAACCTTGATTCTTAGAAAGACTGAAGGCAGGAGAAGAGGGGACGAGAGAGGATGAGATGGTTGGATGGCATCACCGACTCCATGTACATTAGTTTGGGTAAACTCTGGGTGTTGCTGATGTACAGGGAGGCCTGGTGTGCTGCAGTGTACAGGGTCACAAAAAGTCGGACATGACTGAGCAACTGAACTGAACTGAACTGAATGGTTAGCTCAAGCCCATGTGAATAATCCAATATAATCTCTGTATTTAAAAATCTATAATCTTAATTACACTTGTAAAATTACTTTTCCCTAGTTAAGTAACATTAGGGTTCCAGATATTAGGACATGAAGGCCATCTTGACAACCATGTATTTAGTTTCTTTGGTTTCTTATCAATGTTTTATAAATTTCAGCATACAGATTTCGCATATGTTTGATTAAGCTTTTTAGCTGAACATTTTAGTTTTTCTTTGAGTTATTGTAACCAGTATTTAAAAAAATCTTTATAATTGTTCATTGCTATTTTATAGTAATATGTTTAATTTTTGTGCATTGACTATACATTCTGTAATCTTGCTAACCATATTTAGTTCTATTTATAAATAGTTTCCTTAGGATTTTCTATGTTGAAAATCATGTCATCTATGTATAGCCTTATTGCATGGGTAAGACTTCTAGAATGATGTTGAATAGTACTAGGAATATCCTTTCCTTGCTCCTTAAAGCATTCAGTCTTTTAACATTAGATGTAATGTTAGCTGTAGGTTTTTTATTAGATGTTCTTTTGCTATTTGAGTAAGTTCCCTCCTATACTTAGGTTCCTGAGAATTTGTATCATGAATGGGTATTGAATTTGGTCAAGTACTGTTCCTGCATCAAGTGATATGATGATGTGGTTTTTCTTCTTTAAATCTGTGAAAATACCGAAACCAATCTTGAATTCCTGGGATAAACTCTGCTTGATTGTAGAATATCTGTAAATTTGTTTTCTTGTGCTGTCTATGGTAGGTTTTGTAATGAGAGTAATATTGATGCCATTAAGTGAATTGGAACAGTTTTTTCCTCTTTAATTTTCTGGAGGAAATTGTATAGAATTGATGTTATTAATTCTTTAAATGTTTGGTAGAATTCACCAGTGAAACCACCAATGCTTAAATATTTATTTTTTGGAAGATTTCTACCTACACATGCAATTTCTTTTTAATAATTATAGGACCATTCAGATTGTCCATTTAATTTTGGGTGAACTTTGGTAACTTGTGGTTTTTGAGATGGTCCATTTTATCTAAAATTGTGGCATTTGTGTGCCTAGAGTTTTTAGTATTGCCTTATTATAATTTTAATGCTGTGTAATCAGTAGTGAAATACCCTCTTTTATTCCGAATATTAGTACTATGTGTTTTACTTTCCTTGTTGATTCTCCTGGCTAAAGGTTTAGCTATTTTATTTTTCTTTTCAAGGAACTAGCTTTTGGCTTTGTTATTTTTTCAATGCATATTATTATTTCTGGTCTAAAAAATCTTTGAGCAAGAGAAAAAGGAGGCAACAAAGGTGGAGATGGTTGGATGGTATCAACAACTCAGTGGACATGAGTTTGAGCAAATTCCAAAAGATAGTGAAGGACAGGGAAGCCTGGCATACTACAGTCCATGGGGTCTCAAAGAGTCTGACACAGCTTAGCGACTGAACAAAAATAGAAATCTTTATCTCCATTCTTTATTATTTCCCGCATTTTGCTTGCTTGGCTTAATTTTCTCTTCTTTTTATAGGTTCTTAAGGTGAAATATTAGATTATTTTCTTGGGATCTTTATTATTTTTTTATTGTGAACATTTAATACAGAAAATTATTCTCTAAGCACTGATTTAACTGTATCCCATGCATTTTGGTATGTTGAATTTTCACTTTTGTTCAGTTCAAAATATTTTCTAATTTCCCTCAAGACTTGCTCTTTGTTCCATGTATTAATTAGAAGTATATATTTCAATACCTAAATCTTTGGAGATTTTTTCATGTTATTTATTTATTTACTTATATTTATAGTTTAATGCTACAGTTAGAGATATACTTTGAATTCCTTTAAATTTGTTTAAGTTGGATTTATGGCACATGGTATTGTGGTGAATGCTTATGCATACTTGAAAAGAATGTGCTATTGCTTCCAATTTAGGGTCTTCAAAAAGTTGCTCCATGTACTCTCGCCAGGGTTATAGCTACATTCATTAAGAAAGACAAAGTGGAATATGCTTACTTCATTATACCCAGATTCAGAGCCTATTATGTTACTTTGCTGAAAGGTTTTGAAGCAAAATCTGCTCAAACATTATCAGTATATTAGAAAAAGGAAAAGAAAGATCTAGATGGAATTCAGGCTCAAGGAAGTAATTGGGCTGCAGGGCTGATCCTGCATATGGATGACCATCTAGGTTCTGTGACTTTGTGTTAATGTCCAAGTATTCAGTGGACAGGTCAAAGCGCAGGATATCTGTCAACCACAAATGAAGCAGATAAAGCTTCATGGTTAGATGAGGTTTATCCAGCTTAGAGTAAGATATTACAGGGAAAATAAATGCAGGCTCCTAGAATAGAGTGCTAATAAGAACCAAGTTGAAGGAGCAAGCCCCAACCACGTTGCTGGGATTTGGAGAGTGACTGTGATCTGATTATGGAGCTCCATATGGAATTAAGGAAACAGATGGATGAATCTAGTCTGTGGTGTTGTGAAATACTGTTGTATAGAAGGAAGACTGAGCAAATGATGATTCAGAGATAATCTCAATTATTATCTAGGGGTAGATAGCTTAGTTTCAGCCTATCTCCTGGTCAGTGAGAAAATCCAATGATCAGGGCAAACTCAGAGATAAGGAAATTTTGAAGCTTAATGTCCCTAGAGAAGGCAGACACTGGAAAGATTAGTTTGCATCAGTTCATTTCAGCCGCTCAGTCGTGTCTGACTCTTTGCGACCCCATGACTTGCAGCACTCCAGGCCTCCCTGTTCGTTAGCATCTCTCGGAATTCACTCAGACTCACGTCCATCGAGTCCGTGATGCCATCCAGCCATCTCATCCTTGGTCGTCCTCTTCTCCTCCTACCCCCAATCCCTCCCAGAATCAGAGTCTTTTCCAATGAGTCCACTCTTCGCATGAGGTGGCCAAAGTACTGGAGTTTCAGCTT
>SJYW01023453.1:0-11916 GCA_006410735.1 Raphicerus campestris | reverse complement strand
AGCAGCCCCTGCTCTCTCCAACTGGAGAAAAGCCCGTGCAGCAACAAACACCCAGCGTGGCCAAATAAATAATAAAATAAAAAGTCAAGGCTACAAATACAAGAAAAACAAATTACTTACGGTTGTCATAAATTGGGTTGGAGACAACAGGAGGTAGAGCAGTTGTCAAATTACCATGTTCATCAGGGAGGAAAACTTGAAAACATAATCTCACCACGTTGAGGTCACAATCTTCAATATCAAGCAGCTGTTGTTCAGGGACTGAATAGTACAGTAAAAAAAAAAAAAAAGAATATAGAAGTGTCACATAGAACTAAAGCCCTGTTAAGTCCTCTTCCTTGCCCAATACAGCCAATAACCTTTAGTAGCATCTAAATCTGTACTAACAAAAATACAATAGTACACAATCTCAAGCCAGCCTTTTATGCTTTTCATCATATATTTCACTATCCATCATAATTCATAAGTAATGGCCATGGTCAGGGAGTAACTATCCCAGTTATCTGGTATTTAAAGCAGAACCCCAAAGTTGCATAAATCAAATTTTTACAAAAAATGATTGTAGGTTTTATACAACAAAGACTAGGCATTCATTCACTAATTTAACAAATATGTATTTAGCTCAGTCACTCATTAAGGACTCTGCAAATTATCTCCAAAATCTGCATAAGAATTACTCCATTTTACAGATGAGGAACTGATTTTAAAGAAATGAAATTACATATCTAATGTTTCACAGCTAAGAAGTGACAGAGAATTCAGACTCAGGCCACCGAATCCAGAGCCTATGCTCTTAAAAAAACTGAACCCTATTACAAAATTTTACATATGTGTTGCATAAAAATGACATACACAGGAAACATAGATCAATATTTTAGGGGTCAAATACTAAGAAGATATTAGATGAGTTAAGTCAGCTAATTTCCCTAAGAAATTTTATGTGCAAACTTAACTTTCCTCAAAAGAAAAAAAAACCCACAGCAGGAAAATTTTAGAGTTCTGAAAAAAATTTGTTTATAAACATGCTTTTATAACATAATATAATGACAGTCTGTTAAACTGCTATTTAAAATAAATCTATTTCCAAAGGAAAATATAACTGNCAGGGACTGAATAGTACAGTAAAAAAAAAAAAAAAGAATATAGAAGTGTCACATAGAACTAAAGCCCTGTTAAGTCCTCTTCCTTGCCCAATACAGCCAATAACCTTTAGTAGCATCTAAATCTGTACTAACAAAAATACAATAGTACACAATCTCAAGCCAGCCTTTTATGCTTTTCATCATATATTTCACTATCCATCATAATTCATAAGTAATGGCCATGGTCAGGGAGTAACTATCCCAGTTATCTGGTATTTAAAGCAGAACCCCAAAGTTGCATAAATCAAATTTTTACAAAAAATGATTGTAGGTTTTATACAACAAAGACTAGGCATTCATTCACTAATTTAACAAATATGTATTTAGCTCAGTCACTCATTAAGGACTCTGCAAATTATCTCCAAAATCTGCATAAGAATTACTCCATTTTACAGATGAGGAACTGATTTTAAAGAAATGAAATTACATATCTAATGTTTCACAGCTAAGAAGTGACAGAGAATTCAGACTCAGGCCACCGAATCCAGAGCCTATGCTCTTAAAAAAACTGAACCCTATTACAAAATTTTACATATGTGTTGCATAAAAATGACATACACAGGAAACATAGATCAATATTTTAGGGGTCAAATACTAAGAAGATATTAGATGAGTTAAGTCAGCTAATTTCCCTAAGAAATTTTATGTGCAAACTTAACTTTCCTCAAAAGAAAAAAAAACCCACAGCAGGAAAATTTTAGAGTTCTGAAAAAAATTTGTTTATAAACATGCTTTTATAACATAATATAATGACAGTCTGTTAAACTGCTATTTAAAATAAATCTATTTCCAAAGGAAAATATAACTGCCTTTTCAAAGAATACTATAAGGTGTAGCAATCAACTATAACTAACATCCATGTTTATAAAAAGCATGAAATACATATATTAAATTATATGACAATTTTATTTTTCAAAAAGCATTGAAACTTGAAATATGAAATTTGAAAATGGTTAAAACCCAAATTCTTTATTCTCACAGTTAGCAATAATAAAAATGATAATATATTTTTGACTGTTTTTATATAAACTATACTCAGTAGCTTTCATGATATTAAAAATTATTCCACTGTCAGCATTCTTAAGCCTACAATTCCAAAGAGCCTACAAAAACATATCTGTACAACTAAAAGGCCAAATGTTATAATACAAACACTTGTATCACAGCAATCTCTGCTGGCACAGTTAGGTAGGCAATGAGAGATCCACATCATCGAAATAATTTTTTTAAACATTATAAATTTACAGTTTAAGGCAATGTTTCTCAATTCCTAAGATGAGTAATCAATATACAAAAAAATAAATTAGAAAAGTGCTCTGACATGTTTAAAAACAAACCTATGTGAATGGATAAACTAACTGTGACAGCTATGTAATAAAAAAGAACTATGAATATAAACACAAACATGTACGTATCTCAAAGATGTTACGTAAGCAAAAGGAACCATATATAAAATATATACCACATGCTTTCATTAGTATGAAAATTCTAGAAAAGATTAATTGATGACAAAAGAAAGCAAATAGCTGACTGGAGCCAGAGAGGGCAGAGGGAATTGACTGGGAGGTAGACAAATAAATTTTGTAGTAATAGTGGAGGTAGTAGAAATATTTCTCATCTTGACTATCGTGGTGTTACATACATCTGAGTGGATCCCACTGTATATAAATAAGACCTCAAGAAAACTTTAAAAATCTTTAAAAATAGTACATGGAGGAAAAATAAATTGGTTAATAAACGAGGAATGGGAATAAAGATATATTTATTATAAGTCAGGATCAAAGAAACCCAGAGAGGTATGTTCAGGATAAGAGGCTTCTTGTTTTCCAGATATATCTTGCCAATTTAGAGGCAGCTAAGATGATGAGAAATTGAGATGAGCTTTCAAAAGACTATAGATGAAAAATAAAGGAATGCAGGGTCTGCCAAAGATAGAGAATCTGATAAATGCCCAGTGCTTTGGCTGGGGCTCTTGAGAAGTTAAACCCAGAATAAGGGTGAACTGGATGGAAAGATACCAGACCTCACAGGGACAAAAGCCTAGCTTCAAATAACCTAAATCATTCACTAATTTTAGATGATCTCAGACTTCTAGTGTGACTAGCCACTTACCACAAGAAAGCCTTCTGAAGGGAGATTATATCCTAGACATCAAAACTTTGTGTATAAGGTGACTGGTGAAAGTTGCTTAGTTGTGTCTGATTTTTTGTGACCCGATGGACTATACAGTCCATGGAATTCTCCAGGCCAGAATACTGTTCAGTTCAGTTCAGTCGCTCAGTCATGTCGGACTCTTTGAGACCCCATGAATCGCAGCACGCCAGGCCTCCCTGTTCATCACCATCTCCCAGAGTTCACACAGACTCACGTCCATCGAGTCCATGATGCCATCCAGCCACCTCATCCTCGGTCGTCCCTTTCTCCTCCTGCCCCTAGTCCCTCCCAGCATCAGAGTCTTTTCCAATGAGTCAACTCTTCTCATGAGGTGGCCAAAGTACTGGAGTTTCAGCTTTAGTATCATTCCTTCCAAAGAAATCCCAGGGTTGCTCTCCTTCAGAATGGACTGGTTGGATCTCCTTGCAGTCCAAGGGACTGCAAACTTAACTTACAGAATACTGTACTCTATTTTAAATAAGCAGGCATAAGAAGAAGTGAAAGTGAAAGTGTTAGTTGCTCAGTCATGTCTGACTCTTTTTGATCCCATGGACTGGAGCCTGCCAGGCTCCTCTGTCCATGGGATTCTCCAAGCAACAATGCTGGAGTGGGTAGCCATTCCCTTCTCCAGGGGATCTTCCCAATTCAGGGACTGAACCTGGGTCTCCTGCATCTCCTGCAGGTGGATTCTTTACCTCTGAGCCACCAGGGAAGCCCTGGCATAAGAGACAAAGTAATTTTTTTTTTTTAAGACAAGAAAAGAAACATACAGAAACAGACCACAAACATTCCACATAATTAAGTTTTCAGACACATGACTTAAAATAACTATATTTAATATATTTAAGGAGTTAAAGATAATACTGAGAGTTCAGCAGAGTATTTGAAACTATTAGAAAAGGAACCAAGCAAAATTCAATAGAACTGAAAAACACAATAAACTGAAATTTAAACTGTCATCAAATTTATCAACTGTTTTATAGAAAACACATCATGTCTTTTCTTCTTATAGAAACCAAGGACTAAAATCTACAACATTTTATACTAAGAGGTTTATATATATAAATATATATAGAGAGATTTTTTCTTCTTTACTAACAATTTTTAAAGTATTCATCTACACTGAAATCTAAGGCATTTGAAAGCTGATTTTTATACATGGCAAGAGGCAGGGAATCCAACTTTCCTCAGCTTCATTTATCAGCTATCAATATTTCCTCCCCGTCTCTTGATCTGACATGCTACCACTGTCATTTGCTAAAGTTTCATATTTTCATAAGTCTGTTTCTGGGCTCTCAGTGTTACTCTACTGGTCATTTAGTCTACTGTTACCACCATACTACTTAATTAGTACTTCTTCATAATAAACCCCAATATCTCATAACTATTCTTCATAATAAGTCCTAATAGCTGATAAGGTCAGTTTCTCATTGCTATTCCTCTTCTATAAATTATCCTCCTTTTCCTGTCCAGAATCATATTATCATATTTATTGAAAATTCTTGTTAGGAGTTTGTAATTTCACTGAACCTATATATCAATTTGGTAAACAATACTATCTTATATTATTGATAATAAAGAACATCATATACCTCTCCATCTATCTAGGTGTTCTCATAATGGGCTTCCCTAGTGACTCAGTGGTAAAGNGCAATCTCTGCTGGCACAGTTAGGTAGGCAATGAGAGATCCACATCATCGAAATAATTTTTTTAAACATTATAAATTTACAGTTTAAGGCAATGTTTCTCAATTCCTAAGATGAGTAATCAATATACAAAAAAATAAATTAGAAAAGTGCTCTGACATGTTTAAAAACAAACCTATGTGAATGGATAAACTAACTGTGACAGCTATGTAATAAAAAAGAACTATGAATATAAACACAAACATGTACGTATCTCAAAGATGTTACGTAAGCAAAAGGAACCATATATAAAATATATACCACATGCTTTCATTAGTATGAAAATTCTAGAAAAGATTAATTGATGACAAAAGAAAGCAAATAGCTGACTGGAGCCAGAGAGGGCAGAGGGAATTGACTGGGAGGTAGACAAATAAATTTTGTAGTAATAGTGGAGGTAGTAGAAATATTTCTCATCTTGACTATCGTGGTGTTACATACATCTGAGTGGATCCCACTGTATATAAATAAGACCTCAAGAAAACTTTAAAAATCTTTAAAAATAGTACATGGAGGAAAAATAAATTGGTTAATAAACGAGGAATGGGAATAAAGATATATTTATTATAAGTCAGGATCAAAGAAACCCAGAGAGGTATGTTCAGGATAAGAGGCTTCTTGTTTTCCAGATATATCTTGCCAATTTAGAGGCAGCTAAGATGATGAGAAATTGAGATGAGCTTTCAAAAGACTATAGATGAAAAATAAAGGAATGCAGGGTCTGCCAAAGATAGAGAATCTGATAAATGCCCAGTGCTTTGGCTGGGGCTCTTGAGAAGTTAAACCCAGAATAAGGGTGAACTGGATGGAAAGATACCAGACCTCACAGGGACAAAAGCCTAGCTTCAAATAACCTAAATCATTCACTAATTTTAGATGATCTCAGACTTCTAGTGTGACTAGCCACTTACCACAAGAAAGCCTTCTGAAGGGAGATTATATCCTAGACATCAAAACTTTGTGTATAAGGTGACTGGTGAAAGTTGCTTAGTTGTGTCTGATTTTTTGTGACCCGATGGACTATACAGTCCATGGAATTCTCCAGGCCAGAATACTGTTCAGTTCAGTTCAGTCGCTCAGTCATGTCGGACTCTTTGAGACCCCATGAATCGCAGCACGCCAGGCCTCCCTGTTCATCACCATCTCCCAGAGTTCACACAGACTCACGTCCATCGAGTCCATGATGCCATCCAGCCACCTCATCCTCGGTCGTCCCTTTCTCCTCCTGCCCCTAGTCCCTCCCAGCATCAGAGTCTTTTCCAATGAGTCAACTCTTCTCATGAGGTGGCCAAAGTACTGGAGTTTCAGCTTTAGTATCATTCCTTCCAAAGAAATCCCAGGGTTGCTCTCCTTCAGAATGGACTGGTTGGATCTCCTTGCAGTCCAAGGGACTGCAAACTTAACTTACAGAATACTGTACTCTATTTTAAATAAGCAGGCATAAGAAGAAGTGAAAGTGAAAGTGTTAGTTGCTCAGTCATGTCTGACTCTTTTTGATCCCATGGACTGGAGCCTGCCAGGCTCCTCTGTCCATGGGATTCTCCAAGCAACAATGCTGGAGTGGGTAGCCATTCCCTTCTCCAGGGGATCTTCCCAATTCAGGGACTGAACCTGGGTCTCCTGCATCTCCTGCAGGTGGATTCTTTACCTCTGAGCCACCAGGGAAGCCCTGGCATAAGAGACAAAGTAATTTTTTTTTTTTAAGACAAGAAAAGAAACATACAGAAACAGACCACAAACATTCCACATAATTAAGTTTTCAGACACATGACTTAAAATAACTATATTTAATATATTTAAGGAGTTAAAGATAATACTGAGAGTTCAGCAGAGTATTTGAAACTATTAGAAAAGGAACCAAGCAAAATTCAATAGAACTGAAAAACACAATAAACTGAAATTTAAACTGTCATCAAATTTATCAACTGTTTTATAGAAAACACATCATGTCTTTTCTTCTTATAGAAACCAAGGACTAAAATCTACAACATTTTATACTAAGAGGTTTATATATATAAATATATATAGAGAGATTTTTTCTTCTTTACTAACAATTTTTAAAGTATTCATCTACACTGAAATCTAAGGCATTTGAAAGCTGATTTTTATACATGGCAAGAGGCAGGGAATCCAACTTTCCTCAGCTTCATTTATCAGCTATCAATATTTCCTCCCCGTCTCTTGATCTGACATGCTACCACTGTCATTTGCTAAAGTTTCATATTTTCATAAGTCTGTTTCTGGGCTCTCAGTGTTACTCTACTGGTCATTTAGTCTACTGTTACCACCATACTACTTAATTAGTACTTCTTCATAATAAACCCCAATATCTCATAACTATTCTTCATAATAAGTCCTAATAGCTGATAAGGTCAGTTTCTCATTGCTATTCCTCTTCTATAAATTATCCTCCTTTTCCTGTCCAGAATCATATTATCATATTTATTGAAAATTCTTGTTAGGAGTTTGTAATTTCACTGAACCTATATATCAATTTGGTAAACAATACTATCTTATATTATTGATAATAAAGAACATCATATACCTCTCCATCTATCTAGGTGTTCTCATAATGGGCTTCCCTAGTGACTCAGTGGTAAAGAATCCACCTGCCATTGCAGGAGATGTGGGTTTGATCCCTAGGTTGCGAAGATCCTCCGGAGAAGGAAATGGCAACCCACTTCAGTATTTTTGCCTGGGAAATCCCATGGACAGAGGAGCCTGGCAGGCTACTGTCCACAGGGTCACAAAAAGAATAGGACATACTTAGACACTAAACAATAAAACAACAATTATCTCATAATAAAATTTTGAAATTTTCTCTAAAGAAACCTTGGTCATGATTTCTTAGATCTGTTGCTAAGTATTTTATATTTTCCGACAAAATTTCCTTAAATTATTCGCTGCTGTCCTATGGAAATGCAACTGACTTTTGTATGTTAATTTTATATGCATTCACCCTTTTATTAATAAACATATTAATAATTTCTATATCCTTTTGCATTCTCACTATAAATAATAGCTTCCAATAATTGGCTTTATTTCCTCAGTTTTGATTAGATCTCTGTGCACTGGTTACAATCTCCACTACAGTGTGAATAGAAGCAGCAAGAGTGCACATCCTTTTCTCAATCCTAACTTCAGAGTGAATGCTTCCATTTCCTCCACTTAGATAATGTTTACTGTAGGCTTTTTAATACATACATAGCATAATACAAAAGGCCTTATTTTAAAAATTCTGCAATATGAAAAACGATAGTTGCAAGTCTAACAAAAGTAAGCATGAGACTAATCAAATTCTCTTAAATTTCTCTTAAACTAGTTTAAAATTTATCTTTATACCTTATCAAAAGGATAAATACAAGGTAACAATTATTTAGTCTTAGGAGCAGTGTATATGCAGTAAGAATTTTATTTTTATCAAAAAGATATGACCATGATTTATTTTGAAAGTAGGGATTAAATTTTTAAAATCAATTATAACACCTACTAGCAAAAGAAATGTGACTTTTCTAATATTCTAATTATTGCTAAATATTACTAAAATTTAAAAAGTGAATAATGGGGCAAAAATATATAGCACACAGATTAACAATTTTAAGAGCTATGTCTCATTTAAGGAAAAAAAACAAAGTATAGTGATAATTCATTTAATTTCTGTTACTTAAAATACATAGATATAATACAGTAGAAGCTAACGTTTAAGTGCTTATGTGCCAGGCAAAAGGTAAATGGTCACAGCAATCTACCATTCATTACTTATTCTTTCAACATATTTATTGGGTTTTTATTATGTGCTACACACTAAAACAAATGCCAAATAGAGATATGAAAAGACAGTGCCTGCCCTTAATGAGATTAGTGTCTGGATGAGAAACAGATATATAAGCTTAAATTATATAATGTAATAACATAAAAAGTGTTATAATGGGAGTATGTTCAAGGCATATGCCTTTATACTGAAGGCATAAAAGAAGTGTCCCAAGTTCTGCACAGGGTAATAAAGAAGGCTTTCTAAAATGATTGCAATGAAGAAAGGATAACAAAGTACACAAAAGCTTTTTCTTCCTTCTTGCTTTTTAAGCTTTAAGTTGTGAGGAAAGGCTCTTATTTTCTTGTATTTAACCACACTTTGGAGAGGAGAATCTATTAGAGACTATCTGTCTTTTTAAGCTGCATTCCCTTTCAAACTACCAATATAAAATTATCCTCCCAAATTTAACTTCCCCTAACAACTCAATGGCACCCCACTCCAGTACTCTTGCCTAGAAAAATCCCATGGATGGAGGAGCCTGGTTGGGCTACAGTCCACGGGGTAGCACAGTCGGATATAACTGAGCAACTTCACTTTTACTTTTCACTTTCATGCACTGGAGAAGGAAATGGCAACCCACTCCAGTGTTCTTGCATGAAGAATCCCAGGGATGGGGGAGCATGGTGGGATGCTGTTCTATGGGGTCGCGAAGAGTCAGACATGACTGAAGCAACTTAGCAGCAGCAGCACCAGCAGCAGCTAAAACTCAGTGTCCTCTGTACATGAAAAACAGTATAAAGTAACTAATAGAAGTAACAGAATTGCGAATTCTTTATTGTAAAAATCTTATAGCTTTTAATCATTGAATATTAGAATTCTTTATATGTCATTACATAGCCAGAAAAGTGATAGCTAAATTTTTTCCCCTGCTTTTGCAGTAAGAGTCCCCCATGAAGTCTTTTTTTTTTTTTTTTTGATGCCAGCTAAATTAACACAGTTAAAATTTGCTATCAGTGCCCTTAGTTAAATTCATCCATCCAATTTAGACTTTAGCACATATCAGATAATCTGAACTGGTATTTTACATGAAGTCTCAAGTTTAATACTACTTAACTATTGTATGTCCCTTTCTGCAAGAGAGAGCTACTGTTTTAAAGAACTAATGGCAAGAAAGAATTCACCTTAAACATCCTAGATACATACAAAGCAAAAACCATTTTTAATAGTCTTTGTATTTTCACATACTTGATCTTTAGGAAATGGACTGTCATAATCAGATTGTCTATAGACCAGAATTGGTAGATCCCATTCAGCTAAACATTTTCAATTCCATTGTTTCTAAATATCATAAATATATAACACAAAGTCAGATACTAATCTTGTACTTCTTTATCAGTAGAATCTTCCTGTGTTAAGTGATACATCTATTTTAAAAAGTGTCAGTTCACCTTGGCAAAAAAGTCCTACACAAGTGGTAGAATTTATGGTATATTATGAAAATAACACAGAATAAACAACCAAGAAAGGGTAACTCTACATTTGAGTTCAGATTACTTCCATTAGTTTTTAGTGTTTTGAGTTCTTTCAAGGGGATTATATATTATATGTTTTGCTTAATATTAGAAATGTACATTTTAGGTTTTATTCCAACAGTCTAGGAAAAACAATAAAACACAGAATATTCATTTCTATTACAAAAACCACAGAATAGAGAATGAGGTGACTCTAACCATTCTATTTAAATTTATAACTCATCCCCATAACTACAGATTACTGGCTCCTTACACTGCTGTTTTTATCCTTTAGTACTTCTAGCTGTCTAATAAATTATATGTGTGTGTGGCTGCTCAGCCATTCAATAATGTCTGACTCTACAACCCTAAGGCCTGTAGCCCAGCAGGCTACTTTGTCCATAAAACTTTGCAGGCAAGAATACTGCAGTGGGTTGTCATTTCCTACTCCAGGGGATCTTCTCTACACAGGGACTGAACCCGTTATCTCTTGCACCTGCTGCATTGGTAGGCAGATTCTTTACCACTGTACCACCTGGGTTTCCCAATAAATTATATGCTTGTTTATTAAGTTTAATTGTTAACTCCTAGTCTCTCTCCCTAGAATATAAGTTATTCAAAGGCAGGAATTTCTGTCTGTTCTATTCACTGACTTATCCTGAGCACCAAGAACAACCTGGGACTATAAGGATAAAATAAAGTAAAAATCTGTCAAAGGAATGAATGCGTAAGTAGTTAAGATGAGTAACCTACTATATACAGGGAGAAAACACACTGCTTGAAGGTACTTGGCTGTAAAGATATAAATATCTAATATAACAGTAACACAAATACACTGTTTAGGTGCCAAAGTCAAATATAAATAAGTTCCATTAGAGACACTGTCTACAAAAAGCATGAAATCATCTCAGAAGACAACTGAATGACCTAATAGATATCATAAAGCTTTTTGTGATCAATTGCTAAGTGAATGGTATAATTAAGGGGATAGGACTTTGGGCTCAAGAAAACTGAAAAGGTATTTCAGATAAGGAAACCAATTTGAGTATTTTTGGTAGACAAGTACAAACAAAGCATGTTCATTCAGTTATTTATTCTGTCAACATATTTTAATTATGTTTCTTCTGTGTATCTGACCCTGGTCCAGGTATCAGAGATGCACAGAAGAATGGTTCCTACCTTTCAGAGTCTCACAATTTAGTGAGGGAGAAATATATAAATAAATTTATAGCAACAGTGTTAGAAATATATACAGCACTTTGGGGAAACAGATAACTTCGTTCCAAGAAGGTCACAGAAAGCATGAAAGAAATGTCCCTTAAATTTGAAGGATGAGCAGAAAGAATTTACCAGACAGATTAAAGCATTTCATGCAAGGAACTGCAAACAGAAGAACACAGAGGCAGAAGATGATACCTAGAGATGACGCTGGAATGGAAAACAAGGATCAGAACATAAAGGACTTTAAATGCCATGCTTGAGAAACTCAGTCTAGCCAGTATATCAGAGTTCCTCAAAGTGTGGTCCATTGATCACCAGCATTAGAATCATCTAGGGCAGAAATTTTTGAATTGTACTTTGAGACCCAGTAGAGTACATCATGAGAAACGCTGGGCTGGAAGAAGCACAAGCTGGAATCAAGATTGCCAGGAGAAATATCAATCACCTC
>SJYW01023451.1:187709-216668 GCA_006410735.1 Raphicerus campestris | reverse complement strand
GGAGGAGGAGGAGGAGGAGGAGGATGACAAAGCATCCTTTATGTTACAACTGACTAAAGACTTTGTCAAGCTCACACATTTAAAATTCATATAAAACTAAATAACTTGTGAAGATTTCTTAAATTAAGGGGCAGCATAAAATGACATGGGGTTTAACATTAATAAGTTTGGGTTTGACCTCTAGTTTCCATATTTATTGTCATGAACCTTAAGTAAGTCAGTTAACCATCCTGAGTTAGGGGTTCTTTAAAAAAGAAAAGAAATGGGGGTGGGGGGAAGAAATGGGGAGCTGTGAGCGGTAAGTGGAGCAATGCATCCGAAAGCATTCTGTAAACCAGAGTGCTTTACTAACGTTGGCCTATTCGTTTTAAATTCAGCACTTCATCCCAGCGGAGCGAGGAATTCCACATTTGGACCCACCTTCACTGGAGATTTCTGGAAGAGCTGCTTCTGGTTGCATGCCTTTTGGGCTCTGTGAGCATCCCTCGCTGAATAAAACTTGACGATGGCATAAAATCCAGGACCGGCCACTGCTGCGTTTGGGAAGACTCGGACCGAATACAGAAGGCCGAACTGGGAGAAGACTGTGAACAGAGAATGCTGTAGGGTGGTCCCACGCTAAGTAAGAGCAGGAAATTTCAAGCCCAGGAAACCAAATTGCCCATTCCCTTATATTCCCCCCAGCCCTTCGCCACAGGCAACGGTGGTGAGCCTCCAACTCCAAACACTTCTCATTTCACAAACAAGTTCCCTCTGAACTCCTAGGCTTCGAGAAGCATTAGGAGGCAGTGTGAGGCCTGCTGGGAACTGTCTCTCAAAAATCTGTAAGGACGAGCTGACTGCTCCGGTCGGCTCTAGAACTAAGATTCCTCTCAGCGAAGACCACAGGCGGGCTAGGTGCTGAAGCAGGGCCCCGGGGCTCCCAATTACTAGGGCGCGAGGCGACTTTCTCCAACCCTCCCTCCACCCCGGCCTGGCTCACTTGCAAGGCCTCGGCCGTGGGTCCAGAGCTCAGTTCCCACACAAGCAAGGTTTTGTCACTCCCTGTGGGAACCGCAAAAGGTATCAACTCCGCCATCCTAACGTCACCGCGCGTGCGCGGCTCGGGAGCAAGCTTTACTGCGCCTGCGCACGGCGCGCCCGCGCTTTTTTAAAAAGAGGCGAGTGAAGGGGCGGGGCCAGCTCTGGGGGAGTGAGATGAGGGCGGTGCTCGGACCTCTTTCGCTCCGCCCACTCCTGGAGAGTCTCCGCCTCTAGTTCCCCTTCCGCAGCTGCGTTGCTGGGGAGACCTTGGAGTTTAGTGTTGGAGTACTAAGTGAAAGTGAAGTCGCATCCGACTGTTTCCGATCCCATGGACAGTAGCCTACGAGGCTCCGCCGTCCGTGGGATTTTCCAGGCAAGAATACTGGAGTGGGCTGCCACTTCCTTCTCCAGGGGATCTTCCCAACCCAGGAATCAAACCCGGGTCTCCTGCATTGCAGACAGATGCTTTACCGTCTGCGCACCAGGGAAGCCCAGAGTACTAAGTTCAGTTCAGCCGCTCAATCGTGTCCGACTCTGCGACCCCATGAATCGCAGCACGCCAGGCCTCCCTGTCCATCACCATCTCCCGGAGTTCACTCAGACTCACGTGCATCGAGTCCGTGATGCCATCCAGCCATCTCATCCTCCTCTGTCATCCCCTTCTCCTCCTGCCACCAATCCCTCCCAGCATCAGAGTCTTTTCCAATGAGTCAACTCTTTGCATGAGGTGGCCAAAGTATTGGAGTTTCAGCTTTAGCATCATTCCTTCCAAAGAAATACCAGGGTTGATCTCCTTCAGAATGGATTGGTTGGATCTCCTTGCAGTCCAAGGGACTCTCGAGAGTCTTCTCCAACACCACAGTTCAAAAGCATCAATTCTTAGGCACTCAGCCTTCTTCACAGTCCAATTCTCAATCCATATATGACCACAGGAAAAACCATAGTCTTGACTAGACAGACCTTTGTTGGCAAAGTAATGTCTCTGCTTTTCAATATGTTATCTAGGTTGGTCATAGCTTTTCTTCCAAGGAGTAAGCATCTTTTAATTTCACGGCTGCAGTCACCATCTGTAGTGATTTTGAAGCCCCCCAAAATAAAGTCTGACACTGTTTCCACTGTTTCCCCATCTATTTACCATGAAGTGATGGGACTGGATGCCATGATCTTCATTTTCTGAAGGTTGAGCTTTAAGCCAACTTTTTTACTTGGCAGTAAATTACCATGCTGTTTCTCTAATGTTGATTTATCAGCAGTTTTTCATATATACTGAAACACTGTGGCTTGTCTTCTCTGTATGATGTCTTACCTAGAAATTCTTAATTTAAGGGGAATGAATTTATCATCTTTCCCTTTATGATCATTGCTTTTTAATGTATTTTCCTAGCCTGAGGTCATGAAAATGTTTTCTGAAGTTCTAAAAATTTATCTTTCTTTAATTAATTACTTTTTATATATGAAGTGAAGTTGAAATTTATTTTTAATTTTTTAAAATTAATCAAAAATTTACTCACAGTTAAATGCACAAGTATTACATGTACAATTCAGTACATATTGAGAGATGTAACCAACATACCAAACAAGATATTATAACATTTTTCCTATCCTAGAAATGTTCTTGTCCCCTTGAGACAACCACTATGCCCATCGACTTCTTTCATTCAATGTATTCTAACTAACTCTTGCCTTACCTCGTTCTTCACTGTAGATCAGAGTTTCCATCTAGTATCATGTCTACTCAGTTCAGAATTTTCTTTTAGTGTTTCTTACACTATAGGCCTACTGTAAAAATTCTCACAGCTTTATTTCCTTAAAATGTATTTTCACCCTCATCTTTGAAAGACATCTTTATTAAATATAGAATTCTGAGTTGGCAGTTGTTTTTATTAAATATTGCTATTGATGATGCTGAATTTGACCTAGTCCTGTATTCCTGGAAAATGGCAGTTAAAGAAATTTTCCTGATGTTATGAGTTCAGGAAAATGGCTTATTGCACAGAACATTCTTTCTCACACGACTTAGATAAGACTCATGAATATCCCACTATTATATATGACAAGGTTGGTTACAGATTCTTCAGATTCCTAATTTCTGCTTCATGAATGATTAAACTAAATTGTACCTATTGATCAATGATAAGGAAATGCTTGTAAACTAAACTTGGGTAAGATTTTCTCCTTTCCCCAGGTCCCTGTGCAGCATACAGCCTCTTCTTAAGGATTTGGGAAACAGACTGGCCTCAGTGTAACACATTTTCTGATCTACTACCTGATCATGCCAGTCTTCAGTACTATGTAACTACTCCCCGTTCTTTATAACCTGTTTAATCCTCTCTATTAAGAGAAAAAAAAATTCCTTTTTACCTAACCCAAGTGGGAGATGCTTGTATATCTTATGGTCAGTGTTATTTCTACTGCAATAGTCTCTTCCCTTGTCTCCTTGCAATAATCATTTTGAATAAAGTGGCTTCCACTAAGTCATTTGCTTTTTATTTAGCACTGTATAACAAATAACTATGAAACTAAAGACTTTTTTTTTTAAAGCACTTTATTATATTTCATGATTTTGTGGACTGACTGGAATGGACTGGATGGTTCTTCTGCTCCATGTGAAATCAGACAGAGATAGATACAGTAGTCTGAGTGCACAAATATGTTGAGAAGTCCAAGATAACTCATTTCCAAGGCTGGTTGTTGATGTTGGCTTTGGGCTGGGTGCTCAGCTGGGGCTGCTGACTGGGGTTCTCACACGTGACCTCATTTTCAGCTTGGGCTTCTCACTGCATGGCAGATGGGTTATGCAGGGAGCAGAAGTTCTAGGAAAAGGGGACACAAGCTACCAGCTCTCTTAAAGGCTAGACCCTGAGCTGATACAGTGTCCTTCAGGCATATTGTATTGGCTAAGCAGGCATGGAGACAGCATAGCTGCAAGGGTAATTGAAACAAACTCTCCTTGAAGGGAGTAATAGAGATAGGACATCTTTCAGCCTACATTGTTTCAAGTACTCTAAAGGCATCTGTTATTGTTTCTTACTTTCATTGTTTGTGATGAGAAACCAGACATCAAGATCATCATTGTTTTTCCGTATGTATTATTTTTTGCCTCCCCCTCCTCAAGTTTCCTTTAAGACTTTATCTTTCTTTTTCAGCAGTCTGATTATGATGTGCCTAGATGTGGTTTTCTTTATATTTACCCTGCTTGGGCTTCACTGAGCTTCTTTAATTGTAGGTCCCTGCGTTTCACCAATTTGAAAGATCTTGCAGTCATTCTTTCTAATTTTTTCTCCTTTGTTTCTTCTATATTCATGTGCAACTTGATTTGTTGAAGAAGGGAAAACCTCAGGCCTTGTTCATGGATTTGGAAGCACGGGAGTTGGTTTTAGTTGAAAATGGACTGCCCCTGCACTGCAGACTGATTGAGGTAGTGCTGAAAGGTGATATTGAAAGAGCTTTAAGAAATAGACTTTGGCATCGATTAAATTAGAGGGAATGTACTGAAGAGAGCTTGTACATGGACTCCTTGTCAGTGGCCAGTGCCTGACTGGTTAGGCAGCGCCTTAGAAGGAACATGATTAGAAACTCAGAGACAGAGAAGTCTGGGTGAGAAGCATGTGTATGAACCTACAGAAATGGGCCTAAATTAAATCTGTGTCTCATGTAAATACTTATCAGAGAAGGTGCACTTTGGTCATGACATCAAAAAATTGGGTTGATATCGGTCACTCAGTGATTGCACAGTGATTCCATGAATGGAGCAGCTATCTTTTCTTGACTATCATTTATTCATAGTCCCAATAGCTTGGGCTCCTTCTCAGAGGCTGATCCAGCTGACTGAGCTCATAGCATTTTGCCACCCATTGAAGAGACAAGAAACAGCTATTTGATTTCAATCTAATTGCAATGAAACACTGCCAAACCGGCGGTGACAGCAATTTATCCTTACTAAAATTGCTATTCTGGGGATAAGTCTTCGTCTTCTATCTGCGGTGCCTCAGCCTACTATTTAAGATTCAGACAATGTCTGTTTTACTGACATAGGGTCTCACATAATTCCTCTATGGACAATTGACCCACTTGCAGTGGGCATATGGCCATATCATCCACTAATCCTGCCATTTTTAGCACCCTGAAGCTTTCAAGCCTGGCAGAAAATTGGAAAGAACTTTTAAATGCACACTTATGTGCTTAAATGCAATACCTCTGGACTGGAGTACTGTTCTTTAAAATGTGTATTGGAGTCAACAGCCAGTGCATGCTGCTGTGATCTGAGAGGTAAAGAACTCAAGGATTGGAAGTGGGAGTGGTCTTCTCATTATCACTTTCAGGGATCCTTTTGAGAATAAACTGTGCAACCTTTCCTCACTGCTGTTAGCCGAGAATTCTAAGAACAGAGACCTGGCTGAGGCAAAAATGTGTTTATTTGATGTTTGTTAAAATTTCAGCCCTGGAGACACAGATCCAAGAAGCATCTGAATGGTGCTCTGCTGGACCAAAAAATGGAGAGGTTTGTAAAGGCAAAAATCCACACGGTTACATGAATTGTTTGTCAAGAATTAGAGTTTGAGCTGGATAGAGGTAAGGGTTCTTGTTAAGCAAGGATCAGTTGGGGTCTGAAATAATTACATAGATGCAAAGGGTGAGGTGAGGACTTTGAGACTACAAGGTGTTAGGAGACCACTAGCAGGTGTTAACAGATGTTGTTTTGAAAAAGGGCTGGTGATGTCTTTAAATTTGATATAGTCAGAGAAAATTCAAGTTCTCTGTAATTTTGGAATGTGTCTGAAACTGTATCCATAATGACCACCCAGCTTCATTTTGCATGTCTGAGCCATAGTTACTCCACTTTGACTTTTAAAGGATCTTAAGTTTGTCATCACTACTATAGATTCATTACAGACCTAGTTCCTAGAGGACCATTCTACTAGGACCACAGTAAGGCTTTCACTAGACCTAACAACTATGCATTTCATTCAGTCATTTGGGGTTCTTTAATCCAGTATATTAACAGTATACCAGATCATCTGACCTGTCTCTTGAGAAACCTGTATGCAGGTCAGGAAGCAACAGTTAGAACTGAACATGGAACAACAGACTGGTTCCNCCCACAATTGCTATAATTGCAAAGATTTTCATTTTCAGACCCTTGTCTTTTACTTTTGTTCATGACTTTTAAAATACTTTTTTTAAACAAAAGATATACAATTTTTTTGTGTGTGTTGAATCTATCTTTTCTGGCACCCAGGTTTTGTGTCTTTGTTAGTAAACTGGATGATGTAGTTTAGCTTCTGCCAAGCTAGACTTTTTGTACATCCTTAAAATGAAACTATATGCTTGCTTTACCAAATTTCTCCTGCTCTCTTAGTCTCCCTGGAAATGGGCTTCCTCTTAGCTCCCTCTGTGAAAACCCCACAGAT
The DNA here is from genome assembly GCA_006410735.1 of Raphicerus campestris. NCBI lineage: Eukaryota > Metazoa > Chordata > Mammalia > Artiodactyla > Bovidae > Raphicerus > Raphicerus campestris. The sequence goes on along the minus strand of SJYW01023451.1, from coordinate 210,234 downwards.
TCCTTAAGACCCATGTCGAAGCCTACCTCCCCTTGAAACATGTCCCAGTTTGCTTCCATCATGCAATCAGAGGCTCCTTTCCCTTACTGATTTTTCTCTGCATATTTCCATATCTTTCCTGTGACATCTCATATTCTGCCTTGAGTTAAGGTTAGTTCAATACTTGTGTGTGTGTGTGTGTGTGTGTGTGTGTGTGTGTACACTCAGTTGTGTCCAACTCTTTGTGACTCCATGCACTCTAGCCCACCAGGCTCTTGTGTCCATGTGATTTTCCAGCAAAGAATACTGGAGTGGGCTGCCATTTCCTCCTCCCGGGGATCTTCCCACCCCAGGGACTGAACCCATGTCTCTTGCATTGGCAGGTGGATTCTTTACCACTGAGCCACCTGGGAAGCTTCAGTCCGGCACTTGCTTATCCCTTATTTTAGACTTGTTGTGTCTAGCATATAAAAACTGGATTTTATTCAAGTTTGTTTTCCTTGACACCACATCTGACACCCAATAGGCTCTCGGTAAATATGTATTGTTCTTTAATGGTTTTAGTAAGTAAGAGGCTTTCTCTGATCTAAAATCACTAAAATCTAAAAACACTTGGTTCTGTTTGTCGGGAGTTCATTAGGAAGAAATGACGGTTACTTCGCTTGTTGACTTTGCTGACTTCAATTCTCCATCATGATTAACCCAACATAAGATGAACTGCATATACCCAGGCATGCTCAGAAATTCTAAACAAACTTATAACTTAATGGTTCTGAAAATAGGGTTCTCATCCTTGTCTTTGTTTTATGCTTGAGCAGATCTAAGACTTCTGATTAAAAACATGTATCTGTGAAATGCCACAAGAGAACTGACTGTGTCAGCTACCCTTTGTCCACAGACTTTCTGTCGCCTTCAGAAGTTTATCTGTGAAAAATAACCCTGGGCTTTGAGTTTCAGGATGTGGCATGCCAGCACTCTAATGAGACTTCGTCTGAACCTCCTGTGGCTGTGATCTCTCGGGGAAGGCCAGTCTGCTCTCCAAATCTCACAGTGTCTGTTTGGCCTTTAATAATTGTTTCCAATGAAGCTCTTTATTCAACACATTTAATGAAAAATCTGTGTTTTGTTTGACCCTTTTGGAGGTTTGTTTCATCCTTTGCAAGTGGGAAATGGACTTTTCTGTCAGAATGGTAGAGAACAACCACCGCCTGGCCCCATGATTGCTCTCAGGTTGGTGCCCCTGTGTTCTGGTCAGGCCTCCAGCCTCCTTCTCACACACGGGGCCCTTCAAATGAAGCTCTGAAGTGCTTGCTTTGGCAGCACAGATACTAAATAAAGAACTGGACTGGCTATGGGAATGGACTCTTATTAGATGCACTGTTATGGATTTAAGCATAGTTGCAAGCTCTATATGTCTTGTGTAGATAAAGAAAAATCTCTGAATTCTGTAGTGATTGCCAAAAAGCAGGAGGATCTGTAGCACTAGAAATGCATGACAGTTCAGTTGCATTATTTTCTCCTGCTTTAAATTCATTTCAGAGGTGCAAGAAAATCTTACCAAAATTTGTGTCTTACATGTTTATTAGAGTCACCATAACAAAGCACAACAAGCTGGTAAACAGCAGAAATTTAAAAAAAAGGCTTGACATTTAAGACCAAGGTTTTGTTTGGCAGAGTTGGTTTTTCCTGAGGCTTTTCTCTTTGGCTTGTAAATGGCCACCTTCTCACTGTTTCCTCACGTGGCCTTTTCTCTGTGTGTTCACATCCCCAGTGTCTCTGTCACTTCTCATAAGGATAACAGCTATCTTAGATTACACCCCACCCATAAGACCCCACTTAACCTTATTTAAAGGTTACTCACTCCAGTATTCTTGGGCTTCTCTTGTGGCTCAGCTGGTAAAGAACCCACCCACAATGCGGGAGACNTATGTTACTGGGCTTGAGCAGATCTAAGACTTCTGATTAAAAACATGTATCTGTGAAATGCCACAAGAGAACTGACTGTGTCAGCTACCCTTTGTCCACAGACTTTCTGTCGCCTTCAGAAGTTTATCTGTGAAAAATAACCCTGGGCTTTGAGTTTCAGGATGTGGCATGCCAGCACTCTAATGAGACTTCGTCTGAACCTCCTGTGGCTGTGATCTCTCGGGGAAGGCCAGTCTGCTCTCCAAATCTCACAGCGTCTGTTTGGCCTTTAATAATTGTTTCCAATGAAGCTCTTTATTCAACACATTTAATGAAAAATCTGTGTTTTGTTTGACCCTTTTGGAGGTTTGTTTCATCCTTTGCAAGTGGGAAATGGACTTTTCTGTCAGAATGGTAGAGAACAACCACCGCCTGGCCCCATGATTGCTCTCAGGTTGGTGCCCCTGTGTTCTGGTCAGGCCTCCAGCCTCCTTCTCACACACGGGGCCCTTCAAATGAAGCTCTGAAGTGCTTGCTTTGGCAGCACAGATACTAAATAAAGAACTGGACTGGCTATGGGAATGGACTCTTATTAGATGCACTGTTATGGATTTAAGCATAGTTGCAAGCTCTATATGTCTTGTGTAGATAAAGAAAAATCTCTGAATTCTGTAGTGATTGCCAAAAAGCAGGAGGATCTGTAGCACTAGAAATGCATGACAGTTCAGTTGCATTATTTTCTCCTGCTTTAAATTCATTTCAGAGGTGCAAGAAAATCTTACCAAAATTTGTGTCTTACATGTTTATTAGAGTCACCATAACAAAGCACAACAAGCTGGTAAACAGCAGAAATTTAAAAAAAAGGCTTGACATTTAAGACCAAGGTTTTGTTTGGCAGAGTTGGTTTTTCCTGAGGCTTTTCTCTTTGGCTTGTAAATGGCCACCTTCTCACTGTTTCCTCACGTGGCCTTTTCTCTGTGTGTTCACATCCCCAGTGTCTCTGTCACTTCTTATAAGGATAACAGCTATCTTAGATTATACCCCACCCATAAGACCCCACTTAACCTTATTTAAAGGTTACTCACTCCAGTATTCTTGGGCTTCTCTTGTGGCTCAGCTGGTAAAGAACCCACCCACAATGCGGGAGACCTGGGTCCTTGGGTTGGGAAAATCCCCTGGAGAAAGAAAGGGCTTCCCACTCCATTACTCTGGCTTGGAGAATTCCGTGGACTGTGTAGTTATTGGCATTGCAAAGAGTCAGACATAACTGAGCGACTTCCACTGACCTTACTTATCCCTATAAAAACTCTGCCTCCAAATACAGTGGCATTCCACCAGTTTGGAGGCTTATAAGTTCAACATATTTTTGGAAGACACAATTCAGCCTGTAACACCATGACCAGTGGGAATATCATAATAGTGTATAAAGGAGATAACATGTCTAAGGTATTCAGAGCCCAGCACATAATTAGGACTCCATCATTTGCGGTGGTGAAAGTTACTTTTACTATTCATGTTGTGGCAGTGATTATGTCTATTAATTATGACTAACATTTAGCAAACTAGGCCATACAAATATAAACCTAAGGTAAAACCCTTTTTACAACCATGGTGTTGTTAGCCTCCAAGTAATAGCTGTCTTATTTGAGATGCTATTTGATTCTACAATACTCAAGCCAGTAGAAGAATCTAGACAGAATATAAGAGGCAATTTGGGAAAAGTGAAGGCTCTGGAATAAGAAGACCTGGGTTCAGACTCCAACTCTGCAAAGCATTGGCAGAGTCATTTGAAGTCATTTGAAGCAAGTCCTTTAACTTCTTGGTCTCTACATCTTAGAAATAAAGTAACTTTTTTTTTTGTATATTTTTATGGCAAAGATCAAGGAAGAAAACATATTTGGAAATTTGGAAGGGCAATAGCGCATGCTTTGATGCATGTTATCCTATGACTTCTGAGGAGAAGGGTAAAGGATCTCTGTGCTTTAAGATTTTTAGAATCTCTAAATGAAAAGGCGATACTATTTGAAGTGGAAAAGTGAATGTAGGGATTGACAGTGTATTTTATTATTTATCCTGACAAGTTTTGCTTTTTTGGATGTAGAGTTCTTTTTTTGTATATAAAGAATGTATGCACACAGTAAAATAGACTTTAGAGTAAGTGGGAAGAAAAGTCTTTCTCTTTTGGATATCACAATTATCCAAAATATATAAGGAACTTGTACAACTCAGTAGCAAAAATCCAAACAACAACAACAACAAAAACCCCCAAGTAATCCAATGTTTAAAATGGGGAAAGAACTTGAATAGGCATTTTTTTCTAAAGAAGACATACAAATAGCCTATAAGTACATGAAAAGGTGTTCAATAGCTCTAAACATCAGGAAAATGCAAATCAAACCATAATAAGATATCACCTCACACCAGGCTGAATGGCTATGATGAAAAAGACGAGATAAGTGCTCCCAAGAACACGGAGAAAGGAGAACCTTGTGTAGCACAGGTTGGGATGTAACGTGATGCAGCCTCTGTGGAAGACAGTATGGTGGTTCTAAATTGGTCTTTTCATTTAAAATTGTATCTTGGAAACTGCCCAAATGCTGTCCATTGCCTTCTTTAGCACATTGGGCTTGAAGCCTAACAACTGCCTTTTATACTTTGCCTTCTCAGCTGGCTTCTAATTACAGTCTTCCAAGAAGAAGCCCTGCAGGAGATTAGAAGGCTGGAGGAGACAAAGAGGGGTTTGTCTTTACGCATCTGCTACTGTCAGGCTGCAGCAAACAGCTTCCTGAACTTGTGGACTCAAGCAATACTGGTGACTCCAAAGTGGCAGCACAGGTGAGGGTGGTCCCAGCCGGCTCAGTAACAGTCCCTCTATTTAGGATGACAGCTACAGTAACTGAGGCACTATGTTCAGCTGTGCTGAACTCACTTCCAGCAGGGCAGCGGCCAGTAAAGGCTCAAGGGCTCCTGCCATGGGGGTGGCAGCTTCTGACCGTTGGCAACTCTCCCTTGCCTCCCTCGTTACTCTAGCCTCCCAGCGTCTAGTAGCTTCCTAGAATCTGGGGATCACCTTCCTTCTGCCCCTTTAAACATGTCCAGACTTTCTCTGGCTGAACTGTCTAGAGAGGTTTATGTTTTCCTAATTACACAAATCGTTTCATATCTATGTCTATCTAATCTGTACTTCTCTGTCATTTTTATGGCTATATGATATTCTACTGTATGGGTACACTGTAATTTAGAATTAATTCCTTAACATTCCACATCTANCCCCAAGTAATCCAATGTTTAAAATGGGGAAAGAACTTGAATAGGCATTTTTTTCTAAAGAAGACATACAAATAGCCTATAAGTACATGAAAAGGTGTTCAATAGCTCTAAACATCAGGAAAATGCAAATCAAACCATAATAAGATATCACCTCACACCAGGCTGAATGGCTATGATGAAAAAGACGAGATAAGTGCTCCCAAGAACACGGAGAAAGGAGAACCTTGTGTAGCACAGGTTGGGATGTAACGTGATGCAGCCTCTGTGGAAGACAGTATGGTGGTTCTAAATTGGTCTTTTCATTTAAAATTGTATCTTGGAAACTGCCCAAATGCTGTCCATTGCCTTCTTTAGCACATTGGGCTTGAAGCCTAACAACTGCCTTTTATACTTTGCCTTCTCAGCTGGCTTCTAATTACAGTCTTCCAAGAAGAAGCCCTGCAGGAGATTAGAAGGCTGGAGGAGACAAAGAGGGGTTTGTCTTTACGCATCTGCTACTGTCAGGCTGCAGCAAACAGCTTCCTGAACTTGTGGACTCACGCAATACTGGTGACTCCAAAGTGGCAGCACAGGTGAGGGTGGTCCCAGCCGGCTCTGTAACAGTCCCTCTATTTAGGATGACAGCTACAGTAACTGAGGCACTATGTTCAGCTGTGCTGAACTCACTTCCAGCAGCACAGCGGCCAGTAAAGGCTCAAGGGCTCCTGCCATGGGGGTGGCAGCTTCTGACCGTTGGCAACTCTCCCTTGCCTCCCTCGTTACTCTAGCCTCCCAGCGTCTAGTAGCTTCCTAGAATCTGGGGATCACCTTCCTTCTGCCCCTTTAAACATGTCCAGACTTTCTCTGGCTGAACTGTCTAGAGAGGTTTATGTTTTCCTAATTACACAAATCGTTTCATATCTATGTCTATCTAATCTGTACTTCTCTGTCATTTTTATGGCTATATGATATTCTACTGTATGGGTACACTGTAATTTAGAATTAATTCCTTAACATTCCACATCTAGTACCTTGGTATTTAGAATATTGTTTATCCATGTCATGTGTATCTGTAGGAAAAATTCCTAGAGAGGCTCTTGTTTGTCAAAGGCTTTGTGAATTTTAAATGTTGATAAATATTGTCAAGTTACCCTCAAAGAGGGTGTGTCAATTTATAGTCCCTCAAACAATGAAAGAGAATGACTACCCAAAAGCCAGTCAACAAAATGTGTTTTTGACTGTTTGATAGGTTAAAATTATATTTTATTAATATTTAAATATAAATTGTAGTTAAAGTAAATTTGTACATCTTTTCAAACATCTAAAAGTGATTTTTATTTTCTTTTCTGTGTACTACCTATTAAAATCTTTAAAATTCTATTTTTATTCCTTTTGGTCTTATAATATTTCTTTATATACTAAGGATACTATTTCCTTATATACTGAAGATGCTTGTCATGTATATTGAATAATTCCCTCCAGTTTTGCCACTTCTTTCAAACTTCTTTGCAGAAAAGTTTAATATTTATGTAGTCAATCTTTCCTTTACCTAATGAATATTTTATTTATAATTCTAGGCTTTCTGTTTGCTATAGAAAGGTCTTCTGAACTCTGATGTTCTAAAATAGATTTTCTGTTGTTTAATAGCATTTTTATGGCTTAATTTTTTATATTAAAATCTTTGACCAATCTGGGATTTATTTGGTTTTAGGGAAAGCAGTACTGACATGCTGATTTTTTTTCAGATGTTTAGCAACTGGTTTCGACATAACTCACTCAGTAACCAATATATTTATTTACTCTTCTGAAATTCTACTTCTTAGAAAGTAGAAAAATATTGTATATTTATGAGTGCTATATATTTTTGATTTCTCATATAAATTTTGGAATCATTTTGACTAGTTAAAACCTGATTTTAAAAAGCTGATGTGGCTTTCACTTTCTAATTAGTCTGGAGAAAATAGAATCATCTTTTATGTGTTTCAAAGTAGAGAGTAGAAGATTTCTGATCATGAAGTCATCTGTTATTTCTTCCTAATAAAGTTATTATTGGTAAATCATATGTAATAAACTGAGTATTGGCATTGCTCTCAACATTTTATAGGTATTTGGTTCAACATTTTACATGTTTTGTCTCATTCAGTCCTCACATGGTTCAGTATTACTCTTATCTTTGTTTTACAGATGAGGACTCAGAAACTTATGAAGCTCAAGTACCCTTTCTGGGATCCCTTATATAAAAAGTGGCATAATGGCATTGTGATAAATTTATGTGATCAGCTTGACTGTGTTAAGGAATGCCCACATAGCTGGTAAAGCATTATTGCTGGATGTCTCTGTGATGGTGCTTTAGGAAGAATTGGTATTTGAATCATTAGACTTAGTAAAGATGGTAACCCTCATCAATTGGGTGAGGCAACATTAATCTTTTAAGGGTCTGAAGAGAACATTAAAGTGGAGGAAGATAGAACTAGCTCTTTGCTTGACCTGGAGTATCCATTTTCTCTTGGCCCCAGATATCGGTGTTCTTGGCTTAGACTTGGACTGGGACTTATACCCTTGGCTGCCTTGGTTCTCAGAGCTTAGAGTTTAGGCTGGAACTACACCACTGGTTTTGCTGGGCCTCCGGCTTGCAAAGGGCAGATTGTGAGACTTTCCAGGCTTCATAGTTGTGTGAGCCAATCCCTCATAATAAATCTCTTTCTGTATATCTCTGTACATCCTATTGTGGTTCTGTTTCTCTGGAGAACCTTGACTAGTATAAGTAGCATCATCCTTGATCATAATTCTAGCTATTGTTTGGTGCTAAAAGCAATGCAGATGGTAAATTAATACCCATTTTATTAAAAGTAGGAAAAAACCCTACAGCTGGAAGAAATGGTCATCATCATCTTGACTCGACAATGTAATTAGGAGACAAGAGACTTTTTGTTTATATTGTATATTTATGGACATTTTTCCAAGAAAGTAAAATATACTTACTTTAATCATAGGAATGCTAACACGAAAAAGAGAATCAANCCTACAGTTGGAAGAAATGGTCATCATCATCTTGACTCGACAATGTAATTAGGAGACAAGAGACTTTTTGTTTACATTGTATATTTATGGACATTTTTCCAAGAAAGTAAAATATACTTACTTTAATCATAGGAATGCTAACACGAAAAAGAGAATCAAATTCCATAAAAGCTTAGAGCTGGGAGAAATGAAAGAGGTTGTTGGATTCTACTGTCTCATTTTGCAGATGGAGACAGTGAAGCCACACAAAAAGAAGAGATTTGTCTAAAGTCACACAATGAATTTGTGGCAGAATTGAGTCTGAAGTCCTTTTTCCTGGTATTCAATTTACTGATCTTTCTGTAGAGTCACACGGTTTCCCTCTGGTTTTCACCCATTACATGTCTGAATATAATGGCTAAGAAGATGTCAATACTTTTGTGAGGAGAATGTGCTTTATCTGTGTACTGAATTTGTTGTCCATGACTTGGTGCAATTTGAGGTTTTGTTAACTGTCACGATCGTATTCGAGTGCCTTTCCTTAAGAGTGAAGGAGAGATGACCTTTAGGCATTTGGTAGCATGGCTTCACTTCCTCTGCGTGACAGCTCATCCGATGGACTCATCTGATGGCGGATCTAAGCAAAAGGGAAGTAAAGCTACTAGGCAGGGTTTTAAAGACTTGAGACAAAGACTGATCATGCCTTGCATGGATCCCTACATTCACAAGAGTGGGGATGGGTGTCTGAATACACAAGATGTCTTTTTTTCTAGGTAGCTGGTACTCAGTAATGGGACTCGATTCAAACAGGGAGTAGGAAAAGAGGTGGTTGGGTCTCAGATAGAAGTTTCAAGAAGCTTTAAATGCGACTTGAGCCCATTTCCAGTGGGTTTACTATTATTATTATTATTTCAAATAGGTACTCCTGGGCTCCTTGTTAAAACAGAGAATTAGACAGCTAAGTATTTTTTTGTGTGAGTATTTCTGTGAAGGTTCTTTTGATGTTTCTATGCACTTGCTATTCAGAGTTACAGACACTGTGAATATATTATAAGATAGCCACAGATATTAATAGCATTTGGGATACTTACACAGTATGCCATTTTAGCAAAAAGTGTTGTTTTCCATGTGACACTATTGTTTGCAGATTTTCTTATTTTTCTGCTTATTAAAAATGGCAAAAAATGAATGGCATCCAACAGAAGCTATCTTACCTATCTGAGACTTTTGTACTTATTTCCTCTTCCTTCTAAGCATATGCCTTTGAAGTACAAAAGGCCAGAGAACCTAAGGAACAAAGGAATAATGTCAGTAACAAAGGATGTATAGTGTCCTGTTAGAATCAACCTATAGTTTCTGATGCTTACTTAAATTTGCAAACACTAGATGGAAAGTTCTATAACTTTAATGGACATTAGAATTGCCTAGGATTTTGGAAAATGCTGATTTCAAGTTTCCTTTTCAAGACACCCCCATGTAGTATCCTTTGGATTGAGCTCAGAAATCTGCATTTTATTTATTTTTTTATTAAAAAACTTTAAAGGTCTTTTACATCTATTCTGATTTCCTGTGCTATATAGTGGATCCTTGTTGGAAGAAATCTGCATTTTAAATAATTGCTTATGGTGACTCTGATGGTGGTTGTCCAAATCACACTCCAGCTAACAGTGGGATGCCTCTAATTCTTTCACTCCAGCAAGAAATTTCAAAGATTCATAAATTATAGAGTCTCAAAAATAGAAGGTATCTTATGAATTATCTCACTAGTCCAACTGTCATCTCTTTTTAAGATCTGTCCAGAACATTCTCATTGGAAATTGCTTTGTTTTGCAAAGTTTCTTTTTGTACCTAATCAAAGTCTTTCTCCATATGCTTTACAGTCACTGTCCTTCCCCTTTTAGGACTGTATGTAAAAAGTTCAGTTCCTTTTTCATATATTAGAACATAATTTTCCAGACCCCTTTGACACTTCTATTCCTTGTGCAAAAACATTCTTAGCTGTAAAGCGTTCAGAGTTTCTTTTGAAAATCATAGTGTCATGTTTTGAGACATGGAAAAGAGCTTAGCAGGCATTTCTTCTGGCCGCTACAGGGCCTGCACTTCCATTTGGGATGCAAGATGACGTTTTTAATGGACTAGTTATTCAATTGCTGTACCCATACCAGCTGAACTGCCTCTAACTACCCTAGTCCAAGCTCTTCCCTATAGTTCAAGTTGGCCAGGGCAACTATGAGATGCATTTTGCCAACTTCCATCTCACCCATTTTCCTAAAGATGTATTCTCTAAATGTTGGCTATATACTCCTGGTGTGTCTGGCTCTGTGCTTGACGTCACTGATGTGGTGTCAATTGCAGTGATAAGGCAATTAGTACACCTCACTCAGTAATTCCACTGTGGGGTGGCCTTCTTAACTGCTTCCCTTTCCATTTCTTGTAAGTTAAAGGGAGAAGCAAAAAGGACACAGAACATCTTTATTTGCATTATTTCTTCTAAGCAGTTATTTCCTTTGCCTTTATTCAAGAGAACTAGCTTGCTCAGGTTTTAAAAAATTTTGCTGTTTAGTCATGAAGTTTTATTTGGCTCTTTTACCACCCTGTGGCACCAGCAGGCTCTTCTGTCTGTGGGATTTCCCAAGCAAGAGCACCGGAGTGGGTTGCCATTTCCTTCTCCAGAGCATCTTCCTGACCCAGGGATTGAATCTGTATCTCCTGCATTGGTAGGCGGGTTCTTTACCACTGAGCCACCAGGGAAGCCTTTAAGAAATGTAGATTAGAGTTATTTTGAGATTCTTTCCAAAAGGAATGGGACATGATACGCAGGACCAGAGACAGAGACAGAAGGCAGATGGAGGAGAGAAGAGGGGAGGACATTTTGGACAAAAACACATAACAAGAAAAATCAGGAAGAGCGCCTATGTGATTATGTGATGGAGAGCATACCCTTGTGTGGGTATGTAGTGGGAGAGAGTCCACAATTCCAGGACCTTATCCTAAAACACCAAGTTCACTTTAGGAACTGCAGAAGGTAAGCAGTATGCATAGTAAAGATAGGGAACTGTTCTCAAATGCCTGGCAAAGTGATTAAACCTTATGCTGAGGCAATGTGCACTTAATATGTTGTTGATGCTTCATCTAACTTCTTGAGAATGAGCTCATCACATGACTATTGACAGTTTAGGGCAACCTAACTAAAAGTTAATATGTATAGATTTAGTTACTTAGTCTGGCATTATCTTCTGTCAAAAGAAAGTTAGGACTCAGCTTCTCTGATAGAGTTCCGTGAGACAACTTTGACAAGAGGGACAAACATGCTTAGTATCTCATCTAAATTAGAACATTTGCAAGATAAACTCAGGGAAAATATAGCACCTAAGACACTGACATTTACATGAGAGAGATTCTTATGTAAAAATACCACAACACTTGGTGTTGGTGTTGTGAAATGGAAAGCAATTATGGTAAAACTAAATTTATGGTAAAACTAAAGTCAGACTCTCAGTTATTCATTCTTCAATGGTATCTTGAGTTCCTATGACTTGCATATAAGTATGCATGCTTAAAAAATGTAATTGTATGTATATTGCTTTAAATTGATTTGATTTTATAAAGCAATAGTATATCTTTATAGACTGATATACTGCTTTAATAATATTTAAATCAGTAAAGGAACTTTAATAGCATTCTGTGAACAAGAAAGATTAGTGGTACAAGTTAAAAAAAAGGCTATCAGAAACTGCATTAATTCAAGTAGAATTTCTGGGGATGGAGTTGGGAGGAGGTTTCAGGATTGGGAACTCATGTACACCCATGGTGGATTTATGTTGATGTATGGCAAAACCAATACAGTATTGTAAAGTAAAATAAAGTAAGATAATTCAAGTAGAATTTCCAGATCAGGAGAGGTGATAGTTCAGTTGATTCTCCACTTGTATGATGATACACATCATATTATGTTAAGTTTAACTACAGCCTTTTAAAAAGGAAATAGACAAGACTGAATTCATATGTAGGAAAATTATTATTGTTAAGAAAGGTCTGAAAATAATTTTATGTGGAAAGGATAATTATTTTAGGTAGCTGTAACATGAAAGGGAGACTTCATTTTCATGNTGATGATACACATCATATTATGTTAAGTTTAACTACAGCCTTTTAAAAAGGAAATAGACAAGCCTGAATTCATATGTAGGAAAATTATTATTGTTAAGAAAGGTCTGAAAATAATTTTATGTGGAAAGGATAATTATTTTAGGTAGCTGTAACATGAAAGGGAGACTTCATTTTCATGTTTTATTGCAACTGGATTTAAGGCTAATAAGTGGCAGTTATAGAAATTGAGTTTTAAGTTCAATATAGAAAAACTATTATAAGAAAAAAGTATAAACTTTCTAATATAATCTAATGTAATGTCTGGATAATTATATACCACCTATGATATCACAGAAAGGACTGCTATGCCAAATGTAGTGAGATAAATTAGAAAGGGGTTTCGCAGGTGGTACGGTGGTAAAGAATCCACTTGCCAGCGAAGCAGACATAGAGGCAAGGGTTCGATCTCTGGATTGGGAAGATCCCCTGGAGTAGGAAATGGCAATCAACTTCGAAACGCTTGCCTGGAAAATTCCATGAACGGAGGGGCCTGGCAGGCTGTAGCCATGGGGTTGCAAAGAGCTGGACACAATTGAGCAGCGGAGTGTGCAGAATTAGAAATCCTAAATGTCCCTTTTTATTATACATTTTCTTTCATACATTCTATAATAATACATATTACTCTGTAATATTTATAACAGTAGTTTGAAACTTTTAATAAAAAATATAAATTTTATGGGAGCAAAACAAAAAATATTTCTGTCTTTATTCCTACTTTAAGTTTTATGTAGTATAATATTTACTTAGGCCTGTGTGCTCAGTCGCTCAGTTGTGTCTGACTCTTTCTGACTCCAGTTGTAGAGAGATGTATTTCCAAACTATGATAATTAAAAATTAATATAGGTCAGCTCAGATATTATATATTATACCTATATTATACCTATACCTATATTATACCTATTATGACCTATATTATACCTATATTATTATATTTCATGTTATTATGAAAACAATATAATATAATGTTGTAAGATCAAAGTTATGTGGCTGGTATTTATGTATCTACTTGTATGATTCAGCAACAAGGTCTTTTCTGAGATTTAAATAAACAAAAATTCAGAGCTGAAGCTTCAGAACAGACCTTAAATCTTCAAAAGATATAGTAGATTTTTAGAAACAGTTAATCATAAGAGTTACAAGACAATTTTAGTTGGCTAAGCAAAAGCCAGATACAATCTCCTTTCCCCTTTTCCCAGTGTCTATTCATATCAGTTAAAAATGAGTGAACTCAGGCCTTGCGGAGACAGGAATACAGCACTTACCTCCAACCAGTTACTTGGACTGCGTGTATAGCAAGAGAGGAGTTTAACACATGGGTTCTGGAGGCAGAATGCCTGACTCAAAATCCTAGTTTTTGTTTCTTCAAAGCTAAGTGAACTTGGGCAAATAATTCAAATTTTTATTATCTCGGCTTCCTCATTTATGAAATATAGAAAGAAAAGAAAATCTATCTGAAAGAATTTTTCAATACAATTACAGTAATAGCTAATATTTATTAAGTGATCACTATGGACCTGGCACAATTTTGAGTACATCAAGTATATTAACTCATTTAATTTTCACAACACTATAAAATTGGTCATTTTTTCCCCTCACTTTTCTAGATGGGAAACTGGAGCACAAAGAGATTTAGAAACATATTCAAAGTACTATTATCCCAAGCAATCTGACGACAGAGATCAAATCCTGAAGTATTACTTTCTAACTATTTCAAGTAGATCCTAGAATAAAGTAAAGACTTTGGTGAATTATTATTATTATTAGAGTGAAGACATGTTTTATATTCCTCAGATTCTGAACTCTATTAATATTTGATTATGATATTTTAGAAATAAAGCTGAGATCTGGGTAAAGAAATCATGCTGGAAATGGGCAAAACAGACTGAATTAGATGCTTTGTGGGACCCTAGACACAGATGGAACTACTTCAGATTCTAAGGGAAGAACTAGAAAAGGCCTGTCTGCCTGTGTTCAGAACTCGGTTAGGGGTGCCATGGCAGGCAGCTGCAATGGTGAGACGTCATGGAAAGACTCTACAGTCAGTGCACTCACACAGTGGGGAAGAGAGTGAAAATCGCAAGGCAAAGCTGATCAATACACTGGCTTGTAGGCATACTTAATGACTTCATGCAATTGTCAAGTGATACATTCAAGTGAACTGGTTTTCATCAGATANCGATCTCTGGATTGGGAAGATCCCCTGGAGTAGGAAATGGCAATCAACTTCGAAACGCTTGCCTGGAAAATTCCATGAACGGAGGGGCCTGGCAGGCTGTAGCCATGGGGTTGCAAAGAGCTGGACACAATTGAGCAGCGGAGTGTGCAGAATTAGAAATCCTAAATGTCCCTTTTTATTATACATTTTCTTTCATACATTCTATAATAATACATATTACTCTGTAATATTTATAACAGTAGTTTGAAACTTTTAATAAAAAATATAAATTTTATGGGAGCAAAACAAAAAATATTTCTGTCTTTATTCCTACTTTAAGTTTTATGTAGTATAATATTTACTTAGGCCTGTGTGCTCAGTCGCTCAGTTGTGTCTGACTCTTTCTGACTCCAGTTGTAGAGAGATGTATTTCCAAACTATGATAATTAAAAATTAATATAGGTCAGCTCAGATATTATATATTATACCTATATTATACCTATACCTATATTATACCTATTATGACCTATATTATACCTATATTATTATATTTCATGTTATTATGAAAACAATATAATATAATGTTGTAAGATCAAAGTTATGTGGCTGGTATTTATGTATCTACTTGTATGATTCAGCAACAAGGTCTTTTCTGAGATTTAAATAAACAAAAATTCAGAGCTGAAGCTTCAGAACAGACCTTAAATCTTCAAAAGATATAGTAGATTTTTAGAAACAGTTAATCATAAGAGTTACAAGACAATTTTAGTTGGCTAAGCAAAAGCCAGATACAATCTCCTTCCCCCTTTTCCCAGTGTCTATTCATATCAGTTAAAAATGAGTGAACTCAGGCCCTGTCTCTTATACACATCTAGATGTGTATAAGAGACAGATATTCTAAAATAGNTTACAAGACAATTTTAGTTGGCTAAGCAAAAGCCAGATACAATCTCCTTTCCCCTTTTCCCAGTGTCTATTCATATCAGTTAAAAATGAGTGAACTCAGGCCTTGCGGAGACAGGAATACAGCACTTACCTCCAACCAGTTACTTGGACTGCGTGTATAGCAAGAGAGGAGTTTAACACATGGGTTCTGGAGGCAGAATGCCTGACTCAAAATCCTAGTTTTTGTTTCTTCAAAGCTAAGTGAACTTGGGCAAATAATTCAAATTTTTATTATCTCGGCTTCCTCATTTATGAAATATAGAAAGAAAAGAAAATCTATCTGAAAGAATTTTTCAATACAATTACAGTAATAGCTAATATTTATTAAGTGATCACTATGGACCTGGCACAATTTTGAGTACATCAAGTATATTAACTCATTTAATTTTCACAACACTATAAAATTGGTCATTTTTTCCCCTCACTTTTCTAGATGGGAAACTGGAGCACAAAGAGATTTAGAAACATATTCAAAGTACTATTATCCCAAGCAATCTGACGACAGAGATCAAATCCTGAAGTATTACTTTCTAACTATTTCAAGTAGATCCTAGAATAAAGTAAAGACTTTGGTGAATTATTATTATTATTAGAGTGAAGACATGTTTTATATTCCTCAGATTCTGAACTCTATTAATATTTGATTATGATATTTTAGAAATAAAGCTGAGATCTGGGTAAAGAAATCATGCTGGAAATGGGCAAAACAGACTGAATTAGATGCTTTGTGGGACCCTAGACACAGATGGAACTACTTCAGATTCTAAGGGAAGAACTAGAAAAGGCCTGTCTGCCTGTGTTCAGAACTCGGTTAGGGGTGCCATGGCAGGCAGCTGCAATGGTGAGACGTCATGGAAAGACTCTACAGTCAGTGCACTCACACAGTGGGGAAGAGAGTGAAAATCGCAAGGCAAAGCTGATCAATACACTGGCTTGTAGGCATACTTAATGACTTCATGCAATTGTCAAGTGATACATTCAAGTGAACTGGTTTTCATCAGATACGCCAGGGGCATCTGAAGTTGCCCTAATTTGATTATTAAAAAGGACAGAAATAAGATCGGAACTGCTGCCCAAGATAGCGTGCAGCTTGAATTTAACCAAAGCAACCTGATAAGACAAGCAGATAAACACAGAATTGGACTATGGAGAGAATTCAGAGTCTCTACAACTTTAAATGCATATGTCTAGGATACAATCTAGATTACTCAACATAAGAAGCATAAAGGTGTGAATCCTTCTTTTAGGAGAAAATATCCCTAAGAAAAAAGTGAATGAGCCAAATGTTGGAATTATCAGGTAAACATTTGAAAGATGATATAATTATGCTCAAGGATATAAGAGAAAATATCCTTGTAATGAGTGGAAACAATAGATCAGTTCAGTTGAGATATGTACAGTATTAAAAATGGAATTTTTAGAAGTGGGAAATACAATATCGGAAATAAAAATGCCTCACTCACTGGATGAGCAAAATGTAGGTAACAAAGAAAAATATCAGTGAATTTGGTGATGGAACAATAAGCAGTATTCAATATGGGGATGGAGAGAAAGAAAGATTAAAAAATAAAGAGATTCAAAGATACACAATTTGTCTTAACATATAAAATTTGAGTTCATGGAGGAAGATAGAAAGATACCTGAAGACAATGACAAAGAGATAAATTCACAGATTCAAAAAGCTAAAAAGGCAAGATAAATATAAACAAAACTATGCCTAGGCACATTATAATCAAACTTCTAAAAAACAAAGATAAAAAGAAACCTTTAATTGATCAGAAGAAAAAATACTTTATATACAGGGGAAACAAACATTGTGCTGAGCAAGGGAAGACAGATACAAAGATGTGCTTTCTATCATAAAATAGAAATTTTACATAAAATCACCCCAAGCTGTGTGATTTTATGTGAAAATCAGGAAGGCAAAAAAACAACGGGCAGTGATAGAAAGCACACCAATGGTTGCACCGGACGAGGGTGGGCCTGGCCTGAAGGGGACATGATAACTTCTCTGAGGGGCTGGGTACTCTTTGCATCTTGAGTGTAGCAGCGTTTGTGTGATTGCATATATTTATCGGAATTCTTTGAATTTTACACATAAAATGAATACATTTTATTTTTTATAAGTTATAGCTGAATAAAGTTGATTTGAATAAAGCAGTGTTTGTAAAATATCCTGCTAAAATGTAGCTGATTACTGATGACCCTAATGGCCAAATGATGATGTGACTGCCTAATTAGGTAAGTCTAGTAGGTATTAGCCATCTACCTATTCATCAAAATAGATTTGAGAATAGGTGAAATGAAATGTCCAGAGATGCACAAAGCAGCTTTAGAGAGTACAAGTTTATAAGAGCAGCAAATTATTTAATTTGGTTTCTATCAGCTTGTTCAAATATTTAGATTTTTTTTTCTTTTCAATCATCCAAAGCTGTTTATTATTACTATCAATTAAACCTTCCTGGATTTATGCACTAGTGAGTTACAACTCTTTTTGAAATGTGATTCCTATGCTAGCATCCTACCAAAAATACAAAATTCTGAGATTTTACATGCCAAAATGCCCAGGATAATATTTACACTTTATGGAAACAATGATTCTTAGTATCTCCCTGCAAAAATAGCCCTAGAGCACATAGCTGCTGTAGTGAGCTAGACAGCATTTCTGATCTCAGGGAGCAGATGGTTTTGTAGGGAGCAGAAAGTAGCATCGCATCAGGTAGGGTTTGATAAATGCCACAGAGACGACTCTACATCACTCAACATGCTTCCTAA
Organism: Raphicerus campestris; assembly: GCA_006410735.1. Classification (NCBI taxonomy): domain Eukaryota; kingdom Metazoa; phylum Chordata; class Mammalia; order Artiodactyla; family Bovidae; genus Raphicerus; species Raphicerus campestris. Next base: position 192,077 of record SJYW01023451.1, on the reverse strand, counting down.
TGCTTGCTTAGGTGTCTGAGTACATGATATGATACCAGCGTCCGGGACTGCTGATATAGTCATCTCTCTTTCTTACAGGTATTGTCAGTCCTGCATTATCTCTTAACCCTTCAGGTTTTCATGGTGCCCTTTTGTATAAAACATATTCAAAAGAAAAAAGAAAGCAAAAGACAGTTCTCCTATTAAGGTTTTGAATAAAGGAGAGACAAGTGCATTGAATCGGTAGCTCTTTAACGAGAACATGTTCTAGTTCAAATTAGCAACTCATCTATAAACACTTTATTTCTATTGCTGCTATTCAGTCAAGTTCCATTGAGCCTGCTTATATAAATTATCCCTTAATAAGTTCTGGACAGTTTGGTTTGGTGGGGATGTTCACTTTCCCCAAGGAGCTAATGAAAATTCAGTGTTTGTGTCTCATCACAAAAATCAATGCCTGAAATACAATAGCTGCATGGTGATGATCTGTGCCTGCAGCGCCTTCACAGAGCTGAAAATTATAGCTCGAAAGGCAATCTTTCCTTCTCTCCTCTGAAAACTTCAGACTCGCACATTCGCTGCCTCCTTGACCCTGAGCTTTCTATCTTCTTACCAGACAAGAATGTGTTCTCTCTATTTTGTGTGTGGAAAGTGCCAGTTCTTTCTGGAAAGTAGGCCCAGGGGGTTGCTGCTTACCCCACACCGGCACCTAGATTTGAATTTTCTGCAGTACACCACAGTGAAGAACTGTACCAACTGAAAATTGCAGAGTTGCCTTCTGACTCTTTAGCAGTAAATTCTATTTGCTAGTGTGAAAGCACCAGCGCAGTACTCTTCACTAGGTCAACAAAACCAAGGGATTTGTTTCTTTTATTGGAGTCTGTGGAGTTAGAATATTTGCTGAGGGAGAATGGAAAANATAAGAGAAAATATCCTTGTAATGAGTGGAAACAATAGATCAGTTCAGTTGAGATATGTACAGTATTAAAAATGGAATTTTTAGAAGTGGGAAATACAATATCGGAAATAAAAATGCCTCACTCACTGGATGAGCAAAATGTAGGTAACAAAGAAAAATATCAGTGAATTTGGTGATGGAACAATAAGGAGTATTCAATATGGGGATGGAGAGAAAGAAAGATTAAAAAATAAAGAGATTCAAAGATACACAATTTGTCTTAACATATAAAATTTGAGTTCATGGAGGAAGATAGAAAGATACCTGAAGACAATGACAAAGAGATAAATTCACAGATTCAAAAAGCTAAAAAGGCAAGATAAATATAAACAAAACTATGCCTAGGCACATTATAATCAAACTTCTAAAAAACAAAGATAAAAAGAAACCTTTAAATGATCAGAAGAAAAAATACTTTATATACAGGGGAAACAAACATTGTGCTGAGCAAGGGAAGACAGATACAAAGATGTGCTTTCTATCATAAAATAGAAATTTTACATAAAATCACCCCAAGCTGTGTGATTTTATGTGAAAATCAGGAAGGCAAAAAAACAACGGGCAGTGATAGAAAGCACACCAATGGTTGCACCGGACGAGGGTGGGCCTGGCCTGAAGGGGACATGATAACTTCTCTGAGGGGCTGGGTACTCTTTGCATCTTGAGTGTAGCAGCGTTTGTGTGATTGCGTATATTTATCGGAATTCTTTGAATTTTACACATAAAATGGATACATTTTATTTTTTATAAGTTATAGCTGAATAAAGTTGATTTGAATAAAGCAGTGTTTGTAAAATATCCTGCTAAAATGTAGCTGATTACTGATGACCCTAATGGCCAAATGATGATGTGACTGCCTAATTAGGTAAGTCTAGTAGGTATTAGCCATCTACCTATTCATCAAAATAGATTTGAGAATAGGTGAAATGAAATGTCCAGAGATGCACAAAGCAGCTTTAGAGAGTACAAGTTTATAAGAGCAGCAAATTATTTAATTTGGTTTCTATCAGCTTGTTCAAATATTTAGATTTTTTTTTCTTTTCAATCATCCAAAGCTGTTTATTATTACTATCAATTAAACCTTCCTGGATTTATGCACTAGTGAGTTACAACTCTTTTTGAAATGTGATTCCTATGCTAGCATCCTACCAAAAATACAAAATTCTGAGATTTTACATGCCAAAATGCCCAGGATAATATTTACACTTTATGGAAACAATGATTCTTAGTATCTCTCTGCAAAAATAGCCCTAGAGCACATAGCTGCTGTAGTGAGCTAGACAGCATTTCTGATCTCAGGGAGCAGATGGTTTTGTAGGGAGCAGAAAGTAGCATCGCATCAGGTAGGGTTTGATAAATGCCACAGAGACGACTCTACATCACTCAACATGCTTCCTAATGCTTGCTTAGGTGTCTGAGTACATGATATGATACCAGCGTCCGGGACTGCTGATATAGTCATCTCTCTTTCTTACAGGTATTGTCAGTCCTGCATTATCTCTTAACCCTTCAGGTTTTCATGGTGCCCTTTTGTATAAAACATATTCAAAAGAAAAAAGAAAGCAAAAGACAGTTCTCCTATTAAGGTTTTGAATAAAGGAGAGACAAGTGCATTGAATCGGTAGCTCTTTAACGAGAACATGTTCTAGTTCAAATTAGCAACTCATCTATAAACACTTTATTTCTATTGCTGCTATTCAGTCAAGTTCCATTGAGCCTGCTTATATAAATTATCCCTTAATAAGTTCTGGACAGTTTGGTTTGGTGGGGATGTTCACTTTCCCCAAGGAGCTAATGAAAATTCAGTGTTTGTGTCTCATCACAAAAATCAATGCCTGAAATACAATAGCTGCATGGTGATGATCTGTGCCTGCAGCGCCTTCACAGAGCTGAAAATTATAGCTCGAAAGGCAATCTTTCCTTCTCTCCTCTGAAAACTTCAGACTCGCACATTCGCTGCCTCCTTGACCCTGAGCTTTCTATCTTCTTACCAGACAAGAATGTGTTCTCTCTATTTTGTGTGTGGAAAGTGCCGGTTCTTTCTGGAAAGTAGGCCCAGGGGGTTGCTGCTTACCCCACACCGGCACCTAGATTTGAATTTTCTGCAGTACACCACAGTGAAGAACTGTACCAACTGAAAATTGCAGAGTTGCCTTCTGACTCTTTAGCAGTAAATTCTATTTGCTAGTGTGAAAGCACCAGAGCAGTACTCTTCACTAGGTCAACAAAACCAAGGGATTTGTTTCTTTTATTGGAGTCTGTGGAGTTAGAATATTTGCTGAGGGAGAATGGAAAATGAGGTTGGCGGTAAGAGGATAGAATTTAGACCCTGTCTCTCTGATTTCTTTAAAAATGGAGTTTTAAAATTTAGGTCCTGGCAGGTTTACCGAGGACCTGAGGTCAAGGATGGGGTTTCTGTGGCTTTGTCACAGGGCACAGCTATTTATAACACTGGACAATTTGCCTCCTTTTTGATCTTCCAATTGCTGAGATAAAAATAATGTAGAATATTAATCAAGAATATGTGTACTTTTTTTTTTAAGGATGGAGTTTAAGGTGTGTTTTGAGCTTCCCCGGCAGCTCAGATGGCAAAGCGTGCAATGCGGGAGGCCTGGGTTCGATCTCTGAGTTGGGAAGATCTTCTGGAGAAGGAAATAGCAACTCAGTCCAGTGCTCTTGCTTGGAAAATTCCATGGATGGAAGAGCTTAGTAGACTGCATGCAGTCCATGGGGTTGCAAAGAGTCGGACACGACTGAGCGACTTGACTTTCGGTTCACTTTCAGATGTGTTTAAATCTATGTGCAGGGTTATGAACTTATGTGAACTTGAGAAGAGGTTGATTTCATCAAATTTCAAAGGGTTGTTGCCACAAGACCTTTGATTGCCATCTGATTTTGTTTAAAATATAGCAGGAACCATGTGATCTTAAGAAATTTGCTTACCTGAGATGCAGATTTAACAAACACACAATAGGAATAACAAAGTTCTGGAAAAAACTGCTTATACCACCTGACCTGCTTCTTGAGAAATCTATATGCAGGTCAGGAAGCAACAGTTAGAACTGGACATGAAACAACAGACTGGTTCCAAATAGGAAAAGGAGTACATCAAGGCTGTATATTGTCACCCTTCTTGTTTAACTTATATGCAGAGTACGTCATGAGAAATGCTGGACTGGAAGAAACACAAGCTGGAATCAAGATTGCCGGGAGAAATATCAATAACCTGAGATATGCAGATGACACCACCCTTATGGCAGAAAGTGAAGAGGAACTAAAAAGCCTCTTGATGAAAGTGAAACAGGAGAGTGAAAAAAGTTCACTTAAAGCTCAACATTCAGAAAACGAAGATCATGGCATCTGGTCCCATCACTTCATGGCAAATAGATGGGGAAACAGTGGAAACAGTGTCAGACTTTATTTTGGGGGGG
>SJYW01023451.1:161294-171564 GCA_006410735.1 Raphicerus campestris | reverse complement strand
ATGTGATCACTCACCTAGAGCCAGACATCCTGGAATGTGAAGTCAAGTGGGCCATAGGAAGCATCACTATGAAAAAGCTAGTGGAAGTGATGGAATTCTAATTGAGCTATTTCAAATCCTGGAAGATAATGCTGTGAAAGTGCTGCACTCAATATGCCACCAAATTTGGAGAGCTCAGCAGTGGCCACAGGACTGTAAAAGGGTAGTTTTCATTGCAATCACAAAGAAAGGCAATGCCAAAGAATGCTCAAACTACTGTACAGCTGCACTCACCTCATGCTAGCAAAGTGATGCTTAAAATTCTCCAAGCCACGTTTCAGCAATACGTGAACCGTTAACTTCTTGATGTTTAAGCTGGTTTTAGAAAAGGCAGAGGAACTAGAGATCAAATTATCAACATCCACTGGATCATGGAAAAAGCAAGAGAGTTCCCGAAAAGCATCTATTTCTGCTTTATTGACTATGCCAAAACCTTTGACTGTGTGGATCACAATAAACTGTGGAAAATTCTTCAAGAGGTGGGAATACTAGACCACCTGACCTGCTTCTTGAGAAACCTGTATGCAGGTCAGGAAGCAACAGTTACTACTGGACATGGAACAACAAAGGAGTACATCAAAGCTGTATATTGTCACCCTGCTTATTTAAATTATATCCAGAGTACATCATGAGAAATGCTGGGCTGGAGGAAGCACAAGGTAGAATCAAGATTGCTGGGAGAAATATCAATAACCTCAGATATGCAGATGACACCATCCATTATGGCAGAAAGTGAAGAACTACAGAGTCTCTTGATGAAAGTGAAAGAGGAGAGTGAGAAAGTTGAGCTTAAAGCTCAACATTCAGAAAACTAAGATCATGGAATCTGGTCCCATCACTTCATGGGAAATCGATGGGGAAACAGTGGAAAGTGTCAGATTTTAATTTTCTGGGCTCCAAAATCACTGCAGATGGTGATTGCAGCAATGAAATTAAAAGTTGCTTATTCCTTGGAAGGAAAGTTCTGAGCAACCTAGACAGCATATTACTTTGTCAACAAAGGTCCATCTAGTCAAGGCTATCTTTTTTTCAGTGGTCATGTATGTTTGTGAGATTTGGACTATAAAGAAAGCTGAGCACAGAAGAATTGATGCTTTTGAACTGTGGTGTTGGAGAAGATGCCTGAGAGTCCCTTGGACTGCAAGGAGATCCAACCAGTCCATCCTATAGGAGATCAGTCCTAGGTGTTCATTGGAAGGACTGATGTTGAAGTTGAAACTCCAATACTTCGGCCACCTCATGTGAAGAGCTGACTCATTTGAAAAGACCTTTATGCTGGGAAAGATTGAGGGCAGGAGGAGAAGGGGACGACAGAGGATAAGACAGTTGAGTGGCATCACCGAGTCAATGGACATGGATTTAGTTGCACTCCGGGAGTTGGTGATAGATGGAAGCCTGGCGTGCTGTGGCACAAAGAGTCAGATACGACTGAGTGACTGTACTGAACTGAAAGGCACTTCATATCTAAACTCCAGTGGTTTTCTCTGGCCAATGCCTTCATCCCCAGTTTGGTAAGATATTTTTCCTGTCTCCATTATAGTTCTAATTACACTGTATCATCATTTCCTACTGTCATTTTCATAATGGCAAGTCAGTCTCAGTTAATTAAAGAATGAGTCCTATTTTCTAAAAATGTCTTTTTAAAAATAATACTTGATGACTATTAAAAAGTCAACAGGCTGACAAAGGTAGACAAAGACAAGGAATGCTAATTAATATCATTTTGACACTGGTTTATGCCTTCTTAACATCAACCAAATGCTAACGAACTCAGTCAAGGTCAAGCTAGAACCTGCTCCCTCAGAGCAAACAGAAACATAAGAAAAAGCATCCAGTAAACCAGTGAAGTTAGTCAGTCGTGTCTGATTCTTTGCGATCCCATGGACTGTAGCCTACCAGGCTCCTCCATCCATTGAATTTTCCAGGCAAGAGCACTGGAGTGGGTTGCCATTTTCTTCTTCAGGGAATCTTCATGACCCAGGGTTTGATCCATGTCTCCTGCATTGCAAGCAGACGCTTTACCATCTGAGATACCAGGGAAGTCCAAGAAAAAGCATGGACACATTAACTGTGGCTCTGTACTTGGCTAAACCAAGATAACATATTAAAATGCAGAGACATCACTTTGCAACAAGATCCATATAGTCAAAGCTATGGTTTCTCCAGTAGTCATGTATGGATGTGAGTTGGACCATAAAGAAGGTTGAGCACTGAAGAATTGATACTTTCAAACTGTGGTGCTGGAGAAGACTCTTGAGAATCCTTTGGACTGTAAGGGGATCAAACCAGTCAATCCTAAAGGAAATCAGTCCTGAATGTTTATTGAAAAGATTGATGCTGAAGCTGAAGCTCCAATACTCTGGCCACCTGATGTGAAGAGCCAACTCATTGGAAAAGATTCTGATGCTGGCAAAGACTGAGGGCAAGAGGAAGAGGGGGTGACAAAGGATGGACTGGTCAGATGGTTGAGTCCACTGACTCAGTGGACTTAAGTCTGAATAAACTCAAGGGGATAATGAAGGACAGGGAAGCCTGGCGTGCTCTGGTTCATGGGGCGGCAAAGAATCAGACATGACTTAGCAACTGAACAGCAAACAACTTGGTTATAAATTTGTCATCTAGAGAGTTGGGACCATGCTTATACCTAACGTTTTAAAATATAATCATCAAGGTAAATATGGACTCAATTCTTGTAGAGATTTTCCTAACCCAGAGAATGTCTTTGGACACCCAATGGCAACCCAAGGGACATCCAATTTCAGAAAAATTGTCCTGGTGACTGGGTGGAACAGAGTGTTACTGAACCAAACTCAGGCCTGGTTGCCTGATATGCAGCAAGACCAACGTGTTGACACTCTTACTGAAATCAGGTTCAACTGCTCATTGCTCCTCATTGCTCAAAAGTCAATACTTGAGAGATGAGTATTGGTTGGAAAAGAAAGCTTGCTTCATTCAGGAGGTCANGGCCTGGTTGCCTGATATGCAGCAAGACCAACGTGTTGACACTCTTACTGAAATCAGGTTCAACTGCTCATTGCTCCTCATTGCTCAAAAGTCAATACTTGAGAGATGAGTATTGGTTGGAAAAGAAAGCTTGCTTCATTCAGGAGGTCAGGAACCTGGGGAGAAAGTAAAACTTAGGTTTGAAAACCAACTCTGAAGATTCTGCTCAACCATGAAAGTTTTTAAAAGGAGAGTCATTTGTGGGGGGTGGGGAGGGTGAGGGTTTTTGTTATCTTTCATTATGTGCAGATTTTCTTCTGATTGATTTGTGATGAGGTAAAAGCATAATATTTTGGAATCTTAATTGTCAACCTTCTGTTTATAACCAGTCTGAGGTCTAGTGCTTGCATCAGCATGAAGTCCCCCACTGGGTAGGGGATGGGGGTGTTAGTTTCTGCAGAACTCAAAGACATTCATTCAATTGTTGCCTATTATTCCTTCAGAAGGAACTAGAAGTCCTGTGAGTCTATTGTTATAATTATTATTTTTTAATTTTTATTTTTATTTTGCTTTACAATACTGTATTGGTTTTGCCATACATTGACATGAATCAGCCACGGGTGTACATGAGTTCCCAATCCTGAACCCCCCTCCCACCCCCCACCCCATATCATCTCTCTGAGTCATCCCCGTGCACCAGCCCCAAGCATCCTGTATCCTGTATTGAACATAGACTGGCGATTCATTTCTTACATGATAGTATACATGTTTCAATGCCATTTTCCCAAATCATCCTACCCTCTCCCTCTCCCACAGAGTCCAAACGTCTGTTCTAAACATCTGTGTCTCTTTTGCTGTTTTGCATACAGGGTTATCATTACCATCTTTCTAAATTCCATATATATGTGTTAGTGTACTCTAGTCATGTTTTTCTTTCTGGCTTACTTCACTCTGTATAATAGTTTTTATGAACTACTTGTGTCAGCTCTTTGGAACTCAGGGAAGGCCAAATATAAAGCTGGAACATGGAGGGCTTGAACCAGAAGGCCTGCAGCGTCCTGCTCAGTTTCAACCCCCCATTTTCTTCCATAGTCCTCAGTCTGGAGGGGAACTGGACGAAGCAAGAAAGTGAACAAAGTTTTGGACAGAGAGGTTAATTGTACACTTGGCAGAGGAAGTCAATTTTAGGGGGACTCGTTTCAAGAGTAGAAATGATGTGAACAAAGAGCTGAGTAACTCACCTACAGTATATTTTAACAGAATTCTGAACCAGCGTTATGAAGAGATGGTGGTTGGCAGGAAATTGGTAGAAAAACTGAAAATACACTGGACATAAAGAGATTTATTCTGGAATTCAAGCTGAAGCCAACCAGACAATCAAGACAGATGTAATTAACACAAACTGAGGAAGACACAAGAGAAGGAAAAGTAATTTTTTTGGCAAAGGATTATTGCTTGAAATTTCTTTACTGCTAGGCAACGCTGGACACTGATTTGATTTTTATTGCAATGCAGTGATAACAAAGTCACATATCATTATCTTTCCTCAGAGGATATTGAAAGAAAAAGTCTCTCCCTTTCTGTTCCTTAAACATTGATTTTTAACCTAGGTTGAGAGATTCTTAGCACAGTGACTAGCTTTCCTTCAGCATCAAGACTGGTGTTGACTAAGAATGATGCCTGGCACCTCCTGAGGTTGAAAGTCTGCTGAATAAAACATAATTCTCAATTGTTAGACAGTTTTATTTATTTATTTTCGGTTGACAGTGGTTTTTCTCGGAAGCGCATCTGGAGTGGGTTAGGAGGATGAGTGTAGTTTGACAACACTAAGCTGTGTGACTTCTTTAACAATGAAACAGTTAGAGTTTTAAGAAATTCACAGCCATGAATTTAGTGAGAGAATGTCAGTTATCCCTGAGAGATATGAAGGTGCAGCCAAGCGGGCATGTTTGGTGAATTCCCCTCATCCTTGCATTTTTCACTTCTGTTTGTTTAAATATTTTTTAATATAACACAGGTGACATTCTTTGTAATTAAAGCAAAAACATAAAGGATTGCATAAGTAATTCTAAAATCTCTTGACATCCTTCCTCCATTTTCTTCTAGTAGTTGTACCTATTAAAATGGAAGAAAGGACCTTGTTTAATACCTTGTAGAGCAAAAAGACACCTTGTCTATAAAGAACTGTATTTCTATAACTTCAAAATCAGCTACTTCTTGACCACTGGTGAAGATTACTTTTAATACTTTCCCCAAGAGGGTTTCTCATTAAAATAACTCTGTGTCAAGAGCTAAAACAGAAACTCATTTCACTTCTTAATTACTTCATGGGTGGAAATTGCTTCCTAAGCTTTACTTGGAACTAATTTTTCCCCCTTAGCTTAATTTCCTAACTCACCAAGTTCAATTGCCTGTGATAAATACAAATAATAAAAACAGTCAGTCTGTCACCTGAAATCCTCCAGCAACAAAAATTATATTTCTCAGTTATATCTGTTATGAACCACCTATTCTATGTAAAGGTGTGCAACCCATCTTGAAACTGCAGACCTTTTATTTTCTCTCTGAGCCTGGACATTGTTAGGTCTATTTTAATTCAAGGGCTGTTAGTGTCTCAACTTTCAGTAATGCACTGAGCAAGAATAATCTATGAGAGGTGAAATAGAAATGTATTCAGGCTGACCTGAACCTATCACATCTGATCATCATAAATAGCTAGACACTATAGCACGTCTTTTCCAGTTCCTACCTCGGAGAAATTTATGTTGAATTGGAAGCTCAAGTTTTCTACCTACCATTAAGAAAAGTCAGATAGATTTCAGATAAAGTAACCTAACTTGGCAGGAGTTCCACAAATGCCACTTGCTTCGCTCTTTGGTGAGGAGTAGATACTGCCTTTCAGAGTAGCCTTGAGTATAGAGTCTTGATTCAAGCAGATCTCCACAGCTCCTCCTCATCTTTACTTTTGACATAGGTCCAGCCAGATGAAAGACTTGATTCCAACAGTTTATCTTTAGAGAAAAAGGAAAGAATAAATTATTTAGAAGGAGAGAAAGAGCCGAGCAACATAGAGAACTGAGGATTTCTTTAAGAAACTTATTGAATACCTAATATACATTAATGAAATGAGCAGATGTTTATTTACATTAAAACTTTATTAAATTCAAAGCTTGAATATAAACTAGTATACCTACTACATAAAATACTACTCAATTTAAATGTATATTTACATACAAAGCATTAGGTTCTGTAACTAGTATGTTGTTGATGATTGAATTTTGAATGTTATTTTCCAGTACATTTCTTGCCTTTGATGCTCATCAAATTCATTCTCTTAACTTAATACATAACATTGCTATGGATTATTTAATTACAAAAGTTAAGATTTTGTTTCTATAAACTGAATGATACATTCTTTAGGAAATATATATGACTAATTAATATATATTTTAAAAAATGCTTTCTTTGGTAAACAGACATAAAAATTAAATCAACATTCTCCACTTAGCTGACTTAGCAGATTAAGCCCCTCCATTTCCATTGTACTAGATAACTGGTAATAGATATATTTGATTTAACTGATTAATTAATGGGAAGGAAAACAGAACTCTATGGCAAGTGACAGTGCACTTGCGTTCTTAGCAGTTGAGCCCCATACTTATAATACTATGAGTCAGTTATGTTTGTTCTCAAATCATTTTATAATAGCAATACTTATAATTGAAATAACATAATTTGGTTATTTTAATTATGTACAACTAAAGAAGAAATTGTTACTTCTATGTTGAGTGGGTCTAGAAAGTCTCACTAAACATGAATTAGGAAAAAAATATTACTGGTCTTGAAATATACAATATATATACAACTGTAGGAAAAATGAAAACAATAAGAATTTAGGACTGTGTGTTTAGAACACTTTAGATCTTCTTTCCATTTTATAATAGAGAATGGAAATCATAGAAGACCAATTATAGCAGTTATTTATGCAAGAAAATCCAATCATGTACAAAAAAAAAAACAAAACCCCTTCTAATCCTGAAAGAAGTCATAGTTCTGCTATCTAGCATTTCTAATAACATGCCTCAGCAATTTATGTTCAGCTTGTTTAAAGCAGCACTTTGTTGTGTGATGTCTGTACTAATTTGCAGTATATCTGATTAACTGGTCCATCTTTGATGTTAGCTTTTCATTTGCACAGCTGATAATGAGTGTGACTGATTGTGTTATGTTTGGCAACTACCCATCCACACTTCTTTTCCTCCATAGATGAGTTTGTTTCCCATTTCACTGACTTAGACTTGCCCATGTGGCTTATTTTAGTCACTAGAAAGAAATAGAAGTGATAATGTGTCAATTCTGAGCTAAGGCTTTATGAGGTTTGGCCAATTTCTGGGAGTTCTCTTGAGCCTCTGACATCCATCATGAGAAGATCATATCCCAGACTGAAGTTTTCCTCTTAGCTTGACTTTCAAAATGAGAGACATAGGGAGGAAAACAATCTGAGCAGTTGCCTGGAATCAGGTGATGAGCCAGCTAAGCTGGGCCAAGTTGAACTAAGTCACAGCTAACCCATGAACTGTGATGTGTGAGACAACTAGGTGTTGTTGAAGGCATTGAGACTTATTTTTTTTTTACATGATTATTGCAGGGAAATCAGATGAATCCAGCTTTTAACTAACTAGAGGACTAGTTTCAGTTTTAAAAAGATGTTCCTTTTTTTATACTTTGTGAGCATGTACCTAGTATTCCATTTTCCCCACTGAAGATGACCCTTACTCATAAGTATTTGAACTGGTATTATTTGGAACTACTTATTTCATAGCATGTCCAAAACAATACTTTGAAATGCATTTGTAATTCATTTGAGAAGTTTGCCTTAACAGATGCATGCCCAAGATAGAAATGGTTTTGGCTGTACTTCAAAATTTGAAGAATCAATGCATCTAAATATATTTTAAATATTTTTAAATGTTTGATACTCATGTATTACATTTATGAGTTCTTGTTTTATGTCAACTTTTTAAGTTAGCCTGCAACTACTTGTGACAGTAGCATTTTACGAGTATATTATTGTTGGCAAAGATCACACACCTGGCATTAGAGAGCATATGAGAAGATGGGCAGTCTCTGTATACTCTCATATAGTGGTCTCCAACCTTTTTGGCACCAGAAATAGTTTTCATGGAAGACAGTTTTTCCATGAATTGGGGTTGGAGGAATGGTTTGGGGATGATTCAAGCACATTACATTTATTGTGCACTTTATTTCTATTATTAGTACATCAGCTCCACCTCAGATCATCAGACATTAAATCCTGGAGGTTGGGGACCTCTGCTCTAATAGTTGACGTATGAACCTTTTGAAAGTGGTAAGCAAAGTGCCTCTGATCATACCATAAGACAAGTGGAAGGAGCCATTCTGTTCTTATTATGTGCTATACCCAGAAGAGGACTTGGCACATATTTGGCAATCATAAAATATATAATGAATGGAACAACGTATGTGCCTAAACGCTGGAAATCTTCTGAGATTGGTTTTATTAGCCTCTTTTCTTCCCCCTTGCTTGTTTTCTCATGGGAGTGTAATTGTACTTATAAATAGACTACAAGCTGAAAGAGGTGTCAGCAATAATGAGATGAAATGGTCTGGTGACTCACTGACTGACTAGTCTTTTTATAGACTATTGATTGAATATCTAGTAATATGAATAAAAATTGGAAATGTGCATGCAATTTGCCTTGGTAAAATTACAATATTTCCAAAGACATTGCCTCTTCTCTAGTGTGTCTGGACACATCCATTGCTATCAGTTGAGTTGTAGGATTACAAGGATATTTGTTGTAGGCTTGATTATAATAGTGAATAATTACAAACAACATAAAATATCTGACCATAGAGAACTGGTTAAATCTACCATGATGTATATGTGCAATGAAATACAGCATGTCTTCATTTAGTAGGAACTGAGTAAATATTGTTGACTCACTGACTATAACCTTTAAAAATGAGGATGTAAATGTATATTTCTTGACAATGAAAAAAGTCCAAAATATATTAATAACAGTAACAGGTTACCAAGTGGCATGTAAAGTGTAGTTCTATTTCTGGGAGGTGGGAGGAACACAATACATATCTATCACTGGTCTCTCTCCTTCTATCAATCTATTTATCTGTATACATAGAAACGTTAGAGGATTGTTACCTGAATGTTAAAAGCTGCTATTTCAGGGCTTCCCTAGTGGCTCAGTTGTAAAGACTCTGCCTGCCAATGCAGGAGACACAGGCTCTATCCCTGATTCAGGAAGATCCCACTTGCCACGGAGCAACCCTTGTGCCACAACCTGAGCCTGTGCTCTCGAGCATAAGAGCCACAGCTACTAAACCCATGTAGCACAACTGCTGAAGCTCGCATGCCCTGGAGTGCACACACAAGAGAAGCCACTGCAGTGAGAAGCTCATGCCCCTGCTACTAGAAAGGAGCTCCACTTGACGCAGCTAGAAAAAGCCCATGGAGTATGCAAGACGCAGCATAGCCAGATAAATAGTAGGTATTTTTTAAAAAAGTTATATCAGGGGGTAAAAGTTTGTGATATTTCTCTCTTTTTCCTTTTTTTTTTTTTTTTAAAAAGGTATTTATTTTAATTGGAGGCTAATTGCTTTACAAGATTGTATTTTGCTATACATCAACATGAATCTGCTATGGGTATACATAAAGTCTCCCCATCGTGAACCCCTCTCCCACCTCCCTCCCTGTATCATCACTCTGGCTCATCCCAGTGCACCAGCCCCAAACATCCTGTATCCTGCATCAAACCTGGATTGGCGATTCGTTTCTTAGATGATATTATACATGTTTCAATGCAATTCTCCCAAGTCATCCCACCCTCTCCCTCTCCCACAGAGTCCAAAACACTGTTCTATACATCTGTATCTCTTTTGCTGTCTCGCATACAGGGTTATCATTATCATCTTTCTAAATTCCATATATATGCGTTAGTATACTGTATTGGTGTTTTTCTTTCTGGCTTACTTTACTCTGTATAATAAGCTCCAGTTTCATCCACCTCATTAGAACTGATTCAAATGTATTCTTTTTAATGGCTGAGTAATACTCCATTGTGTATATGTTCCTCTGCTTTCTTATTCATTCATCTGCTGATGGATATCTAGGTTGTTTCAGTGTCCTGGCTATTATAAACAGTGCTATGATGAACATTGGAGTACATGTGTCTCTTTCAATTCTGGTTTCCTCGGTGTGTATGCCCAGCAGTGGGATTGCTGGGTCATA
>SJYW01023451.1:136792-157505 GCA_006410735.1 Raphicerus campestris | reverse complement strand
TTTTTTTTTTTTATCATAAATGGATGTTGAATTTTGTCCTCTGCTTTTATTGAGATAATCATATGGCTTTTATTTTTCAATTTGTTAATATGGTGTATTACATTGATTGATTTGTGGATACTGAAGAGTCCTTGCATCCCTGGGATAAAGCCCACTTGATCATGGTGTATGATCTTTTTAATATGTTGTTGGATTCTGATTGGTAGAATTTTGTTAAGGATTTTTGCATCTATGTTCATCAGTGATATTGGCCTGTAGTTTTCTTTTTTTGTGGCATCTTTGTCAGGTGTTGGTGTTACAGTGATGGTGGCCTCATAGAATGAGTTTGGAAGTTTACCCTTGTCTGTAATTTTCTGGAAGAGTTTGAGTAGGATAGGTGGTAGCCCTTCTCTAAATTTTTGGCAGAATTCAGCTGTGAAGTGGTCTGGACCGGGGCTTTTGTTTGCTGGAAGATTTCTGATTATAGTTTCGATTCCTGTGCTTGTGATGGGTCTGTTAAGATTTTCTATTTCTTCCTGGTTCAGTTTTGGAAAGNTATCTATGACTTTCTCTAGTATTGTGGGCAGTGTGAGGTCAGTTCCTTTTCAGCTATTTCCTTGGTCTAGGTTATATTTCTCAAGATCTATAGGCCCCTTCCTATGTAGTTGGTACTAACTACAAGGTTTTAATCTATTGCACCTGTCACTTCCAAGGCGGTTCCCTCTGTTTTAGCTTGTTCTGTTTGCTGGTCTCTTCAGTGTCTGATTTCCACCCTGACACAAGGGTGGTGTGGTGGACACTTTTTTTAAGGCTCACTTGTTCAGTCGTGCTGTTGGGAGGGAAGGATGCTGCAAACAAATAACACTGGCATGTGCTCACAGTGCCTCAGCCACACTGGGCCTGCCCCCGCTTACAGCGTATGTGCCCTCCCTGCCCACACTGCTCAGGTGGTAGGTTGCTCCACCAGGAACTGTCCAAGGCCAGCCCTGGGCTGCATGCACCTCCCAGTTCTAAGATGCTCAGGTTCAGGCATTCGGGCAGTCCTCAGAGGTGCAGACTAGGTTGGGCCTGCGTTTTATGCCCTTCCCAGGTCCGAGCAGCTCAGGTGATGAGGTGTTTGGTGAGTGCGGTCACTGTGACTTATCGCCTCCCCCATCCCTGTCGCTCGGTTTTCTGGGTGTACAACTGGCACACCTTCTCAGGCGGATGTTGACTGTTCAGAACCCCAAGAAGTCTTAGCAAAGAAGCCTGCTTGCAGTTTGGTAGATAATGTCTCTGGGGCTGTGATTACCCCCTTCTGGCTCTGGCTTCCTGTCACTGGACGGGGATGGTCTGCAGCCAGCTAGTTCTGTTCAGTCCTTTGTTCTGTGCGTGGGCCTGGCAATGTCTTAGGTTAGGGCCTTTAGCGTGGTAGCTATCCCACAGTCTGGTTTGCTGGCCCAGGTTAGTTCACTCAGATTGCCCTTGGGGCATTCAGTCCCGGTCCTTACACTAAGCAATGCAGCTCGCCCCTCCTTGCCCAGCCCCCACTTGCTAGTGTGGGCTGCAGGCGTTTGCACTGCTTCTCCACTGGGGGAATTACCATTGGGCTCATAATCTTTGGGTTTTAATTATTTATTTATTTTTCCTCCCTGTTATGTTGTTCTCTGTGCTTGCAATTCTGCAAGTCTGCCCACAGACTCGGCAGTGAGAGTGTTTCCTGAGTTTGGAAACTTCTCTCCTTTTAAGACNTGGGCTCATAATCTTTGGGTTTTAATTATTTATTTATTTTTCCTCCCTGTTATGTTGTTCTCTGTGCTTGCAATTCTGCAAGTCTGCCCACAGACTCGGCAGTGAGAGTGTTTCCTGAGTTTGGAAACTTCTCTCTTTTTAAGACTCCCTTTCTGGGACGGAGCTCCATCCCTACCTCTTTTGTCTCTTTTTTTGTCTTTTATATTTTTTCCTACCTCCTTTCAGAGACAATGGGCTGCTTTTCTGGATGCCTGATGTCCTCTGCCAGCATTCAGAAGCTGTTTTGTGGAATTTACTCAGCGTTTAAATGTTCTTTTGATGAATTTGTGGGGAAGAAAGTGGTCTCCCCATCCTATTCCTCTGCCATCTCAGGACTGCCCCCTATTTTTCTCTTTTTAACTTAATATTTTTACTTTCTTATTTTATAATTATTAAAAAAAGAAAGAATACAATTTTGAAAAGAGAATTATATCTGAAGTATTTAAGGATGGACTTTGGTATAAAATAAAATCAATAGCTCACCAGGTAAAGGATACTCATTTTTCCAATTTCCATGTGTTTTGCTTGTCACAGTGTTTATGGGTGAATTCACAAGTATTATCATGGATGAGGGGTTGGAAAATTTAGATTTTTTTTACCAGATCCACATTCTGTGTTGCATTCTGCTTTCACACATGGTAGCAGCTGATCACTTATTCTATAGAACATGGCTGAAGGTACTTTTGGACATTATTCCTTAACCAGAAATTTTAATTAACCAGAAAATAAATAGCAGAAGCCAACCGGTAAAGCACTATTTAAAATGAAATTCGTTCTCCATTCTTCAAATCCTTTCCCCAGAGATCTCAATGCCTGGAGAATACCCAGATGTGTAATATACAGGGCATACTTAAAATAGTATTTGTTTATCTGAAATGCAAAGAGAACTAGGTGCCCTATATTTTATTTTTGATCAATCTACCAACATACTGACAACCCATATTTTTGGCCTAACTTTCTCATTTAATTGGAAATAACCAAACTTGCCTGCAGGGCTGGTGTCAGAGGTAGTGTATGTTTCACTTCCTCTCTCACCTCCTAGCCCCTGACTTCACATCGACTCATCCAGTCCTAGCACTGACAGCTTATAGTGACTATGTTTCTCTATAATGCCAAATGAACCCATTTGCTTTCTATACCTGATTAATAAAAATAAATACTAGTAGTTTTATTACACAGAACAACAACAAAAATTCCCTATTTTTTTCTTTTTCTTCCTCTCCTCCTCTACCAGCCAAAAAAGTATTAATGATATGGTTTTAATAATCTTCATTATTATCACCTAGTATAAAAGGTTGCCCATTGTAGTAGGTGAGTTACCTACTGCCAAAATAGTACCACATGATCAACCATCTCAAAATGTAGTCATTTAGAGGAGGCAGTGTGAGATGGCAGCATAAGAGCCTGAACTCACATCCTCCCAAGGACACAGTAAGTCTATAGCTACACATGGATCAATTCCCTGTGAAAGTGACCTGAAACCTAGCTGAATAGAAAGAAACAGATCCAGATGAATAGGACTGGGATTGACATGTGTACACTACTGATACTATGTATAATATAAAAGAGGTAGCTAATGAGAACTTACTGTATACCACAGGGAACTTCATGGTGGTGCCCTGAGTGGGAAGGAAGTCCAAAAGGGAGGGGATCTGTGTATGTGTATGACTGATTTATTTTGCTGTACAATAGAAACTAATACAATATTGTAAAGCAACTATAATCTAATAAATTAATTTTTATGTAAAAATGAGAACCCTATACCCAGTGCAGTGACTAACAGTTAGGAAGGATTTCACAAATATGGAGCTCATCTCTCAGGACTGGGGTGGAGATGTGTGCCTAACATCAGGCATCCCAATCCTTGGGACCTGTACCAGGGAAACAAGCCCTCTCAATATCTGGCTTTGAAAACTTTCATCCAGGAGAGACTTTCATCCAGGAGAACCATAGGACTGTAGGGAATAGAGTCTTCAAGAACTCTGCCCCTAAAGGACTGACATGCCCTGGGATATAGCACAAAAGCAGAATTTGCAAAGCACCCATAGTACATGTGAAGAACAACCATTTGCTCATCTTAAATCATCTGCCAGATGGAGGTACTAAAAGTGAGAGTCACTCAGTTGTGTCCAACTGTTTGAGACCCTATGGACTATAGAGTCCATGGAATTCTCCAGGCCAGAACATTGGAATGCATAGCCTTTCCCTTCTCTAGGGGATCTTCCTGACCCAGGGATTGAACCCAGGTATCCCACATTGCAGGCAGATTCTTTACCAGCTGAGCCACCAGGGAAGCCCAAGAATATGGAAATAGGTAGCCTATGTCTTCTCCAATGGATCTTCCTGACCCAGGGATGGAACTCAGATCTCCCACCTTGCAGGCACTGTTGGCATGATTTCTGTACTGACCCTATAACCTGCTGGTGCTGAAGAGTGTCTCACCCCTGGGCCACTCCTGCAGCCAACCCAAGCTGTGTGGGCACACACAGCCCACACAAGGGACACAACTTGGGTTCCTGACTATGGTGGCAAGGAGAAATTGTATTTCTGCATCCTCTGAGTGGGGAACATTTGGAGGGGTTCTTCTTGGTAGGCTACCACCCTCAGGGCACTACATAAATAGCAGACTAAAACATCTTATTTGCTAGTCATAGAGCTTCAACCTGAGGGAAGCACTAGGAGTTTACCACACATCCAGAGGCTACAAAAGTCCTCTCAGGGAACAGGAGACAGGGGGCAACACCTCATTGTAGTTGGTGAGAGAATTAACTTAGGCAGATTGATAAGGAGTCCAAGCCTGAGGCCCCTTTAAGGAGGAGGTAAACTTTCTTTTTCACATTTCTTTGCCTTAGACAAGAAGGCCTTGTGGCCTACTGAACAAGCATCTCTGTTCAAGGACAACCCTTTTTTGAGCTTTGAATGGATATTGTGGGATAATGCCCAGGTAAAGCTTCTTCAGCTCTGGGTTAACCTGTTCCTCTGGCTAATCTCGTGCTGACGTCATCCCAGAATGTCTGTTACAGGAAAGGGTCTGAGCAAAATTCTCACAGCCTTGACATATTTTTTTAACCTACTCTCAGCAGCTAGTTGAGAAGTATATCAGCGCCCCCCTCCCCCCTTAAACTAATGAGGCAGGTACTCTCCTGCCCTCTTCTGATGCCTATGTCAGAAGATTTTTCTGTTGCTTTCCTTTATATAAAATCTACACAAAGCTCTGAGTGACTGAGACTGTCTTTGGTACCAGAGTTAAATGTTCTCCTTCAGAGACCATGAATCTGATGGCACCGCTCACCATTCACCACTAAGCTATCATGGGCTGCTCCCTGGCCCTGTGGTACCTTGCAGAAAGGGGTTCACACACTTGACTGGAGCCCCGATTTTTATAACTATTAACCAAAAGGACACCTCCAGACCATCTGATCTGGAGGCCAGCAGCATTTACAATTGTGATCCCACAGGACAGTACACCAGATGATTCAGAGGTTAACGCATCTGACCATAATCTGGGAGACCTGGGTTCGATCCCTGGGTCAGGAAGATCCCCTGGAGAAGGAAATGGCAACCCACTCCAGTATTCTTGCCTGGAGAATCCCACGGATGGAGGAGCCTGGTGGGCTACAGTCCACGGGGTCGCAAACAGTGGGACACGACTAAGCGACTTCTTTCACTTTCGCTTTCAAAGGTAAGTCTGAAGGCTCAGCTTCTAATCAGAAACTAGGTTCTGACTGGGATCCCTCCCTCTAGAACACTCACAAATACATTCTTTTTTATTTTATTATTTTTTCCCTTTTCTAATATTTATTTTAAATTGATGATGGCTTAACCATATTGGTTTCATTTCTGTCATACCTCAACATTCATTAATGAATAGGTGTACATGTGTCCCCTCCCTCTTGAATCTCCCTGCCACCTCCCATCCATTCCCACCCATCTAGGTTATTACAGAGCCCTCGTTTGAGTTCCCTGAGTCATTCAGCAAATTAACATTGGCCTTCTATTTACATATATTAGTATATATGCATCCATGCTACTCTCTGCATTCATCTCACCCTCTCCTTCTTCTTCCCCATCCTTATCCATAAGTCTGCTTTCTACGTCTGCATCTCCATTCCTGCCCTGCAAACAGGTTCATCAACACCATCCTTCTATGTTTCATATGTATGTGTTAACATATGGTATTTGTTTTTTCTCTTTTTGACTTACTTCACTCGGTATAATAGGCTTTAGGTTTATCCACCTCATTAGAACTGATTCAAATGTGTTTCTTTTTATGTCTGAGTAGTATTTCACTCAGAGAAGGCAATGGCATCCCACTCCAGTACTCTTGCCTGGAAAATCCCATGGACAGAAAAGCCTGGTAGGCTGCAGTCCATGGGGTCACTAAGAGTCAGACAAAACTGAGCGACTTCACTTTCACTTTTCACTTTCATGCATTGGAGAAGGAAATGGAAACCCACTCCAGTGTTCTTGCCTGGAGAATCCCAGGGACAGCGGAGCCTGGTGGGCTGCTGTTTATGGGGTCGCACAGAGTTGGACACTACTGAAGCAACTTAGCAGCAGCAGTATTTTACTGTGTATATGTACCATGACTTCTTTATCAACTCATCTATCAGTGGACATCTAGGTTGCTTCATTGTCTTGGCTATTGTAAATAGTGCTGCAGTGAACATTAGGGTACATAGGGTTTTTTCAGTTTTGGTTTCCTCATGGTATATGACTAGAAGTGGTACTCCTGGGTCATATGGTGGTTTTAGTCCTAGTTTTAAGGAATCTCCATATTGTCTTCCATAATGGATGTATTAATTTGCATTCTCACCAGTAGAGTAGGAGGGTTCCCTTTTCTCCACACCCTCTCCAGCACTTATCGCTTGTGGATTTTTTGATTATGGCCATTCTGACTGGTATGAGGTGATATCTCACTGTAGTTTTGATTTTCATTTCTCTGATAATGAGTGATGCTGAGCATATCTTTCTGGGTTTATTAGCCATCAGTGTGTATTATTTGGAGAAATGTTTATTTAGGCTTTTTGCCCACTTTTTGATCAGGCTGTTTGTTTTCCTGGTATGGAGTTGTATGGGCTGCTGCTATATTTTGAAAATTAATTATTTGTCAGTTGTTTCATTTGCTGTCATTTTCTCCCATTCTGAGAGTTGTCTTTTCACCTTGCTTATAGTTTCCTTTGCTGTGAAAAATCTTTTAAGTTTAATTAGATCCCACTTATTTATTTTTATTTTTATTTCCAGTATTCTAAGAGGTGGATCATAAAGGATCTTGCTATGATTTAGGAACACTCACAAATCTTGACATACCATCAACAAGTGTGACCAAAGAAGAATAAATCAGGTTGCTTAGACAATCACAGAGTTAGAAGTGACAACTAAGAGCTAGGGTACGTTTAAATAATAAGGTTCTTCTGTGTAAGGCTGCTCCTTTAAGACAGGGAGAGGTAGCTGTTGGTTCATTAATACAGAGAAACAAACAACTCAAGAGAAATGAGGAGACAAAGGAATATGTTCCAAACAAAATAATAAGCTAGAACCCTTGAAAAAGCCCAAATGAAACAGAGGTAAGTAATTTTTCTGATAAAGAGTTCAAAATAATGGTCATAAAAATGTTTACCAAACAGAAGAAAGGATGAATGCAGTGAAAACTTCCCAAAAGACAAAAATTCAAGAAAGTACCAATGGAAGTCACAGAGTTCTTCCATTGTTTAGCGGTGATAAGCATCTTTAGCTTTTGTTTATTTGGGGAATTTTGTATCTCTCCTTCAATTCTAAACATTAGCCCTGTGAAGGAGAGTATTCTTGGTGGGAACTTTTGTTTTGTTTTTCTTTTCTCTTTCCTTTCAACATTTTGAATAGACCATGCCACTCCCTCCCTGGCTTCAAAGTTTCTGCTGGAAGTCTTGGGAGAGCAGAGAGGTTTATTATATATAACATGCTGTTTCCCTTATACTTTAGTCACTTCCCTCATAGTTTGGTCAGTTAAGAATCTGCCTGTAATGCAGGAGACCCAAATTCGATTCCTGGGTTGGGAAGACCCCTTGGAGAAAGAAATGGCAACCCACTCCAGTGAAACAAAAACTTTTCATAAAAGACAAAGATAGGTATTAAATAATGATAAAAGGATCAATCCAGCAAGAAGATATAACATATCTATGCACTCAATATCGGAGTACCAAAATGTATAAAGCAAATATTGGTGATAGACAGAGAAGCCTGGCATGCTGCAGTCCATGGTTCCAAAGAGTCAGACATGCCTGAGTGACTGAACTAAACTGGAACTGAACAGATGTAAATAGAAAAATGGACAGCAATACAAGAATAGTATATAAACTTTAATATACCAGTGACACAAAAGGGTAGATCATCCAAATAGAAAATAAAAAACTAAACATCAGCTTTAAATAACATATTAGATTGGGTACACTTAATTGATTTTATATAGAATATTCCATTCAAAAGCCACATATTATTCTCCAGTGCACATAAAACATAATCCAGAATAGTAATATTATATATTAGGCAATAAAATAAGTATTAATAAATTTAAGAATATTGTAATCATAACAAGAATCTTTCCAACCACAATGGTATGAAATGAGATCAATTATAAGCAGAAAACTGGGAAAATCACAAATGTGTGACAATTAAACAAAATGCTACTGAACATGAATTGGTCAACAAAGAAATCAAAGGAGAAGTCAAAATGAACCCCGAGGCAAATAAAAATGGAAATCAGTTCAGTTCAGTCACTCAGTCATGTCCAACTCTTTGAAATCCCATGAATCGCAGCACGNTTCTCTTGTGTTGTTGGAAGAGGGTGTTTGCTATGAGTGGTGAATTTTCTTGGCAAAACTCTGTTAGTCTTTGCCCTGCTTCATTCTGTATTCCAAGACCAAATTTGCCTGTTACTCCAGGTGTATCTTGACTTCCTACTTTTGCATTCCAGTCCCCTATAATGAAAAGGACATCTTTTTTGGGTGTGGGATACATCAAAAGCAGTTGTAAGAGGGAAGTTTATAGTGATACAAGCATACATCAAGAAAAAAGAAAAATCTCAAATGTACAATGTAATTTTACACCTTAAATGACTAGAAAAAAGAGAACAAAGCCCTAATTTAGCAAAAGGAAGAAAATCAAAGATATTAGAGCAGAATTAAATGAAATGGAGACTAAAAAGACAACAGAAAATACTAATGAAGCCAATAATTTTTCTTTGAAAAGAGAAACAAAATTGATAAACCATCAGCCACATTAATCAAAAAAAAAAAAAAAGAGAGAGAGAGAGAGAGAGCCGGCCCAAATGAATAAATCAAATATAAAACAGAAATTACCATTGATACCAAAGAAATACAAAGGATTATAAGAAATTTGTTGCTATTGTTCAGTCGCCCACTCATGTCTGACTCTTTGCCACCCCATGGACTGCAGCATGCCAGGCTTCCCTGTCTTTCACTATATCCTGGAGTTTACTCAAACTCATGTCCATTGAGTTTGTGATGCCATCCAACCATTTCATCCTCTGTCATCCCTTTCTCTTTCTGCCCTCAATCTTCCCCAGCATCAGGGCCTTTCCCAATGAATCAACTCTTTGCATCAGGTGGCCAAAGTACTGGAGCTTCAACTTCAGCATCAGTGCTTCCAATTAATATTTAGGGTTGATTTCTTTTAGGATTGACTGGTTTGATCTCCTTTCTGTCCAAGGGACTTTCAAGAGTCTTATCTAGCACCACAGTTTGAAACGATCAATTCTTTGATGCTCAGCCTTCCTTATGGTCTAACTCTCATATCCATACATGGCTACCGGATGCAGCAGTAGCACAGTAAAAGCTCACAAGACCAAACAAATAAAGAGGAAATAGGCAGTTTACCTGAAAAATAATTCAATATAATGATAGTAAAGATGCTTCAAAATCTTGGAAATAAAATGGAGGCACCGATGAATAGAATGGAGACACAGATCGAGAAGATACAGGAAATAAATGATGAATAAGAATCTAGAATAAATNACCGGATGCAGCAGTAGCACAGTAAAAGCTCACAAGACCAAACAAATAAAGAAGAAATAGGCAGTTTACCTGAAAAATAATTCAATATAATGATAGTAAAGATACTTCAAAATCTTGGAAATAAAATGGAGGCACAGATGAATAGAATGGAGACACAGATCAAGAAGATACAGGAAATAAATGATGAATAAGAATCTAGAATAAATAAATAGACAATTAGAAATGAATAACACAATAACTGAGATTAAAAATACACTATAGGTAACCAACATCAATATAACTAAAGCAGAAGAATGGATAAGTGAGCTGGAAGAGAGAAGGGTGGAAATAATTGAAGCAGAGCAGAATAGAGAAAGAAAAATGAAAAGAAATCAGGACAGTCTTAGAGACCTCAGTAACAACATTAAGCAACATCTGAATTATAGAGGTCCCAGAAAGTGAGAAAAACAATGGGTGTGAGAAACTGTGAGATTATTCTCAAAAACGTTCCTAACATAGGAAAGGAAATATTCATCCAAGTTAAGGAAGCCCAGAGAGTCCCATATGGGATAAATCCAAAGAGAAACACCTTGAGACACATATTAATCAAACTAACAAAAATTAAACACAAATAAAAATATTAAAAGCAGCAAGAGAAAAGCAACAAATAACTTACAGGATGTTAACTCTCACTACTTTTGCACAATATAGTATTGTAATTCCTAGCCAGAGCAATTAGGTTGAAAAAAGGAGGAAAAAAAAGACATCTAAATTGGAAAGAAGGAAGTAAAGCTACTGTTCTATTCTATTGTTATTTGTGGATAACATATACATAGAAAACCCAAAAGATCCTACCAAAAAACTATCAGAGCTAATAAGTTAATTCAGTAAAATTTCAAGTTACATCAATATAGAAAAGTCTGCTGCATTTTTATTCACCAACAATTAACTATTAAAAAGAGAACTAAAGAAAACAGTACCATTTACAACTGTATCAAAAAGAATAAAGTACTTAGGGAAAATTTTAACCAAGGAGGTAAAGGACACATGCAGTTAAAACTGTAAGACACTGTTGAAAGAAACTGAAGGAGACACAAATAAGTGGAATGACATTCCATGCTTAAATATTAGAGAAATTAATATTGTTACTATTACCAAAAATTTACAGATTCAGTTCAACCACTATAAATATTCTGAAATAGAAGAAACAATCGTAAAATATTTATGGAATATTTATGGAATCACAAGTGATCTTAAATAGTCAAATCAATCTTAAAAACAAGGTTGGAAGTATCATTCTCCATGATTTCAAACTATGTTACAAATACATATTGTAATTAAAAACAATATGATATTAGCATAAAACAAACACATAGATCAATGCAACAGAATAGAGAAAATAGAGAGCCCAGAAATAAACCCACACACATGCGGTCAATTGGACTATGACAAAGGAGGCAAAAGTATACAATGAAGAAAGGAGTCTTTTAAATAAATGGTGTTGGCAAAGTTGGAAAGTCACATGCAAAAGAATAAAATGGGACACACTCAATGAAGACTAGCAGTGGAACAATCAGGGCACCGGAAATGTCACCCAACTACCTGGAGCAGCAGAAGGTCATGTCCCTGCTAGTCAGGGACTGACAAAATGTGATCCACTGGATAAGGGACTGGCAAACCACTTCAGAATTCATGCCTTGAAAACTTCATGAACAGTATGAAAAAGCAAAAAGATATGAAAGACAAGCCTCCCAGGTTGGTAGGTGTCCAATATGCTCCTGGAGAAGAATAGAGAAACAGCTACAGAAAGAAATGAAGAGGCTGAGCCAAAGTGGAAGTGATGCCCAGTTGCAGATGTGTCTGGTGGTGAATATAAAGCCTGATGCTCTAAAGAACAATGTTTCATAAAAACCTAGAATGTTAGATCCATGAATCAAGGTAAATTAGGAAATAGGAAGAGTGAACACTGACAATGTAGAAATCAGTGAAGTCAAATGAATCCCTTAGAAAGAATGGATTAGTCCTCATAGTCAACAAGAGTCAGAAATGCAATACTTGGGTGCACTCTCAAAAATGACAGAATGATCTTGACTTGTTTCCAAGGCAAACCATTCAACATTACAGTAATGGAAGTCTGTGCTGCAACCACTAATGCCAAAGAAGCTGAAGTTGAATGACTCTATGAAGATCTACAAGACCTTCAAGAACTAACACCCAAAAAAAAAAAAAAAAATCCTTTTCATCAGAGGGGACTGGAATGCAAAAGTAGGAAGTCAAGAGATACCTGGAATAGCAGACAAGTTTGGCCTTGGAGTACAAAATGAAGCAAGGCAAAGACTAACAGAATTTTACCAAGAAAATGCACTGGCCATAGCAAACACCCTCTTCCAACAACACAAGAGAAGACTCTACACATGGACACCACTAGATGGCCAATACTGAAATCGGATTGATTATATTCTTTGCAGCCAAAGATGGAGATGCTCTGTACAGTCAGTAAAAACAAGACCTGGACCTAACTATAGCTCAGATCATGAGCTCCTCATTGCAAAATTCAGACTTAAGTTGAAGAAAATAGAAAACCAGTATGCCATTCAGGTATGACCTAAATCAAATCCCTTATGATTACATAGCCAAGGTGATGAATAGATTCAAGGAACTAGATCTGGTAGAGAGAGTGCCTGAAGAACTATGGATGGAGTTTCGTACCATTGTACAGGAGATGGTGACTAAAACCATCCTCCAGAAGAGAAATGTAAAATCAAAGAGGTTGTCTGAGGAGGCCTTACAAATAGCTGAGAAAAGAAGAGAAGGAAAGGAGAAAGAGAAAGCTATGCCTAACAGAATGCAGAGTCCCCACAAATAGCAAGAAAAGAGAAGAAAGTCTTCCTAATTGACCAATGCAAAGAAATCAAGGAAAACAATAGAATGGGAAAGACTAGAGACCTCCTCAAGAAAATTAGAGAAACCAAGAGAATATTTCATGCAAAGATGTGCACAAAAAGGAAAGAAATGGCAAGGTCCTAACAGAAACAGATGAGACTAAGAAGAGGTGGAAGAATATACAGAAAAGTGCACAAAAAAATCTTCATGACCCAGATAACCATGATGGTGTGGTTACACACTTAGAGCCAGACACCCTGGAATGTGAAGTCAAGTGGATCTTAGGAAGCATCACTATGAACAAAGTTTGTGGAGGTGATGGAATTTCAGCTGAGCTATTTCAAATCCTCAAAGATGCTGCTGCTACATCTCAATTAAAGTACTACACTCAATATGCCAGCAAATTTGCAAAACATAGCAGTGGCTACAGGACTGGAAAAGGTCAGCTTTCATTACAATCCCAAAGAAAGGCAATGCCAAAGAATGTTCCAATTACTATACAATTACTCTCATTTCACATGCTAGCAAGATTATGCTCAAAATCCTTCAACCTAAGCTTCAGCAGTAGATGAATCGAGGACTTCAAGAAGTACAAACTAGATTTAGAAATGGCAGAGGAACCAGAGATCAAGTTTCCAATCTGCTGGATCATAGAAAAATTAAGTGAATTTAAAAAAAATATATTTTTGCTTCATTGACTGCTAAAGCCTTTGACTGTGTGGATGGCAATGGACTGTGGAAAATCCTTAAAATAGAAATGGAAATAACAGACTACCTTACTGCCTCCTGAGAAACCTGTATGCAGGTCAATAAGCAACAGTTAGAACTGGACATGGAACAATGGACTGGTTCAAAAATTGGGAAAGGAGTACTTTGAGGCTGTATATTGTCACTCTACTTATTAGATTTCCATGCAGAGTACACCATGAATAATGCTGGGCTGGTTGACTCACAAGCTGGAATGAAGATTGCCAGGAGAAATATTAACAACCTCAGATATGCAGGTGATACCACTTTAATGGCAGAAAGTGAAGAGGAACTAAATAAGCTCTTGATTAAGGTGAAAGAGGAGAGTGAAAAACTGGCTTAAAAGTCAACATTTAAAAGATAAAGGTCATAGCATTTGGTCCCATCACTTCATGGCAAATTGATGGGGAAAAAGTGGAAATAGTTACAAACTTCATTTTCTTGGGCTCCAAAATCACTGTGGATGGTGACAACAGCTAAGGAATTAAAAGATGGTTGCTCCTTGAAAGAAAAGCTATGGTAAACCTTGACAGTATATTAAAAAGCAGAGATGTCACTATGCTGACAAAGATCAGTATAGTCACAGCAATAGTTTTTCCAGTAGTCACGTGCAGACGTGAGAGTTGGACCTTAAGGAAGGCTGAGCACTGATGAATTGATGCTTTCATACTGTGGTGCTAGAGAAGACTCTTGAGAGCCTCTTGGACAGCAAGGAGATCAAACCTGTCAACTCTAAAGAAGTCAACACTGAATATTCATTGGAATGACTGATGCTGAAGCTGAGGCTCCAATACTTTGGCCACCTGATGCAAAGAGCTGATTCATTGGAAAAGACACTGATGCTGAGAAAGATTGAAGGCAGGAGAAGAGGGCAACAGAGGATGAGATGGTTGGATGGCATCACTGATTCCATGGACATGAGTTTGAGCAAACTCTGGGAGATAGTGAAGGACAGGGAGGCCTGGTGTGCTCCAGTTCATGGGGTCGCAAAGTATGAGACATGTCTTGGTGCCTTAACAGCAACAACTATCTTACACTACGTATAAAAATTAACTCAAAGTGAATGTAAGACTATAAACAACAAAATGTAATGACATAAACATAAGGTTTACTTAGTTCTTGAGTCTGGGGGTGAGTTTTTAAGGCTGAACTTGCCTGGGCATTCTGGTCTTAGCTGGGATCTGACATGTCTGGAACACAGTTGCCTGGGCTACACAAGTCACTGGGTCATGCCTTCTTCATATTCCAGCAGACCAGTTTGGGCTTGTTCTTATGACAGAGACAAAGATGTAAGAATGTGTCTCCTCTTATAGTCTCATTTTGCATATCATTTGATAACATATTTTTATCCATACAAATCACATTTCCAACCAAAATCAAGGGACAGAAACATCATCCATCCATTGGTGGGAGAAAGTGTAAATTCATATGAAAAAGAGTATGTGAATGGCTGAAGGTGTCATTAATGCAATTAATACATCACATAAAATTCATGTGATAATTAAAATTAATAATGATGATTCATGCACGCTCTGTCATGTGTGACTCTTTGCAACCCCATGGACTTCAGCCTGCCAGGCTCCTCTGTTCTGGCAGGTTTTCCAGGTAAGANCAATATGCCAGCAAATTTGCAAAACATAGCAGTGGCTACAGGACTGGAAAAGGTCAGCTTTCATTACAATCCCAAAGAAAGGCAATGCCAAAGAATGTTCCAGTTACTATACAATTACTCTCATTTCACATGCTAGCAAGATTATGCTCAAAATCCTTCAACCTAAGCTTCAGCAGTAGATGAATCGAGAACTTCAAGAAGTACAAACTAGATTTAGAAATGGCAGAGGAACCAGAGATCAAGTTTCCAATCTGCTGGATCATAGAAAAATTAAGTGAATTTAAAAAAATCTATTTTTGCTTCATTGACTGATAAGCCTTTGACTGTGTGGATGGCAATGGACTGTGGAAAATCCTTAAAATAGAAATGGAAATAACAGACTACCTTACTGCCTCCTGAGAAACCTGTATGCAGGTCAATAAGCAACAGTTAGAACTGGACATGGAACAATGGACTGGTTCAAAAATTGGGAAAGGAGTACTTTGAGGCTGTATATTGTCACTCTACTTATTAGATTTCCATGCAGAGTACACCATGAATAATGCTGGGCTGGTTGACTCACAAGCTGGAATGAAGATTGCCAGGAGAAATATTAACAACCTCAGATATGCAGGTGATACCACTTTAATGGCAGAAAGTGAAGAGGAACTAAATAAGCTCTTGATTAAGGTGAAAGAGGAGAGTGAAAAACTGGCTTAAAAGTCAACATTTAAAAGATAAAAGTCATAGCATTTGGTCCCATCACTTCATGGCAAATTGATGGGGAAAAAGTGGAAACAGTTACAAACTTCATTTTCTTGGGCTCCAAAATCACTGTGGATGGTGACAACAGCTAAGGAATTAAAAGATGGTTGCTCCTTGAAAGAAAAGCTATGGTAAACCTTGACAGTATATTAAAAAGCAGAGATGTCACTATGCTGACAAAGATCAGTATAGTCACAGCAATAGTTTTTCCAGTAGTCATGTGCAGATGTGAGAGTTGGACCTTAAGGAAGGCTGAGCACTGATGAATTGATGCTTTCATACTGTGGTGCTAGAGAAGACTCTTGAGAGCCTCTTGGACAGCAAGGAGATCAAACCTGTCAACTCTAAAGAAGTCAACACTGAATATTCATTGGAATGACTGATGCTGAAGCTGAGGCTCCAATACTTTGGCCACCTGATGCAAAGAGCTGATTCATTGGAAAAGACACTGATGCTGAGAAAGATTGAAGGCAGGAGAAGAGGGCAACAGAGGATGAGATGGTTGGATGGCATCACTGATTCCATGGACATGAGTTTGAGCAAACTCTGGGAGATAGTGAAGGACAGGGAGGCCTGGTGTGCTCCAGTTCATGGGGTCGCAAAGTATGAGACATGTCTTGGTGCCTTAACAGCAACAACTATCTTACACTACGTATAAAAATTAACTCAAAGTGAATGTAAGACTATAAACAACAAAATGTAATGACATAAACATAAGGTTTACTTAGTTCTTGAGTCTGGGGGTGAGTTTTTAAGGCTGAACTTGCCTGGGCATTCTGGTCTTAGCTGGGATCTGACATGTCTGGAACACAGTTGCCTGGGCTACACAAGTCACTGGGTCATGCCTTCTTCATATTCCAGCAGACCAGTTTGGGCTTGTTCTTATGACAGAGACAAAGATGTAAGAATGTGTCTCCTCTTATAGTCTCATTTTGCATATCATTTGATAACATATTTTTATCCATACAAATCACATTTCCAACCAAAATCAAGGGACAGAAACATCATCCATCCATTGGTGGGAGAAAGTGTAAATTCATATGAAAAAGAGTATGTGAATGGCTGAAGGTGTCATTAATGCAATTAATACATCACATAAAATTCATGTGATAATTAAAATTAATAATGATGATTCATGCACGCTCTGTCATGTGTGACTCTTTGCAACCCCATGGACTTCAGCTTGCCAGGCTCCTCTGTTCTGGCAGGTTTTCCAGGTAAGATAACTGGAGTGGGTTTCCATTTCCTACTTTAGCGGGTCTTCTGGACCAAGGGACTATATCTGCATCTCCTGCACTGACAGGTGGATTCTTTACCACTGATCCACCTGGGGAGCCTCAAGAATGATGATTAACCTTTACTGTATAGTTGAACAGTTCTCTCTGGCAAAGTATGAAATCAGTGAGTGCGCTTTCCTAATGTTGATTGAGTCATCTGGCTCAGTGTGATTTTCATAATTGTTCATATTCTAGGAGCAACATCTTCTTAGGCATACTGGAGCCACCTGTGAAAAGAATAGGTCAGTGCCTCCCTAAGGAAGGCCTAGAAATAGTTCTGCTTGAAGCTGAACATAGTTTGCATTTTAAACTCATAAACTGATTTTCAGTCTAACCAGGCAACTATTGCACTGTTTGTTACTGAGCCCATCAAATTTATAAATCAATTTAACATTTTTCTAAGCTTCTATTAAATACACAATATGCACTGCACAGATAATGTAACACAGAATGAAATGGAAAATAAGGTCTTCATCCATCCCTAATCTAATTGTAGCAACTTGCTGATAACTAAGGAAAGAACCAGAAGGTAATAATTTCCTCTTTTGAATGAAGAAGAGTTTTGCAGCTTGACTGCAACTGTCTGAATTTCAAGCTCCATTTGCTGAAACTAACACAAACACAGTATATTTTACTCTTGGAATCACCATGCGAAATTGTTTAGAGGCTACTGCAGAAATTTATATTCATTTTCATCTCATAATCATTATGTTCCATCATACTTTATAACAAAACAAATACCTTGAATTTTATAAAATTAAGGAAGAATAAAATTGAATTATAAAGGATTTTCCCTGATGTTACTGGCAATTAACATTTAAATAAAGATTTAAATCATCCATAGCACAAAATCGAGGGGAACTATTATGTTTAATTAAATGTATTACTCACAATGATTAAAATAAAAACTTGAAAATGATTGCTCACTAATTTCATTCTTACAGATCTAGAGGAAATTTTGATATTTTAATTATTTTTCTGTGTGTATGTGACATGTACCACATAACTAGAATCACAAATCAAACAGGGTTTATCCTATTTTCTGAATTGATGTGTATTGCTTTCCAGGAATATATTACTAAACATAAATAATATGAGGAGTGCTAATATAGTCAATGAAATTGCAGTTTTGTTACTGGAAATGTGTACATTTAAAAGTTTACCTTGAATTTGTGAACTGACTCTGTATACCAACTATGCATGTGGGATAATTAGAATAGATTTTTTTTCCCCTCTCAATTTGTACATACAGATTATACTGTAAATAGCCCTCATAAGAAAACCAGTCTAACAGAGTAAAAGAGTATTATGCTCAGCATCAGATGTTCTGACTTTGAATCTCCAACAGTTATATTCTACATGACTTTGGGCAAATCTCACTGGAGCCTTATATCTGTTTGCTAAGCTCCAGTTGAAATAAACTTCAAGAACACAATCTACAAACAGCTGAAAGAAGAAGTGCATAGAAGAAAATCAAAGATGAGGTTCCTACTTTTTATTTTTTTATTTTTTTTTTTTGAGTCAATTGACTTTTGCTATAGTCAGGCATAAAGAAGACCAGTAATTCCTCTGATGTTCAATAATATGGATAAGCAAAAAATACTATGAAATTTAACTATGAAAATGGTTTGTAAAACCATGGCTACAAATATAATGATATTACTCAACACTAGGTTTTCTAAAATGTAGATGAGAGTCTTTGCAAACAACTCATAAACTCATACAAACACTCTGAATTTTTATAATTGATCAATGTTATTAGTATTTCTAAACTTTTGGAGGATTGTGGATACAGAATATGCCAAAGTTTTGTGCTTCTTACATAAAAACAAAATATATATACATAAAAATTGGGGAATTTTTTGCACAATCCCAATAAGATTTATTAGACTATCTAAAACTATATAGACTTCTGATTTTACAGTCAGATATTGGCTCATTCCTAAACTTCAAGCAATTTGTTGGTTTAGGAGAAGGCAATGACAACCCACTCCATTCATCTTGCCTGGAGAATCCCAGGGACGTTGGGGCCTGGTGCGCTGCAGTCTATGGGGTCGCACAGAGTTGGACACGACTGAAGTGACTTAGCAGCTTAGCAGGAGTAATTTAGATTTTAACGTTTTCTTACTTTTTTCTTTTTGAGAGAAAACTGATCTCTCTCTCTCTCTCTTTTTAACTTCTCGGCAACTTTTAGGTTACTTTTCTTTATTTTTTTAACTTTTTTTTAAATTGAAGGATAATTGCTTTACAGAATTGGGTTGTTTTCTGTCAAACCTCAACACCAATCAGCCATAGGTATACATATATCCCCTCCCTTTTGAACTTCCCTCCCATATGCCTCGTAATCCCACCCCTCTAGGTTGATACAGAGACCCTGTTTGAGTTTCCTGAGTCATACAGCAAATTCCCATTGGCTATCTATTTTACATATGGTAATGTAAGTTTCTATGTTACTCTTTCCATACATCTCACCCTCTCCCTATGTCCATAAGTCTATTCTCTATGCCTATTTCTGCATTGCTGCCCTGTAAGTAAGTTCTTCAGTACCATTTTTCTAAATTCCATATGTATGTATTAGAATACTATATTTATCTTTCTCTTTCTGACTTACTTCATTCTGTAAAATACGTTCTAGGTTCATCTACTTCATTAGAACTGACTCGAATGTGTTTTATGGCTGAGTAATATTCCATTGTGTATATGTACCACATCTTCTTTATCCATTCATCTGTTGATGGACATCTAGGTTGCTTCCATGTTATGGCTATTGTAAATAATGCTGCAATGAACAATGGGATACATGTGTCTTTTTCAATTTTGGTTTCCTCAGGGTATATACCTAAGAGTGGGACTGATGAGTCATACATGGTTTTATTACTAGTTTTATAAGGAATCTCTATATTGTCTTCCATAGTGGTTGAATCAATTTACATTCCTACCAACAGTGCAAGAGTGTTCCCTTTTCTCCACACCCTCTCTAGCATTTATTGTGTAGACTTTTTCATGATGGCCATCCTGACCAGTGTGAGATGATATGTCATTGCAGGTTTGATTTGCATTTCTCTAATAATGAGTGATGCTGAGCATCTTTTCACGTTTTCTTAGCACATGTCTTCTTTGAAGAAATGTCTGCTTAGGTTTTTCCCCCACTTTTTGACTTGGTGATGATGCTGTGAAAGTGCTGCCCTCAATATGCCAGCAAATTTGGAAAACTCAGCAGTGGCCATAGGACTGGAAAAGGTCAGTTTTCATTCCAATTTCAAAGAAAGGCAATGCAAAAGAATGCTCAAACTACTGCACAATTGCACTCATCTCACATGCTAGTAAAGTAGTGCTCAAAATTCTCCAAGCCAGGCTTCAGCTGTACGTGAACCGTGAACTCCCTGATGTTCAAGCTGGTTTTAGGAAAGGCAGAGGAACCAGAGATCAAATGGCCAACATCTGCTGGATCGTGGAAAAAGCAACAGAGTTCCAGAGAAACATCTATTTCTGCTTTATGGACTATGCCAAAGGCTTTGACTGTATGTATCACAATAAACTGTGGAAAATTCTGAAAGAGATGGGAATACCAGACCACCTAACATGCCTCTTGAGAAATCTGTATACAGGTCAGGAAGCAACCATTAGAACTGGACATGGAACAATAGACTGGTTCCAAATAGGAAAAGGAGTATGTCAAGGCTGTGTATTGTCACCCTGCTTATTTAACT
>SJYW01023451.1:97054-134738 GCA_006410735.1 Raphicerus campestris | reverse complement strand
ATTTCCTACTTTAGCGGGTCTTCTGGACCAAGGGACTATATCTGCATCTCCTGCACTGACAGGTGGATTCTTTACCACTGATCCACCTGGGGAGCCTCAAGAATGATGATTAACCTTTACTGTATAGTTGAACAGTTCTCTCTGGCAAAGTATGAAATCAGTGAGTGCGCTTTCCTAATGTTGATTGAGTCATCTGGCTCAGTGTGATTTTCATAATTGTTCATATTCTAGGAGCAACATCTTCTTAGGCATACTGGAGCCACCTGTGAAAAGAATAGGTCAGTGCCTCCCTAAGGAAGGCCTAGCAATAGTTCTGCTTGAAGCTGAACATAGTTTGCATTTTAAACTCATAAACTGATTTTCAGTCTAACCAGGCAACTATTGCACTGTTTGTTACTGAGCCCATCAAATTTATAAATCAATTTAACATTTTTCTAAGCTTCTATTAAATACACAATATGCACTGCACAGATAATGTAACACAGAATGAAATGGAAAATAAGGTCTTCATCCATCCCTAATCTAATTGTAGCAACTTGCTGATAACTAAGGAAAGAACCAGAAGGTAATAATTTCCTCTTTTGAATGAAGAACAGTTTTGCAGCTTGACTGCAACTGTCTGAATTTCAAGCTCCATTTGCTGAAACTAACACAAACACAGTATATTTTACTCTTGGAATCACCATGCGAAATTGTTTAGAGACTACTGCAGAAATTTATATTCATTTTCATCTCATAATCATTATGTTCCATCATACTTTATAACAAAACAAATACCTTGAATTTTATAAAATTAAGGAAGAATAAAATTGAATTATAAAGGATTTTCCCTGATGTTACTGGCAATTAACATTTAAATAAAGATTTAAATCATCCATAGCACAAAATCGAGGGGAACTATTACGTTTAATTAAATGTATTACTCACAATGATTAAAATAGAAACTTGAAAATGATTGCTCACTAATTTCATTCTTACAGATCTAAAGGAAATTTTGATATTTTAATTATTTTTCTGTGTGTATGTGACATGTACCACATAACTAGAATCACAAATCAAACAGGGTTTATCCTATTTTCTGAATTGATGTGTATAGCTTTCCAGGAATATATTACTAAACATAAATAATATGAGGAGTGCTAATATAGTCAATGAAATTGCAATTTTGTTACTGGAAATGTGTACATTTAAAAGTTTACCTTGAATTTGTGAACTGACTCTGTATACCAACTATGCATGTAGGATAATTAGAATAGCTTTTTTTTTTCCCCCTCTCAATTTGTACATACAAATTATACTGTAAATAGCCCTCATAAGAAAACCAGTCTAACAGAGTAAAAGAGTATTATGCTCAGCATCAGATGTCCTGACTTTGAATCTCCAACAGTTATATTCTACATGACTTTGGGCAAATCTCACTGGAGCCTTATATCTTTGCTAAGCTCCAGTTGAAATAAACTTCAAGAACACACTCTACAAACAGCTGAAAGAAGAAGTGCATAGAAGAAAATCAAAGATGAGGTTCCTACTTTTTATTTTTATTTTTTTTGAGTCAATTGACTTTTGCTATAGTCAGGCATAAAGAAGATCAGTAATTCCTCTGATGTTCAATAATATGGATAAGCAAAAAATACTATGAAATTTAACTATGAAAATGGTTTGTAAAACCATGGCTACAAATATAATGATATTACTCAACACTAGGTTTTCTAAAATGTAGATGAGAGTCTTTGCAAACAACTCATAAACTCATACAAACACTCTGAATTTTTATAATTGATCAATGTTATTAGTATTTCTAAACTTTTGGAGGATTGTGGATACAGAATATGCCAAAGTTGTGTGCTTCTTACATAAAAACAAAATATATATACATAAAAATTGGGGAATTTTTTGCACAATCCCAATAAGATTTATTAGACTATCTAAAACTATGTAGACTTCTGATTTTACAGTCAGATATTTGGCTCATTCCTAAACTTCAAGCAATTTGTTGGTTTAGGAGAAGGCAATGACAACCCACTCCATTCATCTTGCCTGGAGAATCCCAGGGACGTTGGGGCCTGGTGCGCTGCAGTCTATGGCGTCGCACAGAGTTGGACACGACTGAAGTGACTTAGCAGCTTAGCAGGAGTAATTTAGATTTTAACGTTTTCTTACTTTTTTCTTTTTGAGAGAAAACTGATCTCACTCTCTCTCTCTCTTTTTAACTTCTCGGCAACTTTTAGGTTACTTTTCTTTATTTTTTTAACTTTTTTTTAAATTGAAGGATAATTGCTTTACAGAATTGGGTTGTTTTCTGTCAAACCTCAACACCAATCAGCCATAGGTATACATATATCCCCTCCCTTTTGAACTTCCCTCCCATATGCCTCGCAATCCCACCCCTCTAGGTTGATACAGAGACCCTGTTTGAGTTTCCTNAATTGAAGGATAATTGCTTTACAGAATTGGGTTGTTTTCTGTCAAACCTCAACACCAATCAGCCATAGGTATACATATATCCCCTCCCTTTTGAACTTCCCTCCCATATGCCTCGTAATCCCACCCCTCTAGGTTGATACAGAGACCCTGTTTGAGTTTCCTGAGTCATACAGCAAATTCCCATTGGCTATCTATTTTACATATGGTAATGTAAGTTTCTATGTTACTCTTTCCATACATCTCACCCTCTCCCTATGTCCATAAGTCTATTCTCTATGCCTATTTCTGCATTGCTGCCCTGTAAGTAAGTTCTTCAGTACCATTTTTCTAAATTCCATATGTATGTATTAGAATACTATATTTATCTTTCTCTTTCTGACTTACTTCATTCTGTAAAATACGTTCTAGGTTCATCTACTTCATTAGAACTGACTCGAATGTGTTTTATGGCTGAGTAATATTCCATTGTGTATATGTACCACATCTTCTTTATCCATTCATCTGTTGATGGACATCTAGGTNAAAAGATTCTGACGCTGGGAGGGATTGGGGGCAGGAGAAGAGGACGACCGAGGATGAGATAGCTGGATGGCATCACTGACTCGATGGACATGAGTCTGAGTGAACTCCGGGAGATGGTGATGAACAGGATGCTGCGATTCATGGGGTCGTAAAGAGTTGGACACGACTGTGTGAGTGAACTGAACTGAACTGAACTGAACTGTTTGTTTTTATAGCATTGAGTTGTATGAGCTGCTTGTATATTTTGGAAATTAATCCTTTGTCAGTTATTTCATTGACTATTATTTTCTCCCAACCTGAGTGTTGTCTTTTCACCTTGCTTGTAGTTTCCTTTGCTGTGTAAAGGCTTTTACGTTTAATCAGGTTCCACTTGTTTACTTTTGTTTTTATTTCCATTACTCTAGGAGGTGGGTCATAGACAATCTTGCTTTGATTTATGTCATTGAGTGTTCTGCCGATGTTATCCTCAAAGAGTCTTATAGTTTCTGGTCTTACACTTAGGTCTTTAATCCATTTTGAGTTTATCTTTGTGTATGGTGTTAAGAAGAGTTCTAATTTCATTCTTTTACATGTAGCTGTCCAGTTTTCCCAGCAACATTTATTGAAAAGGCTGTCTTTGCCTCATTATATATTCTTGCCTCCTTTGTAAAAATAAGGTACCCATAGGTTCATGGGTTTATTTCTGGGCTTTCTATCTTGTTCCATTTGTCTATATTTCTGTTTTTGTGCCAGTACCATACTGTCTTGATGACTGTAGCTTTGTAGTATAATCTGAAGTCAGGAAGGTTGATTCCTCCAGCTCTATCGTTTTTTCTCAAGACTGCATTGGCTATTTGGAATCTTTTGTGTTTCCATATGAATTGTGAATTTTTTTGTTCTAGTTCTGTGAAAAATGTCATTGGTTATATGATAGGGACCACATTGAATCTGTAGATTATGTTTGGTGATTTAGTCATTTTCCCAATGTTTATTCTTCTACCCAGAACATGAAATATCTCTCCATCTACTTATGTAATCTTTGATTTCTTTCACTAGTGTCTTATAATTTTCTGTGTATAATTCATTTCCTTAGGCAAGTTTATTCCTAGATATTTAATTCTTTTTGTTGCAGTGGTGAATGGGATTAATTCCTTAATTTGTTCTGATTTTTCTTTGTTAGTATATAGAAATGCAAGTGATTTCTATGTACTGATTTTGTATCCTGCAACTTTGCTAAATTCACTGATTAGCTCTAGTAATTCTCTGACACTATCTCTAGGGTTTTCTGTGTACAGTATGATATCATCTGCAAACAGTGAGAGCTTTATTTCTTCTTTTCCAATTGGATTCCTTTTACTACTTTTACTTCTCTGATTGCTATAGCTAGGACTTCCAGAACCGTGTTGAATAATAGTGGTGAAAGTGGACACCCTTGTCTTGTTGCTGTTCTTAAGAAAAATCTTTTTAGTTTTTTACTATTGAGAATAATTTTTCCTGTAGGCTTATTATATATGGCCTTTACTACGTTGTGGTAGGTTCCTTCCATGCCCATTTCTTGAAGAGTTTTAATAATAAATGGGTGCTGAATTTTGTCAAAGGCTTTTTCTGCATCTATTGAGGTTATCATATTTTTAAAATCTTTCCATTTGCTAATATGGTATATCACATTGATTGATTTGTATATATTTAAGACTCCTTGCATACCTGGAATAAACCCAACTTGATCACGGTATATGAGCTTTTTGTTGTGTTGCTGAATTCTGTTTGCTAAAATTTCCTTGAGGATTTTTGCATCTCTGTTCATCAGTGATACTGGCCTGTTGTTTTCTTTTTTTGTTTTCTTTATCTGGTTTTGATATCAAGGTGATAGTGGCCTTGTAGAATGAGTTTGGAAGTGTTCCTTACCCTGCAAATTTTTGAAAGAGTTTTAGAAGNTAAGAAGAGTTCTAATTTCATTCTTTTACATGTAGCTGTCCAGTTTTCCCAGCAACATTTATTGAAAAGGCTGTCTTTGCCTCATTGTATATTCTTGCCTCCTTTGTAAAAATAAGGTACCCATAGGTTCATGGGTTTATTTCTGGGCTTTCTATCTTGTTCCATTTGTCTATAT
Organism: Raphicerus campestris; assembly: GCA_006410735.1. Classification (NCBI taxonomy): domain Eukaryota; kingdom Metazoa; phylum Chordata; class Mammalia; order Artiodactyla; family Bovidae; genus Raphicerus; species Raphicerus campestris. The sequence continues at coordinate 129,703 of SJYW01023451.1, read as the reverse complement.
TTCTGTTTTTGTGCCAGTACCATACTGTCTTGATGACTGTAGCTTTGTAGTATAATCTGAAGTCAGGAAGGTTGATTCCTCCAGCTCTATCGTTTTTTCTCAAGACTGCATTGGCTATTTGGAATCTTTTGTGTTTCCATATGAATTGTGAATTTTTTTGTTCTAGTTCTGTGAAAAATGTCATTGGTTATATGATAGGGACCACATTGAATCTGTAGATTATGTTTGGTGATTTAGTCATTTTCCCAATGTTTATTCTTCTACCCAGAACATGAAATATCTCTCCATCTACTTATGTAATCTTTGATTTCTTTCACTAGTGTCTTATAATTTTCTGTGTATAATTCATTTCCTTAGGTAAGTTTATTCCTAGATATTTAATTCTTTTTGTTGCAGTGGTAAATGGGATTAATTCCTTAATTTGTTCTGATTTTTCTTTGTTAGTATATAGAAATGCAAGTGATTTCTATGTACTGATTTTGTATCCTGCAACTTTGCTAAATTCACTGATTAGCTCTAGTAATTCTCTGACACTATCTCTAGGGTTTTCTGTGTACAGTATGATATCATCTGCAAACAGTGAGAGCTTTATTTCTTCTTTTCCAATTGAATTCCTTTTACTACTTTTACTTCTCTGATTGCTATAGCTAGGACTTCCAGAACCGTGTTGAATAATAGTGGTGAAAGTGGACACCCTTGTCTTGTTGCTGTTCTTAAGAAAAATCTTTTTAGTTTTTTACTATTGAGAATAATTTTTCCTGTAGGCTTATTATATATGGCCTTTACTACGTTGTGGTAGGTTCCTTCCATGCCCATTTCTTGAAGAGTTTTAATAATAAATGGGTGCTGAATTTTGTCAAAGGCTTTTTCTGCATCTATTGAGGTTATCATATTTTTAAAATCTTTCCATTTGCTAATATGGTATATCACATTGATTGATTTGTATATATTTAAGACTCCTTGCATACCTGGAATAAACCCAACTTGATCACGGTATATGAGCTTTTTGTTGTGTTGCTGAATTCTGTTTGCTAAAATTTCCTTGAGGATTTTTGCATCTCTGTTCATCAGTGATACTGGCCTGTTGTTTTCTTTTTTTGTTTTCTTTATCTGGTTTTGATATCAAGGTGATAGTGGCCTTGTAGAATGAGTTTGGAAGTGTTCCTTACCCTGCAAATTTTTGAAAGAGTTTTAGAAGGATTGACACTACCTCTTCTCTAAATGCTTGATAGAATTCTCCTGTGAAGCCATCTGGTTCTAGGCTTTTGTTATTTGGGAGATTTTTGATCACAGCTTCAATTTCAGTGCTTGTAATTGGGTTGTTCATAATTTCTATTTCTTCCTGGTTCAGTCTTGGAAGATTGAACTTTTCTAAGAATCTGTCCATTTCTTCCAGGTTATCCATTTTATTGCCATATAGTTGTTCATAATAGTTTCTTATAATCCTTTGTATTTCTGCATTGTCAGTTATGACTTCTTCTTTTTCATTTCTAGTATGTTGATTTGATTTTTCTCTCTTTTTTTCTTGATGAATCTGGCTATAGGTTTGTCAGTTTTTCTTATCTTCTCAAAGAAACAGCTTTTAGTTTTATTAACTTTTATTATTGATTCTTTCATTTCTTTTTCATTTATTTTCTTATGATTTATCTCCTTCTGCTAATTTTGGAGTTTTTTTGTTCTTATTTTTCAACTTGTTCTAGGTGTAAAGTAAGGTTATCTATTCAATGTTTTTCTTGTTTCTTGAGGTAGGATTGTATTGCTATTAACTTCCCTGTTAAAACTGCTTTTCTGAATCCCACAGGTTTTGAGTTGTCATATTTTCTTTGTCATTTGTTTCTAGAAACTTTATGATTTCTCTTTTGATTTCATCAGTAACCTGTTGGTTATTTAGAAATGTCTTGTTTAATCTTCATGTATTTGTGATTCTCACAGCTGTTTTCTTGCAATTGGTATCTAGTCTCACAGCATTATGGTCAGAGAAGATGCTTGATACAGAGGTTTGACTTGTGACCCAGGATGTGGTCTATCCTTGAGAATATTTCATGTGCACTTGAGAAGAAGGTATATTCTTCTGCATTTGGATGGAATGTCCTGAAGATATCAATGAGATCCATCTCATCTAATGTATCATTTAAGACTTGTGTTTCATTATTAATTATCTGTTTTGATGATCTGTCATTGGTGTGAGTGGGTGTTAAAGTCTCCTACTATTATTGTGTTACTGTTATTTTCTCCTTTTATGTCTGTTAGTGTTTGTCTTATGTATTAAGGTGCTCCTATGTTGAGTGCATAGATATTTACAATGTTGTCTTCCTCTTGGATTGATCCCTTGATCATTATATAGTGTCCTTCCTTGTCTCTTGTAATCTTCTTTACTTTAAGGACTATTTTGTCTGCTTAGAGGATTACTACTCCAGCTTTCTTTTTCTCCCTATTTGCATCGAATATATTTTTCCATCCTCTAACTTTGAGTCTATAGATCTTTTAGGTCTGAATTGTGTTTCTTGTAGACAGCATATATATGGGTCTTCTTTTTGCATCCATTCAGCCAGTCTGTGTCTTTTGGTTGGAGCAGTTAATCCATTTACATTTAACATAATTATTGATATATATGTTCCTATTGTCATTTTCTTAATTATTTGGCGTTTAATTTTGTAGATATTTTTCCTTCTCTTGTATTTCTTGACTGTTTAAGTCTAACATTTTCTGTAAAGCTAGTTTGGTGGCACTGAATTACCTTAATTTTTGCTTGCCTGAAAAAAATTTATCCATCAATTTTGAATGAGATCCTTGTTGGATACAGTAATCTTGGTCTGTCTTTTCATTATTTATTCATTTATTTTTTTTAACTTGTTGTGTTTGAGGTCTCCTTTTCCCAGGCTTCAAGGTTGAATTCTTTCTTCCTTTTGGTTTCTGCCCTCCTAAGTTTGGTCCAGTGATTTTGTATAGGGTGAGATTTGTGCTGAGTTTTTAGTTGTTGTTGTTTCTCCTGTGATGGGCAAGGCTGAGTGAGATGGTAATCCTGTCTGCTCATATTTGGGTTTGTATTTTTACTTTGTTGTTTAAATGATGTGTCCTGTGTGCTACTGGTGGTTGGGTGATGCCGAGTCTTGGATTCAGGTGGTTTCCTTTGTGTGAGTTCTCACTGTTTGATACTCCCTGTGGTTAGTTATCTGGTAGTCTAGGTTCTTTAAATCAGTGCTCTCACTCCAAAGGCTTAGGGCTTGATCTCAGAATTCAGGTGGTCTAAGTGCCAGGGGTTGGTGGTGGACCACACGGGTGACAAAATGAGCTTGGAGGCCCTGTAGTGGGATTCGACCAGCTCGCCCTGGAAGTGCATGTGAGCCGAGGCATTGTTCTGCCTCGAGGCCACCTTGAGAGAGCAATATGGTTGAACTGGACTCTAAGAGACACATAGTGAATCCCAGGGCATCGTACTTGTGGATCTTCAGATCCATCTTTCTTGTTTATTGGCTTTCCTCATGGTTCAGATGGTGAAGAATCTGCCTGCAATGCAGGAGACTCAAGTTTGATCCCTGGTTCAGAGAGATCCCTTGGAGAAGGGAATGGAAACCCACTCCTGTATTCTTGTCTGGGAAATCCCATGCACAGAGGAGCCTGGTGGTCTATAGTCTATGGGGTTGCAAAGAGTTTGACATGACTGAGCGACTAAGCACACAATCACACACATGTAATCACACATTATCATACCAGTTAAGCAAAAGAAAATGTCTCCTTGACCATGGTCCTGGATTCTAGAGTCTACCAAGCAGAAGCATATGTTAAAGACTAATGTTTCCTTATTAATGCTATGATAATGTTGAAAAGCAGCCAAAATAACAATGTTGAAGATTCATATTTGTATAAGATGAATAAATAAAATATGTCCTTTTAAATTAAGGAAAATGTTCCTAGTCTAGTGGCAACAAGATAAAAATGAACTCAATGTCAAATAAAAGTAAAGTTGCACAGTGCATGGTCGTCCAAACAGGATTAGTGGACTAAATAGGGAAAAAAGCTACTTCCTTTGCCTCTTCCTGGGATAGACACCATTATATACTTGATAGTGTTTTCTTCCTTACTGGCAAGTCTAGTTAGCATTCAGTTCAGTTCAGTTCAGTCGCTCAGTCGTGTCCGACTCTTTGTGACCCCATGAATCGCCAGGGCTTCCTGTCCATCATCATCTCCTGGAGTTCACTCAGACTCACATCCATCGAGTCAGTGATGCCATCCAGCCATCTCATCCTCTGTCGTCCCCTTCTCCTCCTGCCCCCAATCCCTCCCAGCATCAGAGTCTTTTCCAATGAGTCAGCTCTTCGCATGAGGTGGCCAAAGTACTGGAGTTTCAGCTTCAGCCTTATTCCCTCCAAAGAAATCCCAGGGTTGATCTCCTTCAGAATGGACTGATTAGATCTCCTTGCAGTCCAAGGGACTCTACTTAGCACTAGGATGGGTAAAAATGCTGGATGCTTGTTGTCTTGATTTCCTTGCAGCTGAAGCACAGGCAAGTGATTCAATACTGGCTTATGGGACAGGAAAACAGTTTCCTGAAGCCCTATTGAAAATTTTTGGCTCTCCTTGAATACAAATGCTCATGGAAAAGAAACCACTGTCCTGGCCTTCCTTCTTTTGGATATTGCTATATGAAGGTGTTACTGAGCCACTGTAGCCACCCTGTGACCATGAGTTTAAGACCAGAGAAGCTGACATAGAGTCCTGAAAACTGCTGAGTCACTTAATTAACCTTGACCTGCATATCTATAGACTCATCATTATTAGTATGGAAAAAATTAACCCATATTGTTTATATACACTCTTTTTGTCAGATGTACTGTTCACTTCAGTTCAGTTCAGTCACTCAGTCTTGTCCGACTCTTTGTGACCGCATGAATCGCAGCATGCCAAGCCTCCCTGTCCATCACCACCTCCTGGAGTTCACTCAGACTGACATCCATCGAGTCTGTGATACCATCCAGCCATCTCATCCTCTGTCATCCCCTTCTCCTCCTGCCCCCAATCCCTCCAAACATCAGAGTCTTTTCCAATGAGTCAGCTCTTCGCATGAGGTGGCCAAAGTACTGGAGTTTCAGCTTTAGCATCATTCCTTCCAAAGAAATCCCAGGGCTGATCTCCTTCAGAATGGACTGATTAGATCTCCTTGCAGTCCAAGGGACTGTTACCTGAGTCCAAAAGTACTCTAAGGACTTCCTATCTCAGGTTTCTCACTTATACACAGTGGAGTGAGAAGCAAGATGCTTCTTTTATTTTTTAGTGTTAGTCACTCAGTCATGTCTTACTCTTTGAGACGTCATGGACTGTAGCCCACCAGGTTTCTCTGTCTGGAATTTTCCAGGCAAGAATATTAGATTGGATAGCCATTCCCTTCTCCAGGGTATCTTCCTGACTCAGAGATCAAACCCCAGTCTCCATCTCAGAAAGATTCTTTACCAACTGAGCCACCAGCAGGTCTCTTTATTTTATAGAAGACCATGAAAAACAATGATATTTTTAAAATTACAGATACCATAGTGGGGGTTTTATTTAAGTAGTGCAAGAGATAGCCTAGGATCCCACAGTGCTGAATATGAAAACTCTTTTTAAGATCAGTTAAGAGACAAGGCCAGAGAGACCTACACACAAAGAATACCACAACACCACATATAATAAAAGCTTAGAGTATCAGGTCAAATTAGGTGAAATATACTACGATCTGAATGAATTCTGGAGTCTTGATTTTTATGTGTCCCCCTAATATACATTTGTGTGATTGTGCTGGGTTTCTTTAAAAGCTTTATATAGAAGAGGATGACAATCCTGACAGTAATTTGACTTAAAAACTCTCAAAAAATGGAAAAAAATACCAAAGAAACTAGGCATGCTATAACCTATTTCTTAGGAGGAAGTAAGGACAGGCTGTATTTTGTTTTCCATTTCATACATCATTTAGAACTTACTGCAGTGATTCCACAAAGTCAAAAGACTTTAAAAAGTTAATGAGAAATATATAAGAAAAAACATGTTGTGTGTTATTTTTCTATACCCTGTAATGTTCAGATTTTGTTACACAAGGAAGCAAAGCTATTTTCATGACTTCCATTTTTATTGCACTAGATTTGCAGGAAGCACTCTAAACCTTCTAAGTTAATAAATAANTAATTTGACTTAAAAACTCTCAAAAAATGGAAAAAAATACCAAAGAAACTAGGCATGCTATAACCTATTTCTTAGGAGGAAGTAAGGACAGGCTGTATTTTGTTTTCCATTTCATACATCATTTAGAACTTACTGCAGTGATTCCACAAAGTCAAAAGACTTTAAAAAGTTAATGAGAAATATATAAGAAAAAACATGTTGTGTGTTATTTTTCTATACCCTGTAATGTTCAGATTTTGTTACACAAGGAAGCAAAGCTATTTTCATGACTTCCGTTTTTATTGCACTAGATTTGCAGGAAGCACTCTAAACCTTCTAAGTTAATAAATAAAAAATACTGTGACCTTTACTTTGTTGGCAAATAACATTGTTTCAGCATTGGGATTTTCAAAACTTATTCTTCTGTAGTTTTGACCTCAAAGACTTTGTGTTCATTGTTGCAAATTACAATGCTAATTAAATTAAACCCTGGCATTGGTTTTGGTCTTCTGATGCTGCAGACCACTTGATCACAAAGGACTGGGTAATTAGTTTTACCCTTTAATCATGACTTCTTTTGTGTTGGATTCTTATTAAGTGAGTTTAATTGTATATTCCATTTTAACTGAAGTGAATATATTTTTCCCTTTAACTCATTTAAAAAAAATTCCTGAAAGGTAGAGATTTTGTTATATTATTCAGTTTCCTCCAGAGCACAATCACTTAATGTATGTCCATGGTAAACACCTTCCTTTGGATGTCAAAATGCAGAAAAATGTTATCTTCCAAATAAGGTAGGAAAATCTTGGCTGAAAAAAGGAAAAGTTTTTAGTATGTAACATTGCAAACATAAAAATGCTAACACATCCCTTGTCCCCAAGCTGGGAACATGTATGTAAGAGTTCCCAAACATATCTAATCATAAACTTTTATTTTTAGGAGGGGTAGTGGCTTAAAGGGATAAAATATCTCTTAAGAGAAACATACATTGAGATATTTTGTTCTATGTTACACAGTCTGGTATTAACATTATGAACATAGTATAGTTCATATAGGCTTCCCTGGTGGCTCCAATTGTAAAGAATCTGCATGCAATGCAGGAGAGCTGGGTTTGATCCTTGGGTCAGAGCTCTGGGTTGGAAGATGCTCTGGAGAGAGAAATGGCAACCCATTCCAGTATTCTTGCCTGGAGAATTCCATGCACAGAGGAGCCTGGTGGGCTACATACTGTCCATGGGATTGCAGATTTGGACCCGACTGAGCAATTTAGAGATTACTACTATTATTATTATTTTTTAACAAAGATCTTTCATGAGTGATGATACTTATTTTTCCAATCTTAGAAAAATAAATTTAGCATTATAGTTATGTAAGTTTTCTGTATATAAATAGGTACAGGTTTCACCTGCTATCTGAAAGTAGAACACTCCTAGGAGTCTTTTGTAAGTCAGAATGACATAAAATAGAGAAACAATTGCCTTAGGACAGATCTTGCTAATAAATACATAAACTAAATGGAGATAAAGTACAGATGCTTGCACATAGTTGAAAGGTGTGGTGGCTTGAAGTTGATATGCTAAGTGTGATTGCTGAAGAAGGAGCTTGGTGGGGCCACTCTTGCCACTTCTGATGCGGCTACCTTTATAATGGCTTACTGTAAAACAAACACTGAACGTTATTTACTTTTGGTTTCTTTCCTTTTTTTGTAGAAGTGAAAATCCTCTTTGAATTTCTTTTGGTCAGTGACTGCTACTGCTGCTAAGTCACTTCAGTCGTGTCTGACTCTGTGCAACCCCATAGATGGCAGCCCATCGGGCTCCCCCATCCCTGGGATTCTCCAGGCAAGAACACTGGAGTGGGTTGCCATTTCCTTCTCCAATGCATAAAAGTGAAAAGTGAAAGTGAAGTCCCTAAAACAGGTATTAATGTGGTTCTTTTGTAAAAGCAAAGTGCTCCACAGAGAACTTTGGAAAAGAAAGGCATACTTGTATTTTGATTTAAGTATTTAAAGAAATATTTTAATTTGTGACTTTATGAAAGAAAGAAACAAAATCTTTTGGAAATAGCTGACTTCACATTTAATCGTGCATTATTTAAAGCTTCTGGAAGAGGAAATGGCAACCCACTCCAGTATTCTTGCCTGAAAAATCAGTCCAAAGAATTGAAAGTGTTGGACAAGACTGAGTGAAGGAACAAGCAATTTAAAGTTTATGTAAGGTGTTTATATGAAAAGTAGCCTGTAAATGTTGGTCTCTCTACTTCCAATACAGCACTGGTTTATATCATCCAAACTTCTTTCTAACTAGGAAGTCTGTGGTGTTGGAGAAGACTCTTGAGAGTCCTTTGGACTGCAAGGGGATACAACCAGTCCATCCTAAAGGCGACCAGTCCTGGGTGTTCATTGGAAGGACTGATGCTGAAGCTGAAGTTCCAACACTTTGGCCACCTGATGTGAAGAATTGGCTCTTTGGAAAAGAACCTGATGCTGGGAAAGATTGAAGGTGGGAGGAGAAGGGGATGACAGAGGATGAGATGGTTGGATGGCATCATCATCTTGATGGGCATGAATTTGAGCAAGTTCTGGGAGTTGGTGAAGGACAGAGAGGTCTGGTGTGCTGCAGCCCATGGGGTTACAAAGAGTTGGACATGACTGAGTGAGTGAACTGAATGAACTGAAACTTCTTCCCAGCAAGGTGATTGAGAGGCTGAATACATTTTTAAACAATCTTGCAGTGTTTCAGAGGCAAAAAAAAAAAAAAAAAAAAAAAAAAAAAAATGCAGTCAAAGACCTGCCAAGGAGAGTGGGCACTAAAATGCCCATCTTTCATTTAGGACTTCTGAAGGGCTTTACCATGGAGTGATGGTAATTTAGAGCATGTAGTCTCATCACTTCATGGGAAATAGATGGGGAAACAGTGGAAACAGTGTCAGACTATTTTTTTGGGCTCCAAAATCACTGCAGATGGTGACTGCAGCCATGAAATTAAAAGACGCTTAGTCCTTGGAATGAAGGCTATGACCAACCTAGATAGCATATTGAAAAGCAGAGACATTACTTCGCCAATAAAGGTCTGTCTGGTCAAGGCTATAGTTTTCCCAGTGGTCATGTATGGATGTGAGAGTTGGACTGTGAAGAAACCTGAGCGCCAAAGAATTGATGCTTTTGAACTGTGGTGTTGGAGAAGACTCTTGAGAGTCCCTTAGGCTGAAAGGAGATCCAACCAGTCCATTCTAAAGGAGATCAGTCCTGGAATTTCTTTGGAAGGAATGATGCTAAAGCTGAAACTCCAGTACTTTGGCCACCTCATGCGAAGAGCTGACTCATTGGAAAAGACTCTGATGCTGGGAGGGATTGGGGGCAGGAGGAGAAGGGGATGACAGTGGATGAGATGGCTGGATGACATCACTGACTCAATGGAAGTGAGTTTGAGTGAACTCTGGGAGTTGGTGATGGACAGGGAGGCCTGGCGTGCCGTGATTCATGGGGTCGTAAAGAGTCGGACACCACTGAGCAACTGAACTGAACTGAACTGAATCCCTATTAAAACTGAGCTTTGAATCAGTTCATCCTCTGAACGATTTAGTGTCTGCCTCTCACCTACCTGCCTTCTCATCTAGTGCTTCAGACCATCTCTGCAATGTCAGATAGTCAAACAAAAAATAGCAAGGCATATGCAGAAAGAAGAAGAAGGCCTGAAATAGCATGATTGAATCATATGCACAGAAGAGCCAGTTTTCAGACATGGCTTTGGGAAAACTGCGAGTAATATGTTCAGGAGAACTAGAATTTATAAAAAGAAGCAAGTTAAAATTCTAGAAAAATTTCAAGAGAAATTTTTAAGCCATTGATTAACTCAGTAATATTTATCAGCCACCTAATACAAGTGAAAAGGGACCAAGAGAACAAAAGAGAACTAAAGTACCCTTATAGCACTCACATTCTGCTATATAGGAAGACAAAATAAGCAATAAATATAAGTGAGTAAATACTATATTCAAGTGTTAAAAGAATAATAGAGAAAACAGATATATATTTCAGGTGGGTAGGCAATGGTTGGAGTGAATTGTTACAATTTAAATGCAGTTGATAAGCAGGCTTCATTTAGAAGGTGATGAAGTCTTGATGGGGATAAATCAGGCTGATATCTCTGAAGAAAACATTATGGGCAGAGAGAAGAACCAGCTGTAAGATCCTAAAATCAGAAATTAATTGGTAAATTCAAGGAACAGCAGGGATGTTAGTGTAGATGGAGTAGGGCAAGTTGGAGAGCAGTGGGAGGAGGGGACAGGGAGAAGGGATTAAATTATAGTGAACTTTATTGACTTTTTCTCTGAGTGATAAGGGAAGACATCAGGAAGCTCTGAGCAGAAAGGGGTATAATCTAATGTACATCTTAAAATGTTTCTTCAACAACAACAGAAACTGTAAAGGACAACAGTGGAAGCAGGGAAAGCAGTTAAGAATTACTGCAGAAAACTGGAGAGAGATTAATATGGTTCAGACAGAACTGAAATCAGAATATATAGGGAGAAGTGTTTGAATTCTGTACATGTTTTGAATGTGAAACCGATTGTTGTTCAGTTGCTCAGTTGTGTCTGACTCTTTGCAACCCCACGGACTACAGCATGCAAGGCTTCCCTCTCCTTCACTATCTCCCTGAGTTTGCTGAAACTCATGTTCATTGAATCAGTGATACTAGCCAACCATCTCATCCTCTGTCATCCCCTTCTCCTCCTGCCTTCCATCTTCCCCAGCATCAGGGTCTTTTCTTATAAGTTGGCTCTTTGTTTTAGGTAGTCAAAATATTGGTGCTTCAGCTTCAGTATCAGTCCTTCCAATGAATATGCAGAGTTGATTTCCTTTAGGATTGACTAGTTTGATCTCCTTGCAGTCTATAAAAATTGAATGTTGCATATGAGAAAGTAATTATTAATAGAACCCTCTTTTACTTTCAAAAATGCTCTATTTGGACAATGAATCATATGATCTCCTTAATTAAATCAGGATGAAACTCTCTAGGTTATATTGCATTCTTATTTTAGGACACAGCTTGATTCTAAGTTGTAACTTATATAGGATCTAATCATCAATATTCATAAAGTGATTTGTCTTTCTTAATGCTTTAGAAAAGTTTAACCATCATAAAAATGAGTAATTCAATAAAGGTTTTGGAAAATTCAGACTTGAGTCTGTCTTGGTCTGATGGTCTTTGAAGAAGCTGTCCTAGTTGGAAGGGGAGTGGTCATCTTTCTTGAGTCTTTGTTTCATTTTAGTGATTTGGAAAGGATGTAGCATATTGTAGGGCTTCCCTGGTAGCTCAGTTTGTAAAGAGTCCACCTGCAATGCAGAAGTTCCAGTTGGGATTTACCTTTTTAGTTTTTCAGTAATATGCTCATACTTATATTTCTCAATATATCAACTCAGAGATGAAGTTTTATTGAAATTGTACCTCTTAAAATATCTCTCTCAACAGTTTGCAGTTAGCCATGGACTTTATTGGAGAGATTATTTTTTTTTTAAATTTTGTCCCAGCCCATTATAAAGGGATTTTCTTTTCAATCCTGTTGTGCATGCTCAGTCGCTCAGTCATGTCCAACTCTTTGCAATCCCATGGACTATAGCCTGCCATGTTTCTCTGTCCATTGGACTTTCCAGGCAATAATATCAGAATGGGGTGCCATTTCCTCCTCCAGGGACTTTTCTTAACACAGGGATTGATCCCCATCCCTTGTATCTCTGCATTGGCAGACAGATTCTTTACCACTGTGCCACTGGGAAAGCCCAATTATTTTACAGTTTTAAATAAACTACATAATAGTTTTATAACTATAATTACATATTTATTTAATATATTATCTATTTCACTGGATTAAGTGATTGCGTTTTGTGGTATAGTTATTCAATCAACAAATGTTTATTGAGGTCTTGCCATATGGTAAGCTGTATGTTGAACAGTGGGGATATGCAGTGGGTTAACTGTGTCCCCTTCAAATTAATAAATTGAAGTCCTAGCCCCCAACTAAAAGTATTAAGAATTGGGACTTTGGGGAGGCATTTAGGGCATGGAAGTGGGGCCCTCTTGAATAGGATTAGTACCCCCAGAGAATTATCTTCTTTCTGCCACATGAGGATACAGCAAGAATTCTGCAACCTGGAAGAGGGCCCTCACCAGAACTTCACCATGCTGGCACCCTGACTTCAGAAGTCCAGCCTCCAGAATGGTGAGATACAAATTTCTATTGCTATACAAATTTCATAGACCACCAAGTCTATGATACTTTGTGGTAGCTGTCCAAAAACAGGATACAATGAAGAACATGAAGGTATATGGTCTCAGTCCTTACCATGAGAGAAAATAACAAATAAGTGCAGGCATAAATCAATAAAGTAACCATAGTCCATGCAAATAAAAAGATACGTGGTCAAAAATGAAGAAAATGAGACTATTTTAGATAAAATGATTAGAGAAGAATTTTCAGAGAGGTGCTGCTGAAGCTATAGGATAAGCAATAGCCCACCACTTAAAAGCCTGCCAATTCCTGGAAATATTATTCCAGGAAGAAAATCACATGTGGGGTGTTCCTGAGAATACAAAGAATTTGTCATGTTTAAGAAGCTGAAAAATTACCAGTTTGACTGAGGAGAGAGGGACCTCAGATGAAATTGAGGCTGGACATGCTTCCCTCATCTTAAATTTCAGGTTTTTCTTGAATTCCAGAAAATGTTCATGTTCATGTTCTTGCTCATTCTCTCCATTATCTCCTTCAAGAAATCTAATTAGTCTTTTATTAGAATTTCACACTGAGTAGCATAAATAGCATAAATAACAAGTAGTATAAATTCAGAGTGCATGATGNCTCAGTCCTTACCATGAGAGAAAATAACAAATAAGTGCAGGCATAAATCAATAAAGTAACCATAGTCCATGCAAATAAAAAGATACGTGGTCAAAAATGAAGAAAATGAGACTATTTTAGATAAAATGATTAGAGAAGAATTTTCAGAGAGGTGCTGCTGAAGCTATAGGATAAGCAATAGCCCACCACTTAAAAGCCTGCCAATTCCTGGAAATATTATTCCAGGAAGAAAATCACATGTGGGGTGTTCCTGAGAATACAAAGAATTTGTCATGTTTAAGAAGCTGAAAAATTACCAGTTTGACTGAGGAGAGAGGGACCTCGGATGAAATTGAGGCTGGACATGCTTCCCTCATCTTAAATTTCAGGTTTTTCTTGAATTCCAGAAAATGTTCATGTTCATGTTCTTGCTCATTCTCTCCATTATCTCCTTCAAGAAATCTAATTAGTCTTTTATTAGAATTTCACACTGAGTAGCATAAATAGCATAAATAACAAGTAGTATAAATTCAGAGTGCATGATGGGGCATGGTGAACTGCTTTCTTATGGTTTCTAAGGATAATTGATAGTGATTCCTAAGTCCCCTTTCAGCAGTCAGAACTCATAGGGACTGTTTTCTGCATAAAATAGGAGCATAACATGATACCCTCTTTTCTAGTGGTATTTGTTGAAACTGTAAATATTGGATATTTAACAGTTTATGTCAAGAACTGCTAAGAATATAGTATTTTCACCCTATTTGCATGGGAGCACACGACATCATTTTGTGGACATTAACAGAATATATGAGATTTAATAGAGACAAAGGACATTGTTATGCGCAGCGTAGAAGGAGGTATAAGCTTTATGTTTGTGTCATTCCCCTTGGCCTTCCAAGTCACAAGGGGAGATGCAGTATGCAGAAAATTTTGTCTTATTGCTAAAGAAACTGAACTTCAGTAACTTCAGTCCTTTATGATGGATAGTAAGCAAACCTACTTGATGTTTTTTCTAGAAGGAGAAATTATTTTATTAAACACTAAGCAAACATGTTCTCTGTTCCAGAGAGAGATATCTCAAATTTACAAGGCTATTTTTCTATACACACACAACCTTGGAAAGATATTTTAAAACAAAAGGGCAGTTAGTGCCCACACTCAGTAGACATGGAGAAATTCAGAGACTTAGAGAGAATTAGTAGTAGTCAAAGTCAAAGTCACTCAGTCGTGTCTGACTCTTGCGACCCCATGGACTGCAGCCTGAAGGTTCCTCTGTCCATGGGATTCTCCAGGCAAGAATATTGGGGTGGGTTGCCATTTCCCTCTCAACAATTAATTCCTACCAGAGACTTTGCTATCTTACAAGGGAATGTGTAAAATACTGTATTTCTGTTTTGCATATAACCTCTGGAGCACTGTACACTTCTGGAAATTCTGTGTATGCTTTTCTCTTGACAGCTATATTAGCATTCTCTATGGACTGTTATTTCATGCTTGCTTGTGATAAATACATTGTAAGGGAAGGAACGGCAGCAGAAAAACGGAGAGAGAAGACTTTGGAAGATGTTTCCATTATTCATGGCAGGGAAGGGGTTGAATTGAAAACACGAGGGGCCCCAGAGAAGGAAAGCAGCAAGAGACTTCCAGTCAGTCCCTCTGTGGACTCGTCCCTGGGGGATGTAGGACATGACCTGCCAGAAGCCTCTCCTCATCCACAACTTCCAAATAGTTCAGGCAGAGATTCATCTGTGACAACTCAAAATCAAGTGGCCCAGCAGCATTTTATTTCTAGACTCATTAATGAGGTTAAACAAGCACAAATCAATAGGAGGCAATGAAAATACTCTCTGCAGGAAAGAATGCATTTGTAAAGGACAGCAAAAATATACTCGCAAATTAGAAAGCAATTTGAGAAAGTACATAATTCTATTCTCAACAAAGTAACAGAAACATGGAATAAGAGGTACAATGGAAGAAGAATTTCCTATATTCATGTGGACAAGTGATTTCTTTAATATGGTGGGAGTTTGTTACTTTTAAAAAAATGATTAATTAATTTTTTGCTGTGCTGGGTCTTTGTTGCTGTGTGCGGGCTTTCTCTAGTTGTAGCAGATGGGGGTCTACTCTTCAGCTGCAGTGCATGAAATGATAGTGGTCTCTTCTCTGTTTGGAGCTAGGGGTTCAGTGCGTGCAGTTTACTTAGTTGTNTAATTAATTTTTTGCTGTGCTGGGTCTTTGTTGCTGTGTGTGGGCTTTCTCTAGTTGTAGCAGATGGGGGTCTACTCTTCAGCTGCAGTGCATGAAATGATACTGGTGGCTTCTCTGTTTGGAGCTAGGGGTTCAGTGCATGCAGTTTACTTAGTTTCGGAACACGGGCTTAGTTGCCCCATGGCATGTGGAATCTTCCTGCATCAGGAATCAAACCCATGTGCCCTGTATTGGCAGGCAGATTATTAGCCACCGGATCCCTGGGGGAGTCTGAGTGTTTGTTACTTTTGCTTGTATGTTTTGCTTTTAGACTGAGGAAGGCTTTTTAATTTAAGCACTTGAAAATTGAGGGTTGACCATTTAACATGGGGTATTGAAGTCAGAAACACCAGAACACAAGTTCCCCCATCATCTGCACTTACTGTCTATGTAATTTTGGATAAGTCATTTGATTTAGTTTTTCTTTACTCACTCAACTATAAAATAAGAATTATAGTAACCACCATGCTAGTGCATGAGATTTTGTAAAGATCAATGAGATAATATGTGACTGAAAGCTTTCTCTAAAAGCTTTCTCAGCACTGTAAGAAAAAATGCTGCCAGTCATTATTACCACTTCCATCATTATAATTAATTCCAAGATCAATCATCTTAATGAGTATGAAAATTAAAAACTCAAAACTATAGTGGTGAATCACCTCACATCGGTCAGAGTTTAACCAGAAAAAGCAAACAAAATGACATTTTAAATGCATCATGAGAACTTTTCATTACATTGAAACTTTCCTAAGATTAAGGGAAATTTTTCCATATTTATTTTACTTAAAATTTTGGGACTTATGATTTTAAGATGATTAAGAAAGACATTTTTACTATTTCTACAGCATTCTCTCAAAAATTATCCACACCCAACAGAGAATGATAANAAGCTATAGGATAAGCAATAGCCCACCACTTAAAAGCCTGCCAATTCCTGGAAATATTATTCCAGGAAGAAAATCACATGTGGGGTGTTCCTGAGAATACAAAGAATTTGTCATGTTTAAGAAGCTGAAAAATTACCAGTTTGACTGAGGAGAGAGGGACCTCGGATGAAATTGAGGCTGGACATGCTTCCCTCATCTTAAATTTCAGGTTTTTCTTGAATTCCAGAAAATGTTCATGTTCATGTTCTTGCTCATTCTCTCCATTATCTCCTTCAAGAAATCTAATTAGTCTTTTATTAGAATTTCACACTGAGTAGCATAAATAGCATAAATAACAAGTAGTATAAATTCAGAGTGCATGATGGGGCATGGTGAACTGCTTTCTTATGGTTTCTAAGGATAATTGATAGTGATTCCTAAGTCCCCTTTCAGCAGTCAGAACTCATAGGGACTGTTTTCTGCATAAAATAGGAGCATAACATGATACCCTCTTTTCTAGTGGTATTTGTTGAAACTGTAAATATTGGATATTTAACAGTTTATGTCAAGAACTGCTAAGAATATAGTATTTTCACCCTATTTGCATGGGAGCACACGACATCATTTTGTGGACATTAACAGAATATATGAGATTTAATAGAGACAAAGGACATTGTTATGCGCAGCGTAGAAGGAGGTATAAGCTTTATGTTTGTGTCATTCCCCTTGGCCTTCCAAGTCACAAGGGGAGATGCAGTATGCAGAAAATTTTGTCTTATTGCTAAAGAAACTGAACTTCAGTAACTTCAGTCCTTTATGATGGATAGTAAGCAAACCTACTTGATGTTTTTTCTAGAAGGAGAAATTATTTTATTAAACACTAAGCAAACATGTTCTCTGTTCCAGAGAGAGATATCTCAAATTTACAAGGCTATTTTTCTATACACACACAACCTTGGAAAGATATTTTAAAACAAAAGGGCAGTTAGTGCCCACACTCAGTAGACATGGAGAAATTCAGAGACTTAGAGAGAATTAGTAGTAGTCAAAGTCAAAGTCACTCAGTCGTGTCTGACTCTTGCGACCCCATGGACTGCAGCCTGAAGGTTCCTCTGTCCATGGGATTCTCCAGGCAAGAATATTGGGGTGGGTTGCCATTTCCCTCTCAACAATTAATTCCTACCAGAGACTTTGCTATCTTACAAGAGAATGTGTAAAATACTGTATTTCTGTTTTGCATATAACCTCTGGAGCACTGTACACTTCTGGAAATTCTGTGTATGCTTTTCTCTTGACAGCTATATTAGCATTCTCTATGGACTGTTATTTCATGCTTGCTTGTGATAAATACATTGTAAGGGAAGGAACGGCAGCAGAAAAACGGAGAGAGAAGACTTTGGAAGATGTTTCCATTATTCATGGCAGGGAAGGGGTTGAATTGAAAACACGAGGGGCCCCAGAGAAGGAAAGCAGCAAGAGACTTCCAGTCAGTCCCTCTGTGGACTCGTCCCTGGGGGATGTAGGACATGACCTGCCAGAAGCCTCTCCTCATCCACAACTTCCAAATAGTTCAGGCAGAGATTCATCTGTGACAACTCAAAATCAAGTGGCCCAGCAGCATTTTATTTCTAGACTCATTAATGAGGTTAAACAAGTACAAATCAATAGGAGGCAATGAAAATACTCTCTGCAGGAAAGAATGCATTTGTAAAGGACAGCAAAAATATACTCGCAAATTAGAAAGCAATTTGAGAAAGTACATAATTCTATTCTCAACAAAGTAACAGAAACATGGAATAAGAGGTACAATGGAAGAAGAATTTCCTATATTCATGTGGACAAGTGATTTCTTTAATATGGTGGGAGTTTGTTACTTTTAAAAAAATGATTAATTAATTTTTTGCTGTGCTGGGTCTTTGTTGCTGTGTGTGGGCTTTCTCTAGTTGTAGCAGATGGGGGTCTACTCTTCAGCTGCAGTGCATGAAATGATACTGGTGGCTTCTCTGTTTGGAGCTAGGGGTTCAGTGCATGCAGTTTACTTAGTTTCGGAACACGGGCTTAGTTGCCCCATGGCATGTGGAATCTTCCTGCATCAGGAATCAAACCCATGTGCCCTGTATTGGCAGGCAGATTATTAGCCACCGGATCCCTGGGGGAGTCTGAGTGTTTGTTACTTTTGCTTGTATGTTTTGCTTTTAGACTGAGGAAGGCTTTTTAATTTAAGCACTTGAAAATTGAGGGTTGACCATTTAACATGGGGTATTGAAGTCAGAAACACCAGAACACAAGTTCCCCCATCATCTGCACTTACTGTCTATGTAATTTTGGATAAGTCATTTGATTTAGTTTTTCTTTACTCACTCAACTATAAAATAAGAATTATAGTAACCACCATGCTAGTGCATGAGATTTTGTAAAGATCAATGAGATAATATGTGACTGAAAGCTTTCTCTAAAAGCTTTCTCAGCACTGTAAGAAAAAATGCTGCCAGTCATTATTACCACTTCCATCATTATAATTAATTCCAAGATCAATCATCTTAATGAGTATGAAAATTAAAAACTCAAAACTATAGTGGTGAATCACCTCACATCGGTCAGAGTTTAACCAGAAAAAGCAAACAAAATGACATTTTAAATGCATCATGAGAACTTTTCATTACATTGAAACTTTCCTAAGATTAAGGGAAATTTTTCCATATTTATTTTACTTAAAATTTTGGGACTTATGATTTTAAGATGATTAAGAAAGACATTTTTACTATTTCTACAGCATTCTCTCAAAAATTATCCACACCCAACAGAGAATGATAAAGTTCAGTTCAGTTCAGTCGCTCAGTCGTGTCTGACTCTTTGTGACCCCATGAATCACAGCATGCCAGGCCTCCCTGTTCATCACCATCTCTCGGAGTTCACTCAGACTCACGTCCATTGAGTCCGTGATGCCATCCAGCCATCTTATCCTCGATCGTCCCTTTCTCCTCCTGCCCCCAATCCCTCCCAGCATCAGAGTCTTTTCCAATGTATCAACTCTTCGCATGAGGTGGCCAAAGTACTGGAGTTTCAGCTTTAGCATCATTCCTTCCAAAGAACACCCAGGGTTGATCTCCTTCAGAATGGAGTGGTTGGATCTCCTTGCAGTCCAAGTCTTCTCCAACACC
Source organism: Raphicerus campestris (assembly GCA_006410735.1). Taxonomy (NCBI): domain Eukaryota; kingdom Metazoa; phylum Chordata; class Mammalia; order Artiodactyla; family Bovidae; genus Raphicerus; species Raphicerus campestris. Next base: position 110,460 of record SJYW01023451.1, on the reverse strand, counting down.
ACAGTTCAAAAGCATCAATTCTTTGGCGCTCAGCTTTCTTCACAGTCCAACTCTCACATCCATACATGACCACAGGAAAACCATAGCCTTGACTAGACAGACCTTAGTTGGCAAAAGAGTCTAATATTCAGGGAAACGGAGGTAGGAGTTGAGCAGCTAGAGTTTGTCAAGCTGAGCAAATTGGACCTTGTCTCTCCCTGACATTTCAAGGAATAGTTAATGGCAGAAGTAGAGAGGAACTAAGCTCTGTTGCAGTAAAAAGATATGTTGACCACATCTCTCATTCTTGAGGTCAAGAAGACCTTCCTGAACAGAAAAGTTTCTTGTGTTTAAAAAGGGAGGGGACACCATCCCATAATATGTGCTGTCAATCTCCCAGAGACCATCCTGCTGCAATCCACCTTGGCTAAAAGATGTGCATGCATATCAGGGAGGGCCCTGGGTCTAATCAGAGAGGGGAAAAGAAGCAAGATGACTGACCAGATGAAAACAAAGAACCAGAAACACTGTCCTTTGTAAATGATCCAACTCCCTCTTTAGCATACTTCTCATTAGTGAGGATACCCTCATGCCTCTCTGGGTGTGCGTGTCTGCCTTTCTTCTGTCTAAAATAAACTGCTTCTCTTCAGTGCTCTCCCACACATGTTGTGCTTCTAATAATAAACTCTACCTGTTTTGCAGCCTTAGTCTTTCTTACAAAAAAAATATATATATATACTTTAAGAAGAAAAAGGCTCTCTTCTAGCCACTGGACACTAATGGACTAGTGGTTAAGATTCCAGGTTTTCACCAAGGTGGCCCAGGTTTGATTCCTGATCAGGAAACTGAGATCTTTTTTCAAGCCCTGAGAACAAAACTGGGAGATGTTTGTAAAACTGAAAGATAATGTACGAAAATGGAAAGTATTTAAAGGACTGATAAATGATTTAAGAGGGGAAAAAAAGATTTAAATATAATGCTTATGGTGATGAGAAATTCACATTGTAGCANGCCCTGAGAACAAAACTGGGAGATGTTGGTAAAACTGAAAGATAATGTACGAAAATGGAAAGTATTTAAAGGACTGATAAATGATTTAAGAGGGGAAAAAAGATTTAAATATAATGCTTATGGTGATGAGAAATTCACATTGTAGCATCCTAGGACAAAAGTAGGATTTGGAAGAAAGGAAAGTGAAGTCCTTCAGTGGTGCTGGACTCTTTGCAACCCCATGGACTTTAGCCTGCCAGGCTCCTCCATCCATGGGATTTTCCAGGCAAGAATACTAGAGTGGGTTGCCATTCCTTTCTCCAGGGGATATTCCCAATCCATGGATCTAACCCAGGTCTCCTGTATTGCAGGAAGACTCTTTGTCTTCTGAGCTACCAGGGAAGTTTCCAGCAATTGGAGGTACCAGGTAGTGGAAGACTTGGGTATGGATCGACCTGGAGCCAAAAACAGGAAGACTGCTGATAAAGTTCTCATGTGGGATCCATGCTACCAAGTGAGTTTTCTTTCCCTACCAGAGGTTTTCCAGAGGGAGGTCAGACCCAGAGGAAGGTGAGTTGGTGCCCCTGTACTTAAGCAAAAGAATGAGGTGAAAATCTATATTCCTAAAGCTAAGATGCCCAGCATCAATTTTAATTTATGGAGATAGGGTGCTTTTCCTCCAATAGTTTGATAGGTTAATACAGTGAGAAACAAATCTTAATGTGGGTTTTCCTTTAGAAAGTTGCTTCCATGTCTAGAAAAAATACTCAGGATTCTTTGTGTCTAGCTGACACAGTAGTTGTTATGGTAAGTACTCTGCATTGGATGACAAGCAGTGAGCACACAAATCTAGCTTTGGACAAATCCACCTATTTGGTTTTTTTCTTCCTCAAATGAATGGCCAAATTTCTTAAGTAAATAAATACATTGTTTTTTAAATTAAAAATGTAAAATTCACAGATGAAATCTACTTTCAGTCCAAAATTCTTCAACAGACACAGTCTAAAAACCTTCAAGCAGGGAATATTTGGTGAAACTTGGTTTAAGTAAAAATACAATGTTCATAACCTATCAAACTCAATTTTTATCAGTATTCACCAGTGTCCAGGGACTTTTTAATGGCAGTGTTTGCCTCATCTATTCTGCAAATATTTAGTGAATACCTACTCTCTATAAGGCATAACATTTGCACGTTCAGAGAAAATTGAGGCCAGGAGAAAGATATTCCTTTTTGCAATATTTAGACTATAGCTCCAGATGTCAAATAAATCTACTTAATATTGCTTTATTTAGATCAGTTCAACATTAACATTTTCATACTGATACTACATTAGTGAATAGAGCTTTTTATTAATTTATTTGAAATGCTTTATCTGTTTAATGTTTAATGAGATTTCAAACAATTATACCAGCTGCATGGTATTTTTTTCAGTACATTATTACTTTAACAAAGAAACATAATCTTTGTTCTTCTGTGTAAACTTCTGAGTTTCCATAAACCTCAAAATAAGAAAAATGGTTTACAGGCCAGATGTAAGAGCTCTTCTTCTTCTTAATGGAATCTACAAACACTGCACTGGAGATGCCCTCATGGTGTGACGAGTCCTTAAGGACTTTCTTCAGTTTCATCTCTGACCTTTTCAGATTGTGATAAATTCTGATGGTTTATATTTTTTTATAAGGAGACATTTCCATCCTGAGAAAAATAAGAAAGAAGGAAGATAATTGATTCAAAGAGCAAATCTTTCGTCAAAATCTGGAAATGTGTTGTGGCATGGATAATTCAGAAAGACTGACATACTGCTGGAAAGTAGTTATAGCTTCCAAAGGCAGAACAAATGTCAAAAGATGCTGAGCCAAATGTTAAATTGTCAAAAGAATGGTTTCGCTCTATGTATTTTAAACATGGAGGAAAAAAAGGAGTTGACAATCCCTGGTTGATAACATTATCTTAAACTATTAATTATTAGCTACAAAGGAGATAAGCGTTTCAGCAGTTGACGGCTAGGAAATTTATTATAGTTTTGTAGGGGTATTGAAGGACATTGGCTATAGATGAATCAGAGTATTTTCAGATTCCAGTTTACTCTAAAAATGCATAACATATGACACTTAATAAATCATGGCAACTTCCTTCTCTTTCTTCTCACTTCCCAACACATAGGAAGAAGCTTTGTTAACGTTCAGTGGAAACTGAGCTTGCCTGAATCCAAAGAGTACTTGAATCATTTTCTAAGTTGGTGGTTCTCCTAAAGCGTGGCCCTTGGACCGGTACCAGTAATATCATCTGGGAACTTGTCAGAAGTTACCAGAATCTCCTGGGAGTTCAGACTGCACACGAGAGTTTTAAAATCAGAACACATGGAGATGGGGTCCAGAAATCATCCCCAGGTGATTCAGGGTTTGCTAGAGTTGAAAATTCCCATCTTGGTAACTTGAGAATGAGCAAAACTTGTGGGAGAGCACATTTAGCATTTCCATTTGGGACTCTGTCTCAGTCAGTGATCTTTGCAGCTCTCAGAAAATTCACTTCCATAGCCTAAAACTGTTCTGGAAGTAGTAGTGAAAGTCATTCAGTTATGTTCAACTCTTTGCTACCCCGTGGACTATACAGACCACGGAATTCTCCGGGCCAGAATATTCGAGTGGGTAGCCTTTCCCTTCTCCAGGGGATCTTCCCAACCAATGAACTACATTGATTAGATAACTGTCAGATACCTTTGAATAAATTTTTTCATAGAATTTATAGACTCAGTCATGAACAACAGGAAAGAGCTTACTTCAGTTAGCCCATTTCATTTATATAGGTGTCCCTTTGTGTAGTGGCTCCAAATATCTTTTACTTGCTTTACAGAGCCTTTCAGCTGAGCAAGGGAAATTGTCATGCTTTCTATTCATTCTTAGTGTTGAATGTAAACTGGAATTTGATTTAAAAACATTGTATACATTTCTAAAATCATCCTGTAAGTTGGAAAATCAGATGTAAAACTTACAGATAAATATTTTTTATGAAGATACAACAGTGAAATTCAACAGTATATCTCAAAATATTCCCAACACAGCCAGTTGTTCCTCCATCATTGATGAAAAGATTTCTGGTTTTTTTTTTTTTTTTGGTTTGGACATTGGTTGATGCATTTGGTTGGAAGCCATGTTGCATGAAAAATACAGCATATTTAATGCAATTTAACATAGCAAGATGCTTAGATTCTAGGAGCATAAGAAAAGTGATGTTAACAAAGAAAATAGGATATTAGCCTTTCAATCATGCTTGTTTCAGGGAATTATATTTATTGATTGATATAGTGGGAAGAATTTCTACCATAATTTATTATTTTGCCTCTTTTTTCCATTTTAAAATGAGTATGTGTAGTTTAATTTAAATAAATTAACAGCCCATATGTTATAGGATTTTGCCCATCTTACTTGACTGTATGTTATATTTGAGTAAAATTTCCTATTAAGAATAGATTAAAAAACTAAAAAAGAAATATTAAGATCCAAGAAAACTAGTATTAATCATATTTTGAAACACATAAGTAGTTCCATGATTGGGGACAACACAAAGGCCTCAATTTTCTCATTTATGTTCTTCTGCAAATGGATCCTGAGAACTGGTTTGGAGGTTAGTGTGTGTGTGTGTGTGTGTGTGCGCGCACGCGTGTGTGTGCATGTGTGTGAAAGAGAGAGAGAGATAGAGAAGATTCTTCTCTGTGAAGAAATGTCTTAGTCTTGCATGGTGCATGAGCTCTATTGTAGGAAATATGTAGTTTATTAGCAGTGATTGCAGTCAGAGTCAAATCATCTACATATAACCTATTTTGTGTACTAAAGATAGGGAGCCATGAAGTTTCAACTAAATGATGTCTGTTGTATAACCTTGCATTAAAAAAAAATGAAAACAAAAAGAAACTAATCATTTAGATAGTGTGAATTCATGACACAGATCGTCTTGGTATTCGTACATCTTTTTTTAACAATTTGCTAAATACTTTCAACTGAATACTTGGTACTCCGAGTTCAGTTCAGTCATTCAGTCATGTTCAACTCTTTGCGACCCCATGGACTGCAGCACGCTAGGCCTCTCTGTCCTTCACCAAATCCTGGCACTTTCTTAAACTCATGTCCATTGAATTGGTGATGCCACCCAACCATCTCATCCTCTGTCATCCCCTTCTTCTCCTGCCCTCAATCTTTCCCAGCATCAGGATCTTTTCAAATGATCAGCTCTTCGCATCAGGTGGCCAAAGTATTAGAGTTTCAGCTTCAACATCAGTCCTTCCAATGAACACCCAAGACTGATCTCCTTAAGGAGGGACTGGTTGGATCTCCTTGCAGTCCAAGGTACTCTCAAAAGTCTTCTCCAACACCACAGTTCAAAAGCATCAATACTTCCGTGCTCAGTTTTCTTTATAGTCCAACTCTCAATCCATACCTGATTACTGGAAAAGCCATAGCTTTGACTAGATAGACCTTTGTTGGCAAAGTAATGTCTCTTCTTTTTAATATGCTGTCTAGGTTGGTCATAGCTTTTCTTCCAAGGAAGAAGCACCTTTTAATTTCATGGCTGCTATCACCATCTGCAGTGATTTTGGAGCCAAAGAAAATAAGAGTACTTGGTACTCTAGAGATCTTGAATTAAATAAATCATATTTCAATTTAATATGTATCTGTTGAGCACCTATAAAATGACAGACAATGTACTAAGTTCTGGGATTAAAATGCTACAGGAGACAGAAATAGATTCCTAATGTCTTAGAGTTTGAATTCCAGCAGTTCAAGCAGATACTAAATCAACAATAACTAAATGTTACTTTTTAATTTAAATAAGAATCTGCAAAAGCAAATTAATAAAGATTCCACTTTCCAGACACACAAGATTGAGAGGGGTATCCATCGTACATGCTATCATGCATCCCAGTTTATGCCATTATAACACTTAACACATAGTCTTCTGCTTTATTTGTATGTATCACTCTCACACTAGATTAAATGCCTTTGAAGACAGACTCAAATGTCCTATTCATTCTTTGCTTTACAGATTTTCTTTTGTTTCTAGCTTTTATTGTAGTTATTAGTTAGATACTGAAAATATAATACTAAAAATATTTATGTACACAGGAGGAAATAAAGAAAAGAGACAAGCAATCTCTCATCTCTATATATCTACCCATGCAATTAATACTTGCATTCATCAAAAGTGCTTTTTGAGGGGACTTCCCTGGTAGTCCAGTGGCTAAGACTCCATGCTCCCAAGGCAGAGGGCCTAGGTTCAATTCCTGCACAGTGAACTAGATCCCATATGCCACAACTCAGAGTTTGCATGCTGCAACTAAAGATCCTGTATGATGTAACCAGCATCAAAGGTTCTAACTGCAACATCTAGGACCGAATGCAGTCAAATAGATGAATGAGTAATAAATTTTATTTTAAATTTCTGAAGTGGGTCAAAAGAAAAAACAAAACATAAAAAACTAATTAACTAAAACAACCCCCCAGATCAAAAGCAGAAGCAAACCAAAAAATGCTTCATTTGTTTTCTTGGTAATACAATATTCCTATGCTTCTGTTTCTTGGGTTCTACTCTCAAGGATACTAATTTGTTTTTATTTTAGTTGCTAAGTCATGTCTGATTCTCTTGTGACCCTGTGGACTTTAGCCCACCGAGCTCCTCTGTCCATGGGATTTCCCAGGCAAGAATCCTTATTTCCTTCTCCACGGGATCTTCCCGACCCAGGGATCAAACCCATGTCTCCTGCATTGGCAGGCAGATTCTTTACCACTGAACCATGGGGGAAGCAGGGCACCAATCAGCTTAATGTTAATGGAGACAGTAAAAATATCAGAAATGGAAGTCAATGACCACATCTTTCAAGTAGTCATGTGTCAATGTGAGATTTGGACCATAAAGAAGGCAGAGAGGTGAAGAATTACTGCTTTTGAACTGTGGTGCTGGAGAAGGCTCTTGCCAGTCTCTTGAACAGCAAAGAGATCAAACCAGTCACTCCTAAAGAAAATCAACTCTGAATTCTCATTGGAAGGACTGGTGCTGAAGCTGAAACTCTGATACTTAGGCCACCTGGTGCAAAGAGCTGACTCACTGGAAAAGACCCTGATGCTGGGAAAGATTGAGGGCAGGAGGAGAAGAGGGCAACAAAAGAGGAGATGGTAGGATGGCATCACCAGTTCAATGGACATGAACCTGGGCAAACTCTGGGTGATGTTGAGGGACAGGGCAGCCTGGTGTGTTGCAGTCCATGGGGTCACAGAGTCAGATACGACTAGGCAACTGAACAACAATGACTATATCTTTGTAGCCAAAGACAAAATGAAGACAGAGTTAGAGTGTGAGAAGACACAAAAGGACTCTTCGTTTGTTTCAGCTTCTCCTTAACTATTTAACCCTGAATTTAGAGGATAGGAAGATGAAATGATAGTGAAAAAGAAGAAGAGTAGGAGAAAAAATGAATTAAAAAATATTTTTAAGGGAAAATGAAAACAAAAATTATTAACCAGTTAAGAGAAAAGGACTTCCCTTTTCTCTTAGATGGCTTAGATGGTAAAGAGTCCATTTGCAATGCAGAAGACCCAGGTTCAATCCCTGAGTTAGGACGATTCCCTGAAGAAGGAAATGACAACCCATTTCAGTATTCTTGCCTGGAAAATCCCATGAACAGAGGAGCTTGGTGGGCTACAGTCCATGGGGTTGCAAAGAGTTGGACATGACTGAGCGAGTCTCACATAAGAAAAAAGGAAAACTTGAAGAAATGGTCTACAGAGTTCAAGGAGATGGTCAACCAAACCCAAGCTAGTAACTTAAAATAATTAATCAATTAGAAAAACTTCAGAAATATGAAGAGAGAAAAAAGCAGATGTTTCAAAAATTAAAAATTAGAGTATCCAATAAAGAGAAGTTTTTTTTAAAATTAGGTTAAATCTTGAGACTGTCATAAACAAAGCACATACAGATGAAAATTTAGAAAACACGAATCAAAATGGCTAAATCAAATTAGTACAAATACTAAATAAATCAGTAATGATTCAGTTGGTAATACAAGCCTCTCCCAAAGGGACAATAACATTTTACAAATATTTAGGTAACAAAAATTTTNTTGAGACTGTCATAAACAAAGCACATACAGATGAAAATTTAGAAAACACGAATCAAAATGGCTAAATCAAATTAGTACAAATACTAAATAAATCAGTAATGATTCAGTTGGTAATACAAGCCTCTCCCAAAGGGACAATAACATTTTACAAATATTTAGGTAACAAAAATTTTTTTATCATAACTGCTTTAGAGAACAAAGAAAGAAGAAATATTATCCAACTTATTTTATGAAACTTGCATAATTTGAACAAAAGCAGTGCAAAGAAAGTATAAACCAATTATATTTATGAAGTGTATAGTTATAAAATTTCTAAATGCAAAATGACTGAATTAAAATTATGCACAAACTAAAAAATATCCTGACAAGTAAGATTTATTCAAGCAATAAAATAATTGAAACTTTGAAAATCTATCTTCATATTAACATCACATTAACAATTAAGAGCAAACAAGAAAATTTGCTTGCCAAAATACATGCAGAAAAATTATTTAATAAAAATGCTTAACAAACTGGGAATAGAATAAAGGCTCTTTTGGTTTTTGACTTTATAAAAGTTTCTGTGCAGGAAAAAGGATAACAAATATAAACTAAATGGTAAAACTTTGAAGGACTTCAAGTAATAAGACTAATATATCTGCTATTACTTCTAATATTAATATTATATTGAAGGTTTTAGATAGTAAAAAGACAAGAAAGATATAAAAGAAGAAAAATAATGGAAAGCTGTACAACTCTCCTTATTTTCAAATAATGAAGTTTTATACATAAAAAGTCAAGAGAATTTGTAGGAAAATTATTAAAAATAGAATTTTCAGGAAAATTATTTAAAATAATATCATGATCTTCAGATACTTGATCTACATATATTAACTAATAGAGCTTTATTCCAGTGAAGTGTAACAGTTTAAAAGATTCTCATTCATAGTAACAATAAAAACTTAAAAGAAAAACATCTAAGAATAGACCTCTCAAATGATTTATATGTGGGTAAAATTATAAAATATTGCTAAAAGAGACAAGAGAGAGCTAAACAAATTGTGACATACTATGCTTATGTATGGGAATCCTGAATATTACAGTGACATTGATTATCCCAGATAAAAATGCATAATTTAATGTTATTCTGATCAAATCCCAATATGATATTGTGGAAATTGACTCATTAAAATTTTGAAAAAGGATAATATATAGAAAATTGTTATTACAATATCGATTATTATAAATCTATACTATGAAGTTATTATAAATGGTACAGAATGAGATAATTAGACAAATAGAACAGAATAGAAAGCTCAGACAAAGACCTAGACCTACATGGATCTTGATATATGGCAGCAATAGTTTTACACAGTGGGAAAATTCAGGTTATTTAAAAATGGCCCTAGGGCAGATTTTTATTCATCTGGAAAAAATATTTCAAAGTGAGATTCATACTACATATCACATACAGATGTATATATAAAAAGCAAAACTTTATTCTGGAAAAATGCAGCAAAATTCTTTATTAGGACAAAATAAAAAAACTTTTCTTGACAAACAATAAATCAGTTATTACACTGACAGTTTTGAAAAAGTAAAACAAAATTTCTTTGTAAAACTATCATAAACAATGTGAAAATGTCAACAAGTAGAAAAATGCTTGTAATGCATATAATCATAAAGTATAAATATAGAGGATAATAAAATAAGTCCTGAAACTTATTAAGAAGGGCTCTTCATTTATTTCAGTTTTTCCATATCTATCAGTTCAGTTCAGTTCAGTCGCTCAGTTGTGTCCGACTCTTTGCGACCCTATGGACTGCAGCACGCCAGGCCTCCCTGTCCATAACCAACTCCTGGAGTTCAGCCAAAACCATGATGTCCACTGAGTCGGTGATGCCATCCAACCATCTCATCCTCTGTCATCCCCTTCTTCTCTTGTCCTCAATCTTTCCCAGCATCAGGGTCTTTTCAAATGATTCAGCTCTTCACATCAGGTGGCCAAAGTATTGGAGTTTCAGCTTCAACATCAGTCCTTCCAATGAATATTCAGGACTGATCTCCTTTAGAATGGACTGGTTGGCTCTCCTTGCAGTCCAAGGGATTGTCAGGAGTCTTCTCCAACACCATAATTCAAAAGCATCAATTCTTCGGTGCTCAGCTTTCTTCATAGTTCAACTCTCATATCCATACATGACTACTGGAAAAACCATAGCCTTGACTAGACGGACCTTTGTTGGCAAAGTAATGTCTCTGCTTTTCAATATGCTGTCTTGATTGGTCATAACTTTCCTTTCAAGGAGTAAGCGTCTTTTAATTTCATGGCTGTAATCACCATCTGCAGTGATTTTGGAGCCCTGAAAAATAAAGTCAGCCACTGTTTCCACTGTTTCTCCATCTATTTGTCATGAAGTGATGGGACTGGATGCCATGATCTTAGTTTTCTGAATGTTGAGCTTTAAGCCAATTTTTTCACTTTCCTCTTTCACCTTCGTCAATAAGCTCTTTAGTTCTTCACAACTTTTTAACTCTGAATTCAGAGGACAGGAAGATGAAATGGGCAAAAATGGGGAAAGATATGAAGGGAAAATCTGATTTCCTATCCTCCTCCCTTCCTCCCAAAAAAGTCACAAGGAAAAATCTTCACATCTGATTCTCATAATATTGACAGAATTAACTGCTTAACTCATAAATTCTTGATAAGAATATGACATAACAAGAGCTCTTTATCCCTTGCTAGTTGGGATAAACATTGTTATAGTTACTTTGGAGAACAATTTAGGAATTTTTAAAATGTGCTTGCATTCAACAACCTATGGATCACCACACAGAAGTAGAAATGGGTGAATGAGACCCATATGTACTATCAAAGATAGCTCTCACAAACATTAATGAAAAGAAAGCTATATTTTGTTCAGAAACACATAATCATGTGGTGAAAACATAAAGAAATATAACTATCTAATGGGGAGAAGATATAGTCACCTTGTGAAAAACTCTCATCATCGGACTCCCTACTCCCAATCTCATTTTTCTCCAAAAAATTCCAAACACAAATCTGACTATCTTCCTGAAACTGTTCTCTCCTTCTTAAAAATCTTCCACAGTTTCCTTCTGACTTAAAGTAACATGAAAATCACTGGATTGTAGAGTCATTGTTGGCAGAGTTCCCTGTGTGTTCCCAGAGTTCTCTCTGTGTTCCCTGCCTCCATAACAGTCCCATACATACAAGTGAATGCACCATGATAAAAAAGCTCTGAAATAATTGAGTTTCCTCAAATTATTCAGTTTATGAGTTTTTACAATAGTAAATCTCAGTTGATTTTTTAAAAAAAATACCAAATATTTTGGAAGAAAATTAAGGTTATATCTTAAATTTAGCAAAATTAGATACAGAACATGAAGGAAGGCTAATGTATGATTAAATTCCGTATCTTATATGAATATGTGGTTTAAAACAATGTGTCCTACCAATAATGTACTAAAAAACAGGTCAGAATTGCCACAGGCAAGTAAATAGAATGAAATAATATTTGAATAGCTATAACAGAAGATATACATTAATTATAGCATCAATATAAAATATTGTCTCCTGGAAAGAACATTTGATGAAATTGAAATAAAAGTATTTTTTTTCCTTTCAATAGTATGAAGTAATTTGTATCCCATTAATGGATTACCAAACTGTGAATGATTTTTTTTTCTGAAGCAAGACAGACTTGTGGAAAAGTGACCTTGGTCTTCCAGATGCGTGGGCATTCCATGACCAATGCCAGAAGTATCTTGTCTAGGTCTGCTCCTTTCAAATGATTTTGCAATTCAGAATCATTTTCTGTGGCAGATATATTCATTTGACTAAGAGAGGCATACATAATGTAGAGAAGATGTTTCCTGGTTGCTAGGATGACATGGTTGTGTCCATAGTAATAATCATAGATGGGCAAAACACAAAACTTTTAATTTTTTAAAATTAACTCAATTTAGTTTTTGACTTAAAGTCCTTATTCTGCTAGACCTTCAGAAAGTTCTCTCCGGGGATGTCAGTTCTTGGGTGTTTTTCCTTCACCTTATAATAGTGCCAGAAGTTTAGCATTTTAACACTTTGCCCCAGGAGGATAGGGGGAGGAATATGCAAAATAGCTATTAATAGACCAGTTATGGCTGAGATATCTTGTCATCTTTATCCATCATCTTTCAGCTCCCAGAAGCATGGACATGAAACATCTGCCATGTTGCTTATGATCTGGTCAAGCTAGATACATAAAGCAGATTTGCCTCTTTTGAGTCTGAAGATACTGTGCCAGCTGAGCTTCCAGGAAAGGAAGGGCCTCTCAGCTGCCCAGATCCACAGACTTCTCTTTCTGTCTTGTCCAAACATTACAGATTCTCATTCTGTTTAACCACTCACCCCACTGCCTGAATAGCCTTCTTATTACCTCCTTCTGAGCATTCTCACAGTCTTCTACAAGGTTAGTTGTGGGGAAATTAGAATCCTAATGACTTGCAAGCTATTTCTGCTTTCTTCTCTGCACACCTCTCCCCTGATATAATGAACCCACAGAATTCTGTCTTCTTGAATGAAAGGAAATGTGGCAAAGAACAGGTTAAAATAAAATGAGTTCTGGAAATAAACCATAAAAAATTATTAAAATAAAAAAAACAAATAGAGCATGAGACCAACATGAATTTACTTACCAGTTTCAGTGATATGAGCAACTTGCCATACAGTGATAGTTCTCAAAAATTATTGCATATTAAAATCACCCAGGGAGCTCTAGGGGGAAAAAAATGCTATTGTCAGACATGGACTAATTAAGTCAGTATATCTCAGAGATGAAGCCCAGAAAATAAGAATACTTAAAAGTGCTATGGGTGATTCTAACACACACGCAGACATGAGAACTATGGCCTTTGAACTGTGGTCCCAGAATAGCAGCTCTTCATCACCCAGGAGCTTTTTAGTAACGCAGAGTCTGAGCGCTGCTGCAGCCGCCATCCGCAGTGCTTTTAGAGCACAAGAAGAGGAAATCTGTCACTGCTTCCACCTTCTCCCCTTCTATTTGCTGGATCATAGAGCAGCTCTAGCTTTAGTTTTTCAGGAAACTCCATACTGTTCTCCATAGTGGCTGTAGGAGGGTTCCCTTTTCACTACATGCTCTCCAGCATTTATTGTATGTAGACTATTGTGTTAGCCATTCTGACTAGCATGCGGTGATATCTCTTTGTAGTTTTGATTTGCATTTCTCTAATAATTAATGAAGTTGAGCATCTTTTCATGAGCCTCTTCCCTATATGTATGTTGTCTTTGGAAAAATACCTATTTAGGTATTCAGCCCATTTTCT